>CM064345.1:26998645-27088584 GCA_032595735.1 Pelochelys cantorii | reverse complement strand
AAAAAATCTGGGATGGATGAGCCTTCCCCTTCCAGACTCAAGTGGAGTGGACTCGGGGTGGGGGGAAGGAGCGTGAACCAGCAGGCCACATGTCTTCCAGGCTTGAGTTATAACACTGGTTCATCCTGTCTCTCCCATCCCCACTGCCCATTTTAAGGATAGCTCTAAAACAGACTCCATAAGGAGTCTCTTTGTTATTTCAAAATATTATTCCAGTGATGGCCTGCAATCTTTTGGCCAGCTTAGGTGGGAGGCCAAGAGCTGCAATCACCAAGGAAACTGACAAAGAGCAGAAATCCCTGGGTTTGGCCCAGATCCAGACCCATCCCCGTCGTAGAAGCATCAGCTGTCAGGAACAAGCAGCCAGCAGGGCCGCCGGTAGCGGCAACAGCAGGTAGCTGGTGCGTGTCCAGTAGGAACAGCAGCAGGTGACCAGCAGAGTGTCTGGAGGGAGTGGCCAGCGAGCGACCGGTAGGAGCAGTGGCAAGTGGCCAGCAGAGTGAGTGAGAGGCCTCCTATGCCCCCCCACCACCTCAAGAGTGGGAGGTGAGCTCTGAAAATCACTTCTGAGCTCTTACCTGCCCTGAGCAAGGGCAGCAACTGTGAGTGAGGTGCAGAGAAAGTTTGGGCATGTGAATGGGAAACGTACATTGCTGGACTTATATTGCTTACATTGCTGGCAAAGGACATTGCTCAATCCACTTGAGCGGGGACTTACTTGTGGGTTGGTTCTGAACCCTGCTTGTGGTATTTTCCCAGGCTAATGCCACGTTATTTTTTGCCCTCTTTCATTAAGTTTCTTTTCTACATTCAGACTCTGTGCTGGCAAGTGGGGAAGCATCGCCTCTCCGAGGTACCCAGGGGGTGCATTTGGATTTCCCAGGCTACTGGATGGGGGCTTAAGCCAGTTTTGTGTGAGAGGGATGAAAAGGAACCCCTGGATATTGAACCCAGCCCTGGCTGCTGCCGGCACTACCTGGCAGAAGGGTGACACTAGCAGGGGGAGTGACCAAAACACAGGCCTCGCTGTGAGCAGCATTGGAACCTGTTCAGAGAAACCCTATTGGATTTCTAGCCCAACACCTTGACCACTCGGCCATCACAGCTGTGAGAACAGCAAAGCCCCAGGGCAAGGGGAACTGGTAAATAATCCCAATGCCCAGGCCTGATGTCACTTTCCACACAAAATTCAAACAGAAAACTGGGCTCTCAGACACAGGGGAAGTTTGGGGGCTCGCTGCTGGGATGGGGGGTGAAGCATCAAACCAGCCTTCTCCTGTGGGGCCTGTGAGTGTTGCTGAATCTGGGCCCCCGCACATGGGCAACGGGAAACAAAAGGTCTGGGGGCCACACAGAGACCCTGCTGGGCTGAGCAGGAAGTGGCTGGGACTTTGCTTTGTCTTTGCCTGTGGGCTTGGCTGTCTGCAGCCTGGAAACCTCCTGGCTCCTCAGACCATTGGTCTGGATGGAGCGTTACAGAAGTCGGAATAATGGAATTGCTGTGTAGATGCTCCCATTGTTATTCCCGAATAATGGCCGTTATTCCCAAGGAACGCTGATGTGTAGATGCTGCCCAAGAGAAATGCTGAGCAAGTGCTCCCGCAATGTCAGGGGACAGGAAAATGAGGTCACTGCTCTAGATATAAAACAAAGGACATGTCAGGAGTGGGATTTGAACCCACGCCTCCTTTTGGAGACCAGATCACCCAACTAAGGGAAAGACAAGTCCTTGAGTCTGGCGCCTTAGACCACTCGGCCATCCTGACATCCATGCAAGTACTTTCAACCACAGTTTTCTTACATGTGTAAGTTGCTCGGGGAGGCCAAGGGGGCCCCTCTCTTTCCCCACCTAACAGCCGCTCTACAGCACAGCTGGGTTTATCCACACTCACCCTCATCTACCATTGCGAGGTGTTTTGCAGTGAGCTGACAAGAAACAGAAGAGGGGAAACCGCTGGCCGGCAGAACCGAGGCTTGGGATTCTCCTGTGCCAGGGAGTCTGTGTCTGTGCGCTTGGGGATCCTGAGCTGGGTGGCTCCTGGGTTTGTTGGCTCCATACCAGGGGAGTCTCTTCTGCAGGGTGATGCTTGTTCCCGGGGCTAACGCTTATCCCTGTGACACACTTTGTGCAGGGACCATTGGTCTTTGTGCCACAGTATGTGTCTGGGATGTGAGAGTGAGGAACCTGCCTCAAATAGACACGTATCCGCCCCCTGTAGTGTTCTGCTTGAGACCCGAGAGCCCTGGCTTTGACTGGTGCCTGGCACGTGGGGAATTAGATCTAGGGGGAGATTTCTAGAGCCCCACAACAGCTGCTGCTCTCATGCAGATGTGCACATCTGTCTGGGGCTACTGGGCACCCGGCCTGCTTCCTGTCCCTGCCAACCTGGGCAAAGTGGCATCACTGGCTCAGGGGTTCCTCTCCTCAGCGTGCTGCAGAGAAAGCCCTTGTGTGTTAAAGGGCCTCAGGGAGCCCGGAGCTGTGGGAGCTGGGATTCTAGTCCCATTGATCCCCTCAACACACACACACACAATCCCAGCCCCAAGCCTCCCCCCACATCCCTAATCCTGTGCCCTGACTTCTGTACCATCCCATATCCTCACCCCTGTCCTGAGCCCCACCCCCACCACACAATCCCCAAATCCCTGCCTTGAGCCTCCCACACTCCACTCCACACTTTAATTTCTTACAGGTACTGTCCTATCACAACTCCCTCCCCTCCCTTCAACTTTCTGCCTTAACCCTCACCCCCGCCCAAGGGGTGGTGCCCAATGGAACAGGCCCTGTAAGAAATGTGTCACTTTCACCCCTGGGAGCAGCTCAGCCATGTAAAGGGGCTGCCTGGGGCAGAACATTAGCCCTGGAGGGCAGAGGTGGGTGTGGCAGTGACATCACAGGGGCCTTTCACAGCACTTCATCTTATTGGCTAAAGGAGGTTGGGCGGTGATGACCTCACAGAGAGTCCATGACAATGGCCAGGTGGGACAAGCTGCAGGGCAGAGGAAACCTCAGAGACTTTGCTGCAAGGAGTCTCAGAGACCCCCAGGGCTTTGCTGCAGGGAGTCTCCTTCTTGAGATTTGCTCTTTAGGCTAGAGAGAGTATGAGGGTCACAAACATGAGTGTGAGGAGGAGCCTCGTTGGAGTGTTCTCCTTTTCCTCGACTGACTGACCTAGAAGACAGATTTCCCCGTGGAGAAGGTAAGAGTGGTGTGGAGAGGGTGAATAAAGAAAAGTTATTTATTAGTTCCCATAATAGAAGAACTAGAGGACACCAAATGAAGTTAATGGGTAGCAGGTTTAAAACTAATAAAAGAAAGTTCTTCTTCACACAGCGTGAAGTCCACCTGTGGAACTCCTTGCCAGAGGCGGCTGTGAAGGCTAGGACTATTACAGAATTTAAAGAGAAGCTAGATAATTTCATGGAGGTTAGGTCCATAAAAGGCTATTAGCCAGGGGATAGAAATGGTGTCCCTGGCCTCTGTTTGTCAGAGGCTGGAGAGGGATGGCAGGAGACAAATCGCTTGATCATTGTCTTCGGTCCACCCTCTCTGGGGCACCTGGTGCTGGCCACTGTCGGCAGACAGGATACTGGGCTAGATGGACCTTTGGTCTGACCCAGTACGGCCATTCTTATGTTCTTATGTTCTAACTGTCCCTCGTGCCCCTTTTATGTGTCTGTTGCGCTTTCAGCTTCTTTCCTTGTGCACGTTCATCCAACAGAGACCCCACCAGGGATCTTGTATCTTCCTTTGTGCAGCTTAGCCACAGACGCAGCAGAAGGGTTTTCCTGCAGCCACCGGCCCCAGCCCCTCTCTCCAGGGAACTGCAGACCCTCGGACCAGGCAGCTCCTCCCAGCATTCAGGAGGCACCAGGCCGAGAAGACCCATCTCACTGACATGGTGCTGCCAGGGAGGGGCCTCACTGCTAGTCACTGTTCCTGTTCCAGGAGCGGAGCGAGTTTTGTCCTGGGCACCAATATTGAGGGCGTGTGCACCTGTGTGTGTGTGAGCCCCCATGGCGCCCACCAGGTCCTGATGGGGGGGCGAAGGCTCCCCTGGCTCCATAGCTCCTGCTGGGGAGGAGTGGAGGGACCCCTAGTCCCATAGCCCCTGGTAGGGAGGAGTGGAGGGACCCCTGGGTCCTATATTTCCTGCTGGGGAGGGGTGGAGGGACCCCGGGCCCTATAGTTCCTGCCGGGGGGACCCTGACCCCTTATCTCCTGACGCAGTTTCAGTTTTTCCCTGGTGGATGCTCCAGACATGAGGGATGCCAGCGCACTGGCCCAGCCTGGGCCGGCAGTGATGGTTTTTACACATGCAGTGAAATGGCCCGGCTTGAACACCCCCCACCCCCCATCCCCACACAGCACTTGTCCCCCTCAAAGAGCTGTCACCTCTCAGGGAGGCGGATGAACTGCAGGTGCGGGACAGCTCCCTGCCAGCAGGGACAGCAGCCAAGGCACCAAATATTGCTGTGTCTGCCAAGGACCCCGGGGTGAGGAAGAGAGCCCTGGTTTAGAGTGGCAGCTGGGAAAGAGGTTTTAGGGTGAGTTTGAGGAATTTGTACTGAGGTTTCAGTGTAGAATTAGCCAAGCGTTTTGTTTCTTTTGATTTGTAACCTGTTTTGCGCTGCCTGTTTTCACTTATTACTCCTTAAGTCCTACTGCTTCAACTTAATACAAGCATTTTTATTTTCTATCAAGCCCAGTGTCAATGTTACGTGGGGGGTAAGCAGTGTGCATATTCCCCCTTTCATTGTGAAAGGGGGCTTACCTAATTCATTGGCGTCTGATTCCATCTGGGGAGCGATGTCCCAGGAGGCTGGACCCTAAACTGGCCTCTCCTTGGACCTGAAGAGGTTCAGTGTCTGTCCTGCTTCTCGGTGGGGGCAGGGACCTCAGCTTGGGGTCTTGGCTGGGGGAGACCAGTGGAGCTGGCCCAGCAGGACCGGGCAGTGAGAAGCCCCAGAGAGCGGGAAGGCGAGTGGCAGTGGCCATGGCCATGTCAACACCCCTGGAGGAACCCCTAAGGGGTAGTCTGTGACCGCACCCCGTCGCAGGGGGTGGTCCGCGGGGAGCTTGCTGCTGCAAGGGAGGCCACTGCTGTGGCTGAAACCATCTGACTATCACCTCCCAGCGAGCCAGGCACTGAAAGGCTCGCAAGATCCAAGGTGGGAGTGTTCTATGAGCTATTCCCTGCTGGCCTGGCCTGGCCTCCTGGGTGGCTCGGCCACCCATTGAAAGTTGAAAAAGAAGGAATTGGAGGCTGACTCTGGCACTGCCTAGGGAGGAAGAGGCAAAGGGCTGTGAGAGGTGGGATTTAAACCCATACTGCTGGAGGCAATCACAAACTGAATACAGCAGTTTGGACCACTCAGCCACCCCAGTCTTTGCCTCTGTTTGTGGGGCAGTGCCAACACACACTGCAACTAGAGCCCCCTGGCAATGGCAAGAAAAGCACAGGCCACAAGGCACCTTTAGAACTTTGACCAGACTGCCAGGGGTGGGATTTGAACCCACACTTCTAAGGGAGACTGCAACCTAAACACAGCACCTTAGACCACTTGGCCACCCTGACACAAACAAGTAATGCTCCCATTTCTTTCCTACCCGTGGCTTGCGGCCGCGGCAGTGTCACGGGCAACCCAGGCATCCCTCTCTCACTTCCACGAGGCCTGGGCCAGCAGGCGGGCCTCCTTTCCCACTGAGGCCCTGGGGCAGGGCGAGAGGAACGCCTCCTGCAAGGGAATCAGCAGCAATTTGCCCTCTCCCCCTGCCGCCGCCAAAATAAATACGTAAAGAGCCCATGCAAGCCAGCCCAAAGCCCCCACCAGCACGCTGTCAGCAGGGGGATTTTAAAGATCTCAGTTGCACCCATGGGGGGGGGGGCAGTGTTTGCTCTGAAAGTCTGTACAAAGAGGGTTATGTGAGATGTTTAAAGGGAGAAGCCAGATCACTGTTACTCCCATTGGGGGTGGGGGGTGTTGTCCCAAAAGTTGGTTCAAAGGGGGCCATGTGAGGTGTCACGTGAAAGCTTGTGTTCTACTGATTCTGTAGATGCTATTCATGTGCTTGTATAATATCTGTATGTGGAGTTATAGATATGGACTCTGGGTTGATGCTGGAAAATTCTCTGTCTGAGGCAGAGCAATGTGCCAACAATGTTCGTTCAATGGCTATGCTAATTAGCGAGGCTCCAGGGACAATAGATCTTTTGGTGCCAAAGACACCCCGGGGAAGGAATCTGGATGCCTGCAGACCAGCCAGAACTATGATCGCTGGCTTGGGTCACTGGGATAGGCCACTGACCATGTGACCTGATGCAGCTTGGAAGATGCCAGGGAGGTATAGAAGTGCCATGTGGAATCCTCCATCTTGTCTTGAGTTCAGCTCCTGATCCCAGATGCAGCCTTGCAGGGAACAATGAGCCAGAAACAACTTTGGACCATCTTAATATAGGATGTGCACCAGAGACTTTTAAGAGAGCAGTTTATAACATCTCTGCTAAGAGCCTGTATCGAGAACCGGGTGATTCGATGCATGTAATGCATTATTCTTTAACAACCTTACTCTCATTCTTTTCTTTCTTTTAGTAATAAACCTTTAGCTATGTCTACACTGCAGGCTTTTTGTGAAAGAACGGCCATTCTTGCACAAAAACTTGCCAGCTGTCTACACCGCACACGTGTTCTTGCGCAAGTAAATTTACACTATAGCATCAGAAAACAGGGCTTCTTCCGGCAGAGTTATTCCTCTCTCCATGAGGAATAAGCCCTCTTGCGCAACAGCTCTTCCACAAGAGGGCAGTGTAGACAGGCAACGTGAATTTCTTGCGCAAGAAGCCCCTATGGTTAAAATGGCCGTCAGAGCTTTCTTGCACAAGAGAGCGTCCACACTGCCCTGGATGCTCTTGCACAAAAGCACATCTCTTGCGCAAAAGCACATGGCAATGTGGATGTGCTCTTGTGGAAGACCTTTTGCACAAGAATCTTCCAGTACCGTGCAGTACCTGGAGGATTTTCTGTAGGCAGCAAGACAGAGTCCTCAGTTGCCTGTTCTTCATCACAGAAGGGTTCTCTGTGTGGCCCACCAGAGTGTTTCCTATTGTCCACGGAAAAGAGTAACCAGATTGCAGCACAATTACACCTCCCACAGCACAATTACACCTCCCATACTGCCTCTCATATGCTAAGCAAGCGCTCTACCACTCAAGCTAACTCTTCCACTCTGTCAGCGCTAAATCTTTTGGTGACTCTTCCCTTCTCCACAGGGACGTCTGTCTTCTAGGCCAATTAGTCGAGGGAAAGGAGAAGGCTCCAACGAGGCTCCTCCTCACAGTCATGCTTGTGACCCTCATTCTCTCTCTGGCCTCAAGGGCAGATCTCAAGAAGGAGACTCCCTGCGGGAAAGCTATGGGGGGTCTCTGAGATGGCCCCTGCCCTGCAGCCTGTCCCACCTGGCCATTGTCATGGACTCTCTGTGAGGTCACCACCTCCCAAACTCCATTAGCCAATAAGCTGAGGGGCTGCAAAAGGCCCTTGTGATGTCACTGCCACACCCACCCCTGCCCTCCAGGGCTAATGTCCTGCCCCAGGCAGCCCCTTTGCATGGCTGAGCTGCTCCCGTGGGTGAAAGTAACATATTTGTAGAGGGACTGTTGTATTTGGCACCACCTTTTGGGCATAGGGAGGCTCAAGGAAGGAAGTGGCTGGAGGGGTTGTGATAGGACAGTACCTGTAAGAAATTACAGAGTAGAGTGGGAGGCTCAGGGAAGGGATTTGGGGGGCATATGGGTGAGGTAGGGCTCAGAGTAGGGTTGAGGATATAGAAGTCAGGATTCAGGATTAGGGGCCGGAGGCTGAGCATTGAGGGGAACAATGGGACTAGAATCCCAGCTCCTTCTGCTCTGAGCTCCCTGAGGCCTGTTATCAAACAAGGGATTTCTCTGCAGCGCGCTGGGGAGAGAAACCCCTGAGCCAGTGACATGGACTGACCTGGATGCAGGCAACCAAGGGGAGCGGGGTGTTCAGTAAATCTACATGTGACTAGATCCATCTAGCAGCCACAGGGGCAGGGGGCTTTAGCCAAGGCAGCAGTGACTCTGAGGAAAGGCTGGAAGTGATGGGGGCTAATCAGAGGAACATGAGTTTCCAAGGCTGGGCAGAAATGGCTGAGGGGATGTCACGGTCACTAGCACATCAAGAGGTAGAGAGAGGCCCCTGCTGCACTTCCAGACATGCCAAAGCCTGGACAGAACCAGGGATTTTCAGCTGTTTAATCTAAGGTGCTTGCTGTTGAGCTACTTCAGCTGCTGCCAACAGGTCAGGGAGGAAGGCCAGGACAAGACCCTTTTAGCCACTGGGTCTGTGCAGGCTGGAGCCTCCTCCCATCAGCTCTCTGGCCTGCTTCCTGCAAAGCCTCCAACAGGTGCCTGGCCTGACTCATCTGGCTTCCCCAGGCTGGCACCCAGGGGCATTCTCAGCTGATGTCACCCCCCTCTGTCACGTGGAGTTGGGCTCATCCCAGGCACAGGTCAAGCAGCAGGAGCTGCACTTACCTGGGCACCCAGGTGAGCTGCAATAAGAGAAGACATTGTGTTTCTGCCTGGCTTTGAACCAGGGACCTTTTGTGTGTTAGACAAATGTGATAACCACTACACCACAGAAACACCTATAAAGGCCTCAAGTTCTGCTGGACTTAAACTTGGACAAATATTCTGTTACTAACTCTTGGCCAATGCTTTGGGGGAAAAGGCCAAGCAAGAGCAGGGAATAAGACACCTGCCTTCCCTCCCCCCGCTACTTCTCTAGACCTTTACTCCCAACACTGGGAAGGTGGCAGGGGCTTTGTGACGCAGGAGGGGTGATCCATGTCACATCCCCAGCATTGCCCCCCTGCAGGGATGGACCTCTGGGGACAGACCCAGACTCCTCAACCTCTCACCCAGATCCTGTCACACTCCAGAGCAGAGCAGCCACCAGGAGTAAGGCTGAGCCATGCAGTGGTGGCAGGGCTAGGGGCAGGAGCCAAGAGTTTACCTGAGACCTCAGGAACCCAGCACAAGGCACCATCCCAGGCATCTCTCTGACAGGAGCAGAAGGGGAGTGTGTCTCAGGACTTGGGTAGCTTGTCGCCCTAGGACATAAATGTGGAGAAAAATTCTGTTACTAACTCCTTGGCCAACTCAGATTGCTGCGGGGTTAAGGAATTCTCTCTTGTTAATTCTGTGCCCTCAGGAAGGGACCAAATCAAAGGAGGCCGGGCCCCCACCTGGAGACTCCAACCCAAACCCTGAGACCAAGGGGGTTGACAATCCAGGTGATCAATGTTTGCTGCACTTGTCCCTCCCCTCAACCCTGCCCAACCTCAAGGCCAACTCTACAGTCCCAGCGGCTGGGGGAGAGGTGCATGTTAGAGCCTCTGCCCACTGAGCTGTAGCTTTCTGTGCCCAGGGAGCCAGACACCGCCAGGGTGGGAAAGCTGGAGGGAAATGGGGAATGGTCGCTCTTTGGGAGTCAAAGGTGTTGTCTGGGACCATAGAGTAGAAGAGTTTTACAGCCCACTGGTGAGGAGGGCACCATGGCTTAGCGAACCCGTTATGGTTTGAAACAAGGGGCTTGCTCTTAAGACGCGCCTGTGTGATATGAGCACCACGTCCTAAACCTCCCATCGAGCCGGCCCACGGGTGTCAGTCTCACAAGTGGCCCTTTCAGAAAGGAGCCTTGGGCAGCTGCAGGGACCTTGTGGGCTCTGGAACGGGGTGGGGGTGAAGCAGAAGTGATGCTCATAGGCAGGGGAATTAGCTCAAGTGGTAGAGCGCTTGCTTAGCATGCGAGAGGCAGTGGGATCGATGCCCACATTCTCCAGCTACAGATCAGTTCTTGTCCCTTATTTTCACTGTCAGGGGGCTCAGTGGCTCCTCCCTCTTCCTACCTGCTCTCCTGAAAAAGACATAGCAGGTTCCCCTTTCTTTTCCCGCAGCAATTGCCATGCTGCAAAGAAGAGAGCAGAGATAGCCAATCTAGCAGCCCATCATGCACTGGGGTGCAATAGCAAGTGGGTTGGCTATCTAAGCTGGGGTGCTCAGTATCAGCCAAACCAGTTGTTCAAAAGTTGTGGGTTCACATCCCACTATGGTCACTTCAGCTGCTCACTGATTTCCAGGGCAGCTTTTACAGAACAAGGAATCCTTAGGCTGACACAGGGGTGTGTTTGAATCCAGATAGTTCCCTGCAGACCCCAATGAGGGCAGGGGCTGGTACATGGGGATGAGGGTGGGGGGTGTTTTGAAATGCTGCAGGTGCCAATGGACCCTTTTGTTCCTCCCTGTCTCGTACCAGTATTGTGCAACACTCAGGCTATGTCTACACTACACTGTTCTTCTGGAAAAAGCTACGCAAATTGTGAACCCCAATTTGCTTGGCTTTTTCTGCTTCTTTTTTCAGAAGAGGCTTTTCCAACGTTTGGCCTGTCTACACTGAGCCAAATGTTGGGGAAAAAAAACCCTTTTTTGGAACATCCCTTCTTCCTCATAAAATGAGCTACAAAAGGATGCCCAAAAAGCACGTCGGAAGAGCAGCTGTGTTCTCTGGACTAAAGCGTTGTCTCTGTAGTGTAGACAGAGCCCTGATGTAGCATCTTATTTCAAGCTTAGGGTGCAGCGTAGACAGAGGGTTGAAATATGATACACAATTTGAGCTACAGAAGTTGTCATTTTGAGCTTATTTCGAAAATGCTTTGGTGTCTACACAGCACAAAATATCAAAATAACCTGCTATTCCTCTAGTCTCATTAACACAGACACAATAGCAAAACTCTATTATTTTCATCACTACATTTTAAACAAGGAAATATAGGAGATAGATACCTAAATGGCTACGTTACTAAACCTAAAATACAAATATAAAAAGAATAAAACTTGCAGGCCCCACACCTTGATATTTATAGCTCAAAGCTGGAGCTGCTGTAGAAGGCGATGAAGCTACAGAAACTGACGGGGGACAATCAGCTGGAGGAGGGTTATTTTTTCTCCTCCCTGGGCTGATGTGGCTAGAACTGAGGAGAAGAAAATCCTCTTCCCTTCTCCTCAGAAGATGGAAATTACAGTTTGTTCTCTCTTTGGTTCTACTAAAGCTGGACCCCAGGACTAGACCTTTTCTTTTTGAAAACCTAGTGAAAGCTGAGAGTGAATTGCTTGTAGGCTGGATTTCTATTGTATGTGGACTCTTTAAATGAATACAAACCCTTAACGTTCTCCAGCACCAGTGCACATAAATCAGGCAGTCCTGTCCCTCAGCTGGAACCAGTTCAAACCTGCTGTGTGTCTGGTTTCTATTTCTGTCCATTCAAAAAGGGTGAGATCTGGATGCCCGTAAGCAGGTCTTTGGTCTCCACAGGCCGTGCTGTGCAGAACAAGAATCACGTCCAGCTGGAGAGGAATGCTCTTAATTGATTTTCTGGAGTTTGATTTAGTCCAACTAAGACCCAGAGAGCACCCCACTAGTGCCCAGAAGTGTGCCCTTTGCTGCCTTTGGCTTCCTGCTGTGGGGACAAGGCCAAGCTCTGCTGAAGGAAGCCGATTCCAGTTACATACGGTGGGATGGTGGGAAGAGCAGACACATTGGCCAGGCACCACTGGGGGTTGGCTGCTTCCTTCAACTACCCTGTACCTGGGAAGTGTCTGGGCCAGCTTAGCTATGGGGCCGCTCTCTGGGAATTTTCTCCCAGCTGCTACACATGTTGCCATTACCCATCCCAGAGGAGAGTGAGGCTATGTCTACACTGCAGGCTTTTGCTGGCATAGAGTATGCTAATGACGTGCTCATTAGCATTTGTTGCACTGTCATTTGCATATTCTCTGCCCAAGGCTTTTTGCGCAAAAGGTTTTTAAAAAGGCCTCCTTTTTTGAGGCATAAGGATCTTGTGCAAAAGGTTTCTTTTTTTGCACAAGACGGTGCCATTTACATGAGATCCTGCCAGTGAAAAACCTCCTGTGCAAAAAGCCTCGGGCAGAGAATATGAAAATGCCAGCATGACAAATGCTAATGAGTGCTTCATTAGCATATTCTCTGCTAGCAAAAAATTGCTCTGTAGATGTACCCAGACTCTCCATGGCTGCAAGAGCTGCAGAGGTTGCACTGGCAGGATCTCTGGGCACTGGCACCCCAGGGAATCAAAAGGGTGTGTGGCACTGGATCTCCTATCCCAGAACTGCAGTCAGAGCCCTGCCTTGCCAGTACCAGTCACAGCAGCCTCTGCACCCGCTCCAGGCTTGTGGTTTCCTTCTTCCCAATGCGCCTCTCCAATCAGCCTTTTCCTGAACCAGCAGTTCCATGGGTGGCCAGGGGAGGGCTCTTTGGTGTCAAAGAAGGACAAAGGAAAATGTCATTAAAGGCTGCAACAAGGCACTCCTAGGAGTTGAACCCACGATCTCTGATTTAGGAGGACAGCACTTTAGCCAAGTGAGCCATGATGCCCACCTGTATAACCAGTTTAAAACTGTTCTGTCTTGTCCCAGACAACACCTTTGCATCCCACAATGCAGCCATTCCCCATTTCCCTCCAGCCTTCCAGCCCTGGCGCAGTCTGGCTCCCTGGGCACAGAAAGCTACAGCTCCGTGGGCAGGGGGCTTTGGCTTTCTTGACCATGGGATGCTGTTGCAGAGAGGGCTGCTCAGCAGGGGTGGGGTTCACCTGTTGAAGAAGGGAAGAGTATTTGGATGCAGACTGGCTAACCTAGTGAGGTGGCTTTAAACTGGGTTTGATGGGGGCAGGTGCCCAGAGCCCACAGGTAAGTGAATAACATGGACACCTGGGAGATGGGCCAGAAATGGGAGAGCGCACGGGCTGTAACCGCAGAGATAAAGGAGGGACAGGGGACCACTGGGAAGCAAAATCTAATCTGCATCTTAGATGCTGGTACAGACACACAGGAATGATGGGTAATAAGCAGGAAGAAGTTGGGTGGAATCCCAGCTCCCACAGGGCTCATTGCAAGAGAACAGCCCAGTAGGGAATGAAAACCACTGCTCTAGGTGAGGTTTGAACTCAAAACCTGAGCATGGCTCCTACAAGAACTGCCATAAAAGTGCTGTCTACTGACCCATTGCGCCACTGGAGCAGCTCTACCAAATGCTTCTTCAAAGTCCTTAGATTGAAAAAGTCAAGAAGCACAAAGTGGAATTGAAGGGAGGGGCAAGAAGAAGATACATTTTCAAGGATTTGGGACAAACCAACACCAACACCTCACACAGGTCCCACTGAGATTTGATCTCAGCTTCAGAGTCCTGAGTGCTGCTCCCTACACCATGGGACTATCACACTGCAAGGTCCCTGAGGTTCTCAGCTGACAGCTGATACTCTGCTCTCCTTGCTTTTTCCATTCAGCTGCTTCACCTCTCCAGACCCTGCCCCATCTGTATGTGACTTCATGGGAACGATCTGGCTCCCTCTCCGGCAGAGGAAGGAGAGACGTTGCCATGTGTTACACACGTTGGCACCGTACAGACACCTCCTGTCCTGAGCTCCATGGGAGAGGGAGAAGCTTCAGGGGATGGTTTCCCTGGGATCATGTCTCACATGGATCCAAATGCTGCAGGGGCCCAGACCCACCCTGCGGCCAGGAATGCAGGTTCCTAGAAGGAAAGGACTCAGCTGGGGGGGGGGGTCGGGAAGAAGAGTCTCAGAGATTTCTTGGTGGGAGAGGACAGCTTCTTGGCTCTTTGCTGCTCTTGAACTTAGCCCAAGGCAGAAGCAGGGAAGTAAATACCACATGCTCTGTCTGCTTGGCCAAGAGCTGTTCTCCTGTTGTGAAGTGTTGCTTCTGAGCCATTAGGCTAAGATCAAGCGCTTCCTGCCTCTTGGGGAAGAATGGTGAGAGGCAGTAGGACACACTTGTGCCCATTTTGGGGGCTTAAAGTGAAACTTTCCTAAGAAGCATCATTGCTCCTTTTTCACATTGCATTGGCTGGGAATTGAACGCCAATCAACTGTTCAAAAAGCAGCTATGCTCACCACTATACCACCAATGCCTGCGCTGAGGGATTGTGGGAAAATTAGTGAGGGAAGCCTATGTCCACTGTGAGGCAAGCTGGAGGTGAGAGGGTGCCTGTGTGGTTTGGGATAAAGCATAACTTCTTGGCCATTTGGCTAAGATCAGGAGCAGTGAGGTGGGGGTAGTGGCTGCCCTGAGCTCTCCATGATGTCAAAAGCTGGTTGGGAGAGGAATCCCAGAGGTTTTTGGGTGGGAGAGTATAGCTTCTTGGCTCTTTGGCTAAGTTAAAGAGCAGCAAAGCAGCTGCTTTTGCGCAAAAACTTGCCAGCTGTCAACACTTGCCGCTTGAATTTGCGCAAGAACACTGACGATCTAATGTATGATTGTCGGTGTTTCTTGCGCAAATACACTGACGCTCCCGCTCGGGAAAAAGCCCTCTTGCGCAAATGCTTTGTGAGGAGACAGATTGACAGAGCCAGACGTGTACCCAGAAGCCTCCTGCTATGGGACAAGCCCAAGAAAGAAACCAACAGAACACCACTGGCCATCACCTACAGTTCTCAGCTAAAACCTCTCCAACACATCATTAGTGATCTACAACCCATCCTGGACAATGATCCCTCGCTTTCACAGGCCTTGGGAGGCAGGCCAGTCCTTGTCCACAGACAACCCGCCAACCTGAAGCATATTCTCACCAGCAACGAGACACCGCACCATAATAACTCTAACTCAGGAACCAATCCATGTAACAAACCTCGGTGCCAACTCTGCCCACATATATACACCAGCAACACCATCACAGGACCTAATCAGATCAGCCATACTGTCACTGGTTCATTCTCCTGCACATCTATTAACGTAATATATGCCATCATGTGCCAACAATGCCCCACTGCTATATACATCGGCCAAACTGGACAGTCCCTACGTAAAAGAATCAATGGACACAAATCAGATATTAGGAATGGCAACGTACAAAAACCTGTAAGGGAACACTTCAATCTCCCTGGACACACTATTGCAGAGCTAAAGGTAGCCATCCTGCAGCAAAAAAACTTCAGGACCAGACTTCAAAGAGAAACTGCTGAGCTACTGTTCATCTTCAAGTTTGACACAATCAACTCAGGATTAAACAAAGACTGTGAATGGCTCACTAACTACAAAAGCAGCTTCTCCTCTCTTGGAGTTCACACCTCCAGTTCAGCTACTAGAAATGGGCCTCATCCTCCCTGATTGGATCCACCTTGTCATCTTTAGCCTGGTTCTGGCCTGCATATTTATACCTGCCTCTGGAAATTTCCACTACATGCATCTGACGAAGTGGGTCTTTGCCGGCGAAAGCTTATGCTCCAACACTTCAGTTAGTCTAAAAGGTGCCACAGGACTCCTCGCCGCTTTTGCAGATTCAGACTAACACGGCTACCCCTCTGATACTTTCTAGTCCCATCACTGCTTGGATTTCTATTGTTGGGGTCTTTACATTAATACAAATCCTTAACGTTTTCCTGTGCCAATGCACATAAACCGGTCAGACCTATCTCTCAGCTGAAACCAGATCAAACCCGCTGCGTGTCTTGTTTCTGTTTCCATCAATGAAAAAAGGGTGTGATCTGAATGTCCATTGGCAGGTCCTTGGTCTCCATGGGCTGTGCTGTGCAGAAGAACAAGAACCACAGCCAACAGAGGAGGAATGGCCTAGTTTATATTGCATGGCGCGGGGGGGGGGGGGGAGCTGCTCTGACATGGGACCGAAAACATGACTGGAGGTGGAGGAAGGCCGCAATTGATCTTTTGGAGTTCAACTTAGCAAGTCCAACTGAGACTCACTAGATCAAACCCAGAGGGCTCCCCCACCAGCTTCCAGCACTTCTCCTCTTTGCTCCCTTTGGCTTCCCGCTATTGGGACACTGCCAAGTTCAACTGAAGGAAGCCGACTCCAGCTACGTACTGAGGCAAGAGCAGACACATTGGCTAGAGACCACTGGGGGCTGCCTCCCTCACCTCCACTGCACCTGGCAGGTGCCTTGGTCATCTTAGCCATGGGGCCGCTCTCTGGGACTTTTCTCCCAGCCGCTCCATGTGTTGCCATTGCCCATCCCAAGGGAGGGGGGAGGAGAGTCACTCTCCATGGCTGCAGGAGCTGCACTCACAGGTTCTCTGGGTGCTGACACCCCCAGGGAATCACAAGGGCATGTGGTGCTGGCTCTCCTGTCCCAGCAATTGCAGTCAGAGCCCTGCCTTGCCAGTGCCAGTCACAGCAGCCTCTGCACCCGCTCCAGGATTCTCATTTCCTTCTTCCCAACACACCTCTCCAATCAGCCTTTTCCTGAACCAGCAGTTCCATGGGTGGCCAGGGGAGGCCTCTTCTGTGTCCCACAAGGGGATAGGAAAATGTGGGTAAAGACTGCAACAATGCACAACTAGGAGTTGAACCCAGGATTTCCTGTTTACAAGGCATGTGCTTTAGCTAACTAAGCCATAGTGCCTACCCACAAAGTTTCTTTAAAACTGTTCTTTAAGGTCCCAGACAACACTTTTGACTCCCAAAGTGCAGCCATTCCCCATTTCCCTCCAGCCTTCCAGCCCTGGGGGTGTCTGGCTCCCTGGGCACAAAAAGCTACAGCTCCGTGGGCAGGGGCCTTTGGCTTCCTTGACCATGGGATGCTATTGCAGAAAGGGCTGCTCAGCAGGGATGCGGTTCACTTATCAAGGAAGGGGAAGAGTATTTGGGTGCAGGCTGGCTAACCTAGTGAGGAGGCTTTAAACTAGGTTTGATGGTCAGGTGACCAAAGCCCACTGGTAAGTGAATAAAATGGAAACCTGGGAGATGGGCCAGAAATGGGAGAGTGCGCAGGCTGTAACAGCAGAGATATAGGAGGGACGAGGGACCACTGGGAAGCAAAATCTAATCTGCATCTTAGATGCTGGTATAGACACACAGGAACAATGGGTAATAAGCAGGAAGAAGTTGGTATCACAGGGACTTGGTGTGATAATACACATGACTGGAGTATTGGCACAGAAGGGTACAGCTTGCTTGGGAAGGATTGGCAGGGGAAAAGGGAGGAGGAGTTTCCTTAGATATGCAACATGCACACACTTGGCCTGAGGTGGAGATGGAGACAGACTTGTCAGGAGTCTCTGGGTGAGGTTACAAGGGGTAAAACCCAAGGGTGATGTCACACTAGGCATCTATTACACACACCTCCCCTGGCAGAAGAGGTGCTTGAGGCTTTTTAAACAATTAACAGAATCATCCAAAGCGCAGCTGGTTTCACACACACTCAGCCTCACCTACAGCTGGGAGACAGCTTGGAGTGAATTGAAAAGAAACAGAAGAGGAGAAACCACTGACTGCAGAACCACAGCTTGGGATTTTTCTGTGTCCAGCTGTGCTAAGCACTCGTCTGTTCGTGCCGTCCCCATGCAGGTGAATCCCCTCTTCTGCATTTTACAGGCTGCACTTTTCCTGTCTGGCTTTTAGCAAGGGAGCTGTTACTTGTGAGGCAAATGCAACACCCACAGTGCAGTACAGAAACCAGCCTGCTGCCTTTCTGAAAGAGAGAAGAAGCCCTGAGAAGCACTTAGCCCCCTGGCTGGCTCTGGCTGTGCAACACAGGAACAAGCACACCTCTGTCATTGGAAAATGTGGATATTGATCCTACTGTTTGTTACATGTAAAGCAAGAGCTCTGCCACTTGAGCTAATTCCCCTGAGTGGGAGCTGCTCTCTTGCCCCACCCACCTTGTTTCAGAGCCCACAACATCCCTTCTGCTAAACCCTCATATAAAACTCAGGAAATATCCAGAGAAGTTGAGGTTCCCCTTTACAAGACTCTGAACAGCTCAGTTCCAATCAGCCGGTCTTCCCTAGAGCCCGGAACATCAACCACGGCAGCATCGATCTTACGCCTAGTTAGACACGGCATTAGAGTGTCACTAAACCAGCCCTGGGACACATTCCTTGCTAGGACCAGTCACAGTCTGGGCTCAGTGAGGGTCCATCCTACCTGCGATGTGTGTTACGCAAAAGCCTCTGTTCCCTGCCCAGTTCCCAACAGTGGCTGCAGACACAGATATTTGATGCCTTGGCTGCTGTCCCTGCTGGCAGGGAGCTGTCCCGCACCTGCAGTTCATCCACCTCCCCGAGAGGCGGCAGCTCTGTGCGGGGGAGAAGCGCTGTGGGTGCGGGGCTGTTCAAGCTGGGGCATTTCCCAGCATGCGTAAAAACCATCACTGCTGGCCCAGTCCGGGCCAGTGTGTTGGCATCCCTCATGTCTGGAGCATCCCGCCAGGGGAAAACTGAAACTGTGTCAGGAGACAAGGGGTCAGGGTCCCCACTGGCAGGAGCTATAGGGCCTGGGATACCTCCACTTCTCCCCAGCAGGAAATATAGGACCAGGGGTCCCCCTACCCCTTCCCAGCAGGAGCTGGCGGGTGCCAGGGGGCTCACACACACACACAGGTCCCCACCACCTCAACATTGGTGCCCAGGACAAAACTCGCTCTGCTCTTGGAACGGGAACAGTGACTAGCAGTGAGGCCCCTCCCCAGTGTCAGTGAGACGGGGTCTTCTCGGCCTGGTGCCTCCTGAATGCTGGGAGGAGCTGCCTGGTGCGAGGGGCTGCTGTTCCCTGGAGAGGTGTGGGGTGGAGCGTGGAGGTCTCAGAGCAAAGGATGGGGGGGCCTAGGGTGCAGGAGTTAAGATGGGACTGCAGATGTGGGGGTGCAGGAGGCAGGATTGGGGTGTATGAGGGGATAAGGGGAATTGGACCAAGTTCAATTCCCTCCCAACCCAGGCTCTGGGTCAGCTCTTCTCCTCCAGCAATTGCCATGCTGCAAAACAGAGAGAGGAGATGTCAAACCATCAACATTTAGGGCTCTGTGGTGCAACAGCCAGCATGTTGGACTTCTCAGCTGTGTTGGTCAGTGTGAGCCAGGCCAATTATTCAAAGGTTGTGGGTTTAAATCTCCTCCCGAGTCACTTTAGCTGCCTGAGCAGCTTTTTACAGAAGATGCAACCCCTTGGCTGCGTCTAGACTGGCATGATTTTGCACAAATACTTTTAACGGAAGAGTTTTTCCGTTAAAAGTATTTGCGCAAGAGAGCGTCTACACTGGCATGTGTCTTTGCGCAAAAGATTTGCTTTTGCGCAAAAGCATCCGTGCCCAGTATAGACGCTCCCTTGCACAAGAAAGCTCCGATGGCCATTTTAGCCATCGGGCTTTCTTGCGCAAGAAATTAACGTTCCTGTCTACACTGGCCCTCTTGCACAAGTATTCTTGCGCAAGAGGGCTTATGCCTGAGCGGGAGCATCAAAGTATTTGCGCAAGAAGCACTGATTTTGTACATTACAAAGTCAGTGCTCTTGCGCAAATTCTCGCGGCCAGTGTAGACAGGCGGCAAGTTTTTACGCAAAAGCGGCCGCTTTTGCGCAAAATCTTGCCAGTCTAGACGCACCCCTTGTGTGTGGGCAAAGGGGTCCAGCACAATGAAGAAGCAAGCAAGGGGCCACCAGGAGCTACAAGTCTGTGCCCCACAGGGAGATGAGCTTGCAAGTGAAAACTGGGGTGAGAAAAAGAAAGTCCCTGCACCTTTCTGTCCCTGGGTCCTGTGGGGCTCTGGCTGCCTCCAGCCTGAGCTGAGCTCAGGGGCCATGGGGGTGACCTGCCCTACAGCTATGATGCCATCAGGTCCCTCCCACTGATCTGCTCAGTCACTCAGTGCACACCAGCAAGCCAAGTGACTGTGCCTTTGAGTGGCACACTCTGCCAGCCAATCAGCTTTGTGGGGAGGGGCACCAGGCCTGGGCTGTTGTGTTAGGCCAGCAAGAGAGCCACCAATGCCCCACCCCCCAGGAGCTGGCTGGGGATCATGTGGAGAGAGCTGCTGCCTCTCACAGGTGTGGCAGCCACTTCCCCACCTGAGCAACTCTGCCCAATGGGGCCTGTCTGCACCGCTCCTGTCACTGCCAGGCAAAGGGAGGCTAAGTCCCAGCAGCTTTCTGCCCCAGCAGGGCTGGCTTTTGGGGAGAGCAAATAGGAAGTGGGAGGGGCCACTGGAGGCCCTTAGCCCCCTGGCTGGCTCTGCCTGTGAAAAGAGGAAACAGAGATTCCTCATCACTGGAGAAAGTGGACACCAATCCCACTGCTTCTCATCTGCTAAACAAGCCCTCTCTCACTTGAGCTAACTCCACTCCCAATAAATGAGTGTCCCACAAGCAGGGGATTCTTGTACATTTCAAAGCTGGCATGCTCCCATGTAGCCTAGAGTCAGCTGGACTTCCCTGCTGGCCCAGGGCTGCATGCAGAATTCTGCATTCCTGCTTTGAAATGTGTGAAATGTGGATGTGCCTGCTGAGTAGTCGATGGAAATTCCATTGACTACTCGACTAGGAAATTAACAGACATTTAACATCCTTATTTAAAACAAAGAAAAGGAAGTTTTTCTTCACTCAGCACACAGACAACCTGTGGAACTCCTTGCCGGAGGATGTTGTGAAGATTAGAACTTTAATAGGGTTCAAAAAAGTGCCAGATAGATTCATGGAGGTTAGAAACCTCAATGGCTGTTAGCCACGATGGGTAGGAATGGTGTCCCTGCCTCTGTTTCTCTGGAGGTTGATGACAGGGGAAGGCTCATGTGAGGGTGACCTGTTGTGTTCCCTCACACTGGGGCATCTGGCGCTGGCCACAGTCAGCAGACAGGACACTGGGCTGGATGGACCTTTGGTCTAACCTAGTCTGGCCATTTTTATGTTCACAGCGAGGCCTGTGTTTTGGTGAGTGGCTAACCAGTCACATAAGGTCAGCAAGGAAGCGGCCAATGCCTCAGCCCAAGGCAGCTGGCTGGAGATCATGTGGAGGGATTCACGACTTCTCACATGCCTAGTGGCACTTTCCCAATGCAGCAACTCTACCCCTCTGGGGCCTGTCTCTGCTGCTCCTGCCAGCGCCAGGCAAAGGGAGGCCGAATCCCAGCAGCTTTCTGCCCTGGCAGGGCTGGATTTTAGGGAGAGTAAGTAGGAAGGCAGAGGGGCCACTGGAGGCCCTTAGCCCCCTGGCTGTAAAAAAGAGGAGTGGGGCACTGGCGAATGTAGGTATCGATGCCATTGCCTCTTGCAGCGTTCTTGCGCAAAAACTTGCAGAGTGTCTACACTGCACATGTGTTCTTGTGCAAGTAAATTTACAGTAAAGCAGCAGAACCGAGGGCTTCTTGCTCAAGAGTTACTCCTCTCCCCACAAGGAATAAGCCCTCTTGCACCAGAACTCTTCCACAAGAGGGCAGTGTGGACGGGCAACAGGGGTTTCTGGCACAAGAAACCCCTATGGCTAAAATGGCCATCAGAGCTTTCTTGTGCAAGAGAGCGTCCACACTGCCATGGATGCTCTTGCGCAAAAGCACATGGCGGTGTGGCCGTTCTCTTGCTTGCACAAGAACTCTTGTACAAAACAGTTCTTGTGCAAGAAGCCTGCTGTGTAGATGTAGCCTCAGCGTCGGTCTGAGCATCCGTCCTGCTCTGGGACGTGTTTCTGTGTCCAGAACCTGCCCAGGCAGCTCTAGCAGTGAGGCCCCTCCCTGGCAGCACCGAGCAGTGAGAGCTGAGTGAAGGGGGGAGGCAGGACCAGGGGGAGAAGGCTCCATGACTGTGTAAGAGGGAGGCTCTGCTCTGGGGAATCATTGGCCTCAGGTCACCCTACTGGGGACAATGGAGGGAAGAGAAGAGTTTCCCTGCTATTGGGGGAAGCAGGGCAGGCCAAGGGCCTTTTAGCCACTGGGTCAGGGCAGGGTGGAGCCTCCTCTTGCCAGCTCCCTGGAAGGCTCTCAGGCTTTTGCTTATTTCTCTCCATAGCAGGCAGAAAGAGGGGGGAAGTCACCAAAACAAGCCTTCCTATGGCCAGCATGGGGCTCAAACCCATGACCTTGGCATTATTAGCACCATGCTCTAACCAACTGAGCTAGCCAGCCTACAAAAAGCACCTCACAACTGGCCCTTTCAGAAAGGCACCTCAGGCAACTGCAAGGCCCTCTCTGCAGCTGCATCACAGGGCCACAGGCAACTCACTGTGATGTGGGCTGGCTAGTCCAGCTGGTTTGAGGTTCGGTCAAGGTGGCTGGCGGCCGGCATGGCGCACTGAGACCCAGGGCAAAGAGGCAGCCGGAATCTCTTGCTGCCAGCACCTTGCTTCCCAGCTTCTTCCCTGTCGTTGGCAGCCGCAGCCCCTTTTGGCTCCTGGGTCAGCCCAGGAAGGGAGGCAGGAATGGGGCAAAGTAGCGAGTCAGGCTGAGGGAGGCGGGAAAACTCATCATGCCTTGAAGGGCCACTGGCAACAGCTTCTCTCTTGTGCGCTGCTGCTGCTGAGAAAAGTGCCCTGAGAGAGAAGCGGCAGCCTCAGAGCTGAGGGCTCAGCTGCTAAAGTAGCTCAGTTGGGAGAGAATTAAACTGAAGAGCTGAAAGGTCTTGGTGGAGCTGAGGCTGCATCATTGAACAGCTGGAGCCTACAGTGCACAGATGGTACCTGCCTGGGAATAGCCCCCTTACACTCAGCACACAGCAGAGCATTTCTAGTGATGGAGCAGGGGGCGTGCTGGGTCTCTGCCTTCCACAGCCTCTCCCCTGCCACGTTCGCATTCCCCATTGTGCACAATGGGCCACAAACCAGTTTCATTCTGCCAGGAGAGCCCCTCCCTTTCCTTTTCTCTTGCATTGGTACTTGTGCCCGGAGCCGCATTCCCCAGGGGCAGGGGTGTCTCCTTCCTTCTGTTCACAGGCAGAGCCAGCCAGGGGGCTAAGCCTCTCCAGTGGCTCCTCCCTCTTACTATGGGGCCTCTCAAAAAGCCAGTCCTGGCAGGGCAGGAAGCTGCTGGGCCCCTCCCCTCCTGTGCCTTCAAGTGTCTTTAAAAACCAAAGGTGAGTCTGGGTCTCTGTGTCCTTGAGGGACAATCCGGCTGAATCCCTGTGTCCCTGCTGGGCTGAAGGAGGGTCCCTGGGCAGCTCCTGCAGCAGAGCCGGCTTCGGAGTTGGGCTTTGGGTTTGTGCATCTGGGTGAGACACAAATTCGATGCCACATTCACAGGACCGTGAATTCAAGTGAATTGGAACCTTAAGAAGGCGGCTGGGCTGAGTGACCCGCTGTGAGCAGAACCTGAGTATTAGGCCACTGCGGCTTTAAGGCCAAAGGGGACTGTATTAATGCCACAGTGAGCGTAAAGGCAGGAATAGGTCAATCTCATTCTTGGAGCACCTGGGCAGTGAGAACAAACCCTTTGCCTCAAACCAAAGAACCAAGCACAGGCCTTACGAACCTTGTGGTACCAGTGTTGAATTTGTAACAAAGAGCCTCTTTCTCCCAAGTGTTCATTTGGTATCAGAGTTTAATGTGCAAACTACTCTGCGCTGCTGCACAAGTGACACCACTTCCACCCAGTACCGTGCAGTACCTGGAGGATTTTCTGTAGGCAGCAAGACAGAGTCCTCAGTTGCCTGTTCTTCATCACAGAAGGGTTCTCTGTGTGGCCCACCAGAGTGTTTCCTATTGTCCACGGAAAAGAGTAACCAGATTGCAGCACAATTACACCTCCCACAGCACAATTACACCTCCCATACTGCCTCTCATATGCTAAGCAAGCGCTCTACCACTCAAGCTAACTCTTCCACTCTGTCAGCGCTAAATCTTTTGGTGACTCTTCCCTTCTCCACAGGGACGTCTGTCTTCTAGGCCAATTAGTCGAGGGAAAGGAGAAGGCTCCAACGAGGCTCCTCCTCACAGTCATGCTTGTGACCCTCATTCTCTCTCTGGCCTCAAGGGCAGATCTCAAGAAGGAGACTCCCTGCGGGAAAGCTATGGGGGGTCTCTGAGATGGCCCCTGCCCTGCAGCCTGTCCCACCTGGCCATTGTCATGGACTCTCTGTGAGGTCACCACCTCCCAAACTCCATTAGCCAATAAGCTGAGGGGCTGCAAAAGGCCCTTGTGATGTCACTGCCACACCCACCCCTGCCCTCCAGGGCTAATGTCCTGCCCCAGGCAGCCCCTTTGCATGGCTGAGCTGCTCCCGTGGGTGAAAGTAACATATTTGTAGAGGGACTGTTGTATTTGGCACCACCTTTTGGGCATAGGGAGGCTCAAGGAAGGAAGTGGCTGGAGGGGTTGTGATAGGACAGTACCTGTAAGAAATTACAGAGTAGAGTGGGAGGCTCAGGGAAGGGATTTGGGGGGCATATGGGTGAGGTAGGGCTCAGAGTAGGGTTGAGGATATAGAAGTCAGGATTCAGGATTAGGGGCCGGAGGCTGAGCATTGAGGGGAACAATGGGACTAGAATCCCAGCTCCTTCTGCTCTGAGCTCCCTGAGGCCTGTTATCAAACAAGGGATTTCTCTGCAGCGCGCTGGGGAGAGAAACCCCTGAGCCAGTGACATGGACTGACCTGGATGCAGGCAACCAAGGGGAGCGGGGTGTTCAGTAAATCTACATGTGACTAGATCCATCTAGCAGCCACAGGGGCAGGGGGCTTTAGCCAAGGCAGCAGTGACTCTGAGGAAAGGCTGGAAGTGATGGGGGCTAATCAGAGGAACATGAGTTTCCAAGGCTGGGCAGAAATGGCTGAGGGGATGTCACGGTCACTAGCACATCAAGAGGTAGAGAGAGGCCCCTGCTGCACTTCCAGACATGCCAAAGCCTGGACAGAACCAGGGATTTTCAGCTGTTTAATCTAAGGTGCTTGCTGTTGAGCTACTTCAGCTGCTGCCAACAGGTCAGGGAGGAAGGCCAGGACAAGACCCTTTTAGCCACTGGGTCTGTGCAGGCTGGAGCCTCCTCCCATCAGCTCTCTGGCCTGCTTCCTGCAAAGCCTCCAACAGGTGCCTGGCCTGACTCATCTGGCTTCCCCAGGCTGGCACCCAGGGGCATTCTCAGCTGATGTCACCCCCCTCTGTCACGTGGAGTTGGGCTCATCCCAGGCACAGGTCAAGCAGCAGGAGCTGCACTTACCTGGGCACCCAGGTGAGCTGCAATAAGAGAAGACATTGTGTTTCTGCCTGGCTTTGAACCAGGGACCTTTTGTGTGTTAGACAAATGTGATAACCACTACACCACAGAAACACCTATAAAGGCCTCAAGTTCTGCTGGACTTAAACTTGGACAAATATTCTGTTACTAACTCTTGGCCAATGCTTTGGGGGAAAAGGCCAAGCAAGAGCAGGGAATAAGACACCTGCCTTCCCTCCCCCCGCTACTTCTCTAGACCTTTACTCCCAACACTGGGAAGGTGGCAGGGGCTTTGTGACGCAGGAGGGGTGATCCATGTCACATCCCCAGCATTGCCCCCCTGCAGGGATGGACCTCTGGGGACAGACCCAGACTCCTCAACCTCTCACCCAGATCCTGTCACACTCCAGAGCAGAGCAGCCACCAGGAGTAAGGCTGAGCCATGCAGTGGTGGCAGGGCTAGGGGCAGGAGCCAAGAGTTTACCTGAGACCTCAGGAACCCAGCACAAGGCACCATCCCAGGCATCTCTCTGACAGGAGCAGAAGGGGAGTGTGTCTCAGGACTTGGGTAGCTTGTCGCCCTAGGACATAAATGTGGAGGAAAATTCTGTTACTAACTCCTTGGCCAACTCAGATTGCTGCGGGGTTAAGGAATTCTCTCTTGTTAATTCTGTGCCCTCAGGAAGGGACCAAATCAAAGGAGGCCGGGCCCCCACCTGGAGACTCCAACCCAAACCCTGAGACCAAGGGGGTTGACAATCCAGGTGATCAATGTTTGCTGCACTTGTCCCTCCCCTCAACCCTGCCCAACCTCAAGGCCAACTCTACAGTCCCAGCGGCTGGGGGAGATGTGCATGTTAGAGCCTCTGCCCACTGAGCTGTAGCTTTCTGTGCCCAGGGAGCCAGACACCGCCAGGGTGGGAAAGCTGGAGGGAAATGGGGAATGGTCGCTCTTTGGGAGTCAAAGGTGTTGTCTGGGACCATAGAGTAGAAGAGTTTTACAGCCCACTGGTGAGGAGGGCACCATGGCTTAGCGAACCCGTTATGGTTTGAAACAAGGGGCTTGCTCTTAAGACGCGCCTGTGTGATATGAGCACCACGTCCTAAACCTCCCATCGAGCCGGCCCACGGGTGTCAGTCTCACAAGTGGCCCTTTCAGAAAGGAGCCTTGGGCAGCTGCAGGGACATTGTGGGCTGTAGAATGGGGGGGGGGGTGAAGCAGAAGTGATGCTCATAGGCAGGGGAATTAGCTCAAGTGGTAGAGTGCTTGTGTCGCATGCGAGAGGCAGTGGGATCGATGCCCACATTCTCCAGCTACAGGTCAGTTCTTGTCCCTTATTTTCACTGTCAGGGGGCTCAGTGGCTCCTCCCTCTTTCTACCTGCTCTCCGGAAAAAGACATATCAGGTTCCCCTTTCTTTTCCCGCAGCAATTGCCAGGCTGCGAAGAAGAGAGCAGAGATAGCCAATGTAGCAGCCCATCATGCACTGGGGTGCAATAGCAAGTGGGTTGGCTATCTAAGCTGGGGTGCTCAGTATCAGCCAAACCAGTTGTTCAAAAGTTGTGGGTTCACATCCCACTATGGTCACTTCAGCTGCTCACTGATTTCCAGGGCAGCTTTTACAGAACGAGGAATCCTTAGGCTGACACAGGGGTGTGTTTGAATCCAGATAGTTCCCTGCAGACCCCAATGAGGGCAGGGGCTGGTACATGGGGATGAGGGTGGGGGGTGTTTTGAAATGCTGCAGGTGCCAATGGACCCTTTTGTTCCTCCCTGTCTCGTACCAGTATTGTGCAACACTCAGGCTATGTCTACACTACACTGTTCTTCTGGAAAAAGCTACGCAAATTGTGAACCCCAATTTGCTTGGCTTTTTCTGCTTCTTTTTTCAGAAGAGGCTTTTCCAACGTTTGGCCTGTCTACACTGAGCCAAATGTTGGGGAAAAAAAACCCTTTTTTGGAACATCCCTTCTTCCTCATAAAATGAGCTACAAAAGGATGCCCAAAAAGCACATCGGAAGAGCAGCTGTGTTCTCTGGACTAGAGCGTTGTCTCTGTAGTGTAGACAGAGCCCTGATGTAGCATCTTATTTCAAGCTTAGGGTGCAGCGTAGACAGAGGGTTGAAATATGATACACAATTTGAGCTACAGAAGTTGTCATTTTGAGCTTATTTCGAAAATGCTTTGGTGTCTACACAGCACGAAATATCGAAATAACCTGCTATTCCTCTTGTTTCATTAACACAGACACAATAGCAAAACTCTATTATTTTCATCACTACATTTTAAACAAGGAAATATAGGATATAGATACCTAAATGGCTACGTTACTAAACTTAAAATACAAATATAAAAAGAATAAAACTTGCAGGCCCCACACCTTGATATTTGTAGCTCAAAGCTGGAGCTGCTGTAGAAGGTGATGAAGCTACAGAAACTGATGGGGGACAATCAGCTGGAGGAGGGTTATTTTTTCTCCTCCCTGGGCTGATGTGGCTAGAACTGAGGAGAAGAAAACCCTCATCCCTTCTCCTCAGAAGATGGAAATTACAGTTTGTTCTCTCTTTGGTTCTATTAAAGCTGGACCCCAGGACTAGACCTTTTCTTTTTAAAAACCTAGTGAAAGCTGAGAGTGAATTGCTTGTAGGCTGGATTTCTATTTTATGTGGACTCTTTAAATTAATACAAACCCTTAACGTTCTCCAGCACCAGTGCACATAAATCAGGCAGTCCTGTCCCTCAGCTGGAACCAGTTCAAACCTGCTGTGTGTCTGGTTTCTATTTCTGTCCATTCAAAAAGGGTGAGATCTGGATGCCTGTAAGCAGGTCTTTGGTCTCCACAGGCCATGCTGTGCAGAACAAGAATCACGTCCAGCTGGAGAGGAATGTTTTTAATTGATTTTCTGGAGTTTGATTTAGTCCAACTAAGACCCAGAGAGCACCCCACTAGTGCCCAGAAGTGTGCCCTTTGCTGCCTTTGGCTTCCTGCTGTGGGGACAAGGCCAAGCTCTGCTGAAGGAAGCCGATTCCAGCTACATACGGTGGGATGGTGGGAAAAGCAGACACATTGGCCAGGCACCACTGGAGGTTGGCTGCTTCCTGCAACTACCCTGTACCTGGGAAGTGTCTGGGCCAGCTTAGCTATGGGGCCGCTCTCTGGGAATTTTCTCCCAGCTGCTACACATGTTGCCATTACCCATCCAAGAGGAGAGTGAGGCTATGTCTACACTGCAGGCTTTTGCTGGCATAGAGTATGCTAATGACGTGCTCATTAGCATTTGTTGCACTGTCATTTGCATATTCTCTGCCCAAGGCTTTTTGCGCAAAAGGTTTTTAAAAAGGCCTCCTTTTTTGAGGCATAAGGATCTTGTGCAAAAGGTTTTTTTTTGCACAAGACGGTGCCATTTACATGACTTTTTTGTGCAAAAACCTCCTGTGCAAAAAGCCTCGGGCAGAGAATATGAAAATGCCAGCATGACAAATGCTAATGAGTGCTTCATTAGCATATTCTCTGCTAGCAAAAAATTGCTCTGTAGATGTACCCAGACTCTCCATGGCTGCAAGAGCTGCAGAGGTTGCACTGGCAGGATCTCTGGGCACTGGCACCCCAGGGAATCAAAAAGGTGTGTGGCACAGGATCTCCTATCCCAGAACTGCAGTCAGAGCCCTGCCTTGCCAGTACCAGTCACAGCAGCCTCTGCACCCGCTCCAGGCTTGTGGTTTCCTTCTTCCCAATGCGCCTCTCCAATCAGCCTTTTCCTGAACCAGCAGTTCCATGGGTGGCCAGGGGAGGCCTCTCCTGTGTCCCAGAAGCACATAGGAAAATGTCATTAAAGGCTGCAGCAAGGCACTCCTAGGAGTTGAACCCATGATCTCTGATTTAGGAGGACAGCACTTTAGCCAAGTGAGCCATGATGCCCACCTGTATAACCAGTTTAAAACTGTTCTGTCTTGTCCCAGACAACACCTTTGCATCCCACAATGCAGCCATTCCCCATTTCCCTCCAGCCTTCCAGCCCTGGCGCAGTCTGGCTCCCTGGGCACAGAAAGCTACAGCTCCGTGGGCAGGGGGCTTTGGCTTTCTTGACCATGGGATGCTGTTGCATAGAGGGATGCTCAGCAGGGATGGGGTTCACCTGTTGAAGAAGGGAAGAGTATTTGGATGCAGACTGGCTAACCTAGTGAGGTGGCTTTAAACTGGGTTTGATGGGGGCAGGTGCCCAGAGCCCACAGGTAAGTGAATAACATGGACACCTGGGAGATGGGCCAGAAATGGGAGAGCGCACAGGCTGTAACCGCAGAGATAAAGGAGGGACAGGGGACCACTGGGAAGCAAAATCTAATCTGCATCTTAGATGCTGGTACAGACACACAGGAATGATGGGTAATAAGCAGGAAGAAGTTGGGTGGAATCCCAGCTCTCACAGGGCTCATTGCAAGAGAACAGCCCAGTAGGGAATGAAAACCACTGCTCTAGGTGAGGTTTGAACTCATAACCTGAGCATGGCTCCTACAAGAACTGCCATAAAAGTGCTGTCTACTGACCCATTGCGCCACTGGAGCAGCTCTACCAAATGCTTCTTCAAAGTCCTTAGATTGAAAAAGTCAAGAAGCACAAAGTGGAAATGAAGGGAGGTGCGAGGGGCAAGAAGAAGATACTTTTTCAAGGATTTGGGACAAACCAACACCAACACCTCACACAGGTCCCACAGAGATTTGATCTCAGCTTCAGAGTCCTGAGTGCTGCTCCCTACACCATGGGACTATCACACTGCAAGGTCCCTGAGGTTCTCAGCTGACAGCTGATACTCTGCTCTCCTTGCTTTTTCCATTCAGTGGCTTCACCTCTCCAGACCCTGCCCCATCTGTATGTGACCTCATGGGAACGATCTGGCTCCCTCTCCGGCAGAGGAAGGAGAGACGTTGCCATGTGTTACACACGTTGGCACCGTACAGACACCTCCTGTCCTGAGCTCCATGGGAGAGGGAGAAGCTTCAGGGGATGGTTTCCCTGGGATCATGTCTCACAGGGATCCAAAGGCTGCAAGGGCCCAGACCCACCCTGCAGCCAGGAATTCAGGTTCCTAGAAGGAAAGGACTCAGCTGAGGGGGGTCGGGAAGAAGAGTCTCAGAGGTTTCTTGGTGGGAGAGTACAGCTTCTTGGCTCTTTGCTGCTCTTGAACTTAGCCCAAGGCAGAAGCAGGGAAGTAAACACCACATGCTCTGTCTGCTTGGCCAAGAGCTGTTCTCCTGTTGTGAAGTGTTGCTTCTCAGCCATTAGGCTAAGATCAAGCACTTTCTGACTCTTGGGGAAGAATGGTGAGAGGCAGTAGAACACACTTGTGCCCATTTTTGGGGCTTAAAGTGAAACTTTCCTAAAGGAGCCTCATTGCTCCTTTTTCACATTGCATTGGCTAGGAATTGAACATAGGTCAACTGCTTAGAAGGCAGTTATGCTCACCACTATACCACCAATGCCTGTGCTGATGGACTGTGGAAAAATTAGTGAGGGAAGTCCATGTCTGCTGTGAGGCGAGCTGGAGGCGAGAGGGTGCCTGTGTGGTTTGGGATAAACCATAACTTCTTGGCCATTTGGCTAAGATCAGGAGCAGTGAGGTGGGGGTAGTGGCTTCCCTGAGCTCTCCATGATGTCAAAAGCTGGTTGGGAGAGGAATCCCAGAGGTTTTTGGGTGGGAGAGTATAGCTTCTTGGCTCTTTGGCTAAGTTCAAGAGCAGCAAAGGAAGAGGTGGAGGAGTGGCTGCTGGATGCTCTGCGTTGCCCAGAGATCCAGAACAAGATCTGTCCTTGTGTTTTTTGCCACAAAACATTTTTTCTCAGCAGTTTGGCTAAGATTGAGTGCTTCCTGCCTCTTGGAGAGCCATGTCACAGGCACAAGCCCCCAGAGACCCCTCTGGCCCTTCCAGGCACACATCGCAGGGCCAAGCAAGGGTCAGCAAGTGCCGGGCGCTGTCATGGTCTGGGCCAGAGATAAAGCTGTGGTCCAAGGAGGAGTCTCTGCAGGCCCGGCAGTCCAGGTGGAGGAATGCGGATATTTATGGCCAAATGGCTGATGGCCTTGCAAAGAAAGGCCACCTCCCCCCACCCTAGACCAAGTCAGAGCCAAGATCAAGGAATTGCGGCAGGGGTCTGTGAGGACCCGTGAGCGCAGCTCCCGCACTAGGGAAGCACCGCAGCACTGTGCATACTGTGAGGAACTGGACCAAGTGCTGGGGGTTGGGGAACCCCTGTCTCCAGGGATAGTTGTGGAGTCTGGGATGGAGACACCTGGGCAGCAGCGGCCGCAGCTTCAGGACGACAACCCTGATGACCAGCAGCTCCAGGATGAGGAGGAGGATTCCAGGAACGTTGTGACCCTCACCCTGGAACCGGTCCCCTAGGTGCAGGAGGCCTCCCAAACTGTCTTCGGGCACCCGGGAGGGAACATCAGGTGAGTGCTGTGAGGTTGCAACACACACAGGGCAGGGAGGCGGGAGCACAGGGGATGATGCGCTATCGTGAAGCGTCATGCTGATCGTAGGTTGGGGGACACCACACATGTCTGACCCCATAAAGGGCCGTCCTCCCCCCTCCATGTGTGCAAGGCACCACCTGCTCCTGCAGACAGTGCTGCCAGAGGTTAATTTCCAAATACTGGATGCAAGCATGCAAGTGTAATGGGGGTGTAGCTCAGTGGTAGAGTGTCTAACTGTAGATCAAGTGGTCCTTGTTTCAACTCCACATGCCCCCTTAAAAGGTTGATCAAATTCATTTAAACCTTTGCATCTCCAGGTGTGTCACATTTTGGATTTCTATTGTACAGGGATTCTTAAAATGACTACAAACCCCTTACGTGTTCCTGCGTCAATGCATGTAAACCAGGCAAACCCATCTCTCAACTGAAAGAAGTTCAAACCCGCTGTGTGTCTGGTTTCTATTCCCATCAATTCAACAAGGGTGTGATCTGAATGTCCATTGGCAGGTCCTTGGTCTCCATGGGCTGGGCTGTGCAGAAGAACAAGAACCACGTCCAGGGGGGAGGAATGGCCACAATCAGTCTTATGGAGTTTGATTTAGCAAGTCCAACTAAGACTCACTAAATCAAATTCAGAGGGTACCCCACCAGCTTCCAGTAGTTCTGCTCTTTGCTCCCTTTGGGTTCCCGCAGTAGGGACACAGCCAAGCTCAACTGAAGGAAGCCGACTCCAGCTACGTAAGGAGGGATGGTGGGAAGAGCAGACACATTGGCCAGGCACCACTAGGGGCTGCATCCCTCACCTCCCCTGTACCTGGCAGGTGCCTGGCCAGCTTAGCCATGGAGCTGCTCTCTGGGACTTTTCTCCCAGCTGCTCCACAGCGTTTCTTTTTTCAAAATAATGTGATTTTGGAATAGCGCCATAATGCAATTATGCAAATGAAGCCCAGGAAATTCAAATCCATGCTTTATTTGCAATTTTGCTTGTCTGGATTTGCATTCCTCCCTCTAAGGAGGAGAGCAGTGTGGACATACCCTCTGTGAAAAGAAGGGAAGAGGACACTCCTGTCAGTGAGGAACAGGGAGCGTGGAGCACTTTGCAGAGAACAGGTCATAGCCCTGCTGGGAGAGGCTCCATCATGCACAGACTCAGTGCAGGGCCAGACTGCTGGAAGGCGGCTTTGGCCACGGACTTTCCTCCCCTCTCTGTCACCTCCTGCGCCTGGGGCTGAAAGGGACGTGGGCTGCAAGCTAGTCCTGCCCAGCTGTCTTCCCCAGTGGAAGCAGAAGATGCTTATGGGATGGCTCACACATTGACCCCAATGCACTCACCTGAGGACCTGAATTCTTGCTGCCCCTGGGTGCACCCAAATGCCCCTTCTGGGGGGCAGGCTCCCCAGCTCACACCCCTCCTGTCACACTTGGTGTCATGAGAACAAAGCTTCCAAAGGGGGTTGAATTTCCTCCATCTCCCCTTGCTGCTGCGCTAAAATATATCCTGAAACTGGACCCTTCTCCTGTCACTGGAGAGATGGAAATGGGGCCATTCCTTGTGTGGAAAGAAGTGGGTGTGTCAGGAGGGGGATTTGAGCTCAAACCTCCCCACAGACCAGAACCCCCCATTGGGGGCAAGAAAGAGCCTTGAGTCAGGCACTTGAGAACACTTGGCCCCTACTATGCTGTGATGGGGTGTGAGAAGCTCTGTTATATGCACTGTGGCTAGCTCAGTCAATAGAGCCCGAGATGCTTAATTGCTGGGTTCAAGCCCTATAGTGAATGATGCCCTTCTTTAACTCTCAGGCTACAAGAAATTAGATCTCAGCTTTCACCAGGGTTTTAGAAGGAAAACATCTAGTCCTGGGATCCAGCTTTAGTAGAACCAAAGAGAGAACAAACTGCAATTTCTATCTTCTGAGGAGAAGAGAAGAGGATTTTCTTCTCCTCAGTTCTAGCCACATCAGCCCAGGGAGGAGAAAAATAACCCTCCACCTGCTGATTGTCCCTGTCAGCTTCTGTAGCTTCACCTCCTTCCACAGCAGCTCCAGCTTTGAACTACAAATATCAAGGGGCTGGTGAGGAAATGAGGAGCTGGCAGCTTGGGTCAGTCGCTTTCATGAGAACAAGAGGTGGAGTGTTCACAAGGTGCATTCCCCTCCCCGGAAGAGCAGGGTTTTAGAAAGAGCTTGTAACAAAATGGTCTAACGGCACCTGCAGCCTTTCAGAACAACCCCCAGCCCCAACCCCAAGAACCAGCCCTTCCCTCCCCCCTCCCTGGGGTCTTCTGGGAACCATCTGGACTCAAGCCCACCCCAGTGTCAGCCTAAGGATTGCCTGGTCTGTAAAAGCTGTGTCCTGGAAATGAGAAAGCAGCTAAAGTAACTCTGGTGGGATTTGAACCCATAACCTTTGAATACCTAGTTGGGCTCACACTAACCACTGCAATTTAGAAGGCCAACATGTTTTCTGTCGCACCCCACAGTGCAATGGAATGGATAGCTTGATATCACCACTGTCTGCTTTGCAGCATGGCAATTGCTGGGGGAAAAGAAAGGGGAGCTGGGTCTGTCTCTTTTGGAAGAGCAGGTGGGAAGAGGGAGGGGGCCACTGAGCCCCCAGCAGTGAGAATAAGGGATGAGAACCAAGCTGCAGCTGGAGAATGTGAATATTGATCCCACTGTTTCTCACATGTTAAGGAAGCACTCAACCACTTTAGCTACATCCCCTTCCTGGAAGTGCCTCTGCTGCCCCACCCACCTTGTTCCAGAGCCCACAACATCCCTGCGGCTGCCTGAGGCTCCTTTCTGAAAGGGCCACTTGTGAGACTGACACCCGTGGGCCGGCTAGCTCGGAGGTTTAGAACGTGGTGCTTATATCACGCAGACACATCTTAAGAGCAAGCCCTTTGTTTCAAACCATAACGGGCTCGCTATTCCAACGTCCCTGTAAACCTCATGGTGCGAGGATTGAGGGATGTTTGGGAATAGCGATTTATTTTGAAATAAGTGCTGTGTAGCCAGTGCCGAATTACAAAATAAGCTATTTCAAAATAAACGTGAAATAAGCTACACAATTGCATCGCTTATTTTGAGCTATGGGATGACCCCTAGTGAGTTAGAGCTCAACTCTGCCCCCAGCTCCCTGCTCCACCCACCCACATACTGACTCCTGCGCTGCCATGGGGCTGTTTGCATTGGCCTCTTCTCTCTATAGCCAGGCTTCAGCCATGACTGAGACTCAGGCAGGAGAATGTGACCTGGCTCCCTGCACCTGGGCCCTGCATTTCTCATCCCTTCAGAGACACTTGTTAGTGGAGGAATAAATCACAGTTACATGAGTGTAGATTATGAAACTTTTTTGTTATTGTTGCCTTGGAAACTCCCCACAGACCTTCCCCTGGGGTCCTGGGCAGCCTGCTCACACTACACAGCTTACTTCAAGGTGAGGGTGCTGTGTAGACGTACCCATTCTGCTGAGGACCAGCCTGCTGGGGGGAGGCTCTGGCCACTTCCTTTCCTCGTCTCTCTCAGACTGTGTCTACACTACAGGGATACATCTACACTACAGGCTTTTTGTGCAAGAGCAGCTGTTTTGTGCAGAGCATCTGCACTGCAGGCACATTCTTGCCCAAGTAAATTTATAGTACAGCATCAGAAAACAGGCTTCTTGCACAAGAGTTATTCCTCTCCCAATGAGGAATAAGCCCTCTTGCACAATAACTAGTCCACAAGGAGGCAGTGTGGACCGGCAACAGCGGTTTCTTGCTCAAGAAAGTCCTGTGGCTAAAATGGCCATCAGAGCTTTCGTGGGCAGGGGAGCATCCACACTGCCATGGGCACTCTTGCAGAAAAGCACTTCTCTTGTGCAAAAGCACATGGCAGTATGGACGCACTGTTGTACAAGACCTTTTGCACGAGAACTCTTGCACAAAACAGTTCTTGAGCAAGAAGTCTGCAGGGTAGCCAGGGAGCGTCTGGGTTTTTTTTACCAGCACTGAGCTTTGTACAATAGCCCAGGGAACATTGTGAAAAGGCAAAACGTTCCCACCCTGAGGCTATGTCTACACTCGCAGCTTTTTGCACAAGTATGGCTGTTCTTGCGCAAGAATATGCAGAGCATCCACACTGCCTGCCCGCTCTTGCGCAATTAAATTTACAGTACGGAGTGGTAAGAGAGGGCTCCTTGCGCAAGAGCTATACTCTTTTTTAACAGGTGTAAGCCCTCTTGCGCAGGAGCTCTTGCACAAGAGGGCAGTGTGGACGCTTGGCAGGGATTTCTTGTGCAAGAAAGCTCTATGGCTAAAATGGCCATCAGAGCTTTCTTGCGCAAGAGAGCGTCCACACTGCTATGGGAGCTCTTGCGCAAAAGCACAGCGCACACATGGCAGTGTGGACGTTTTCTTGCGCAAGACATCATGCACAAGAACCCTTGTGCAAGATATTCTTGCGCAAGAAACCGCCAGTGTAGACATAGCCTGGGTGTCCCCGGCCATCCAGGAAGTGGCACAAAGTTTCCCTGAAGTGCTGACTTCAGGTGGTTTGAAACAAACCCTTACCCCTCAGGTGAGGTGGCCGAGTTGTTAAGGTGATGGACTACTAATCTGTTGTGCTCTGCATGCATGGGTTCAAATCCCTTCCTTATTGGGTGTTTGCAGCCCTCTCTCTTGCCTCTCCCAGAAGTTCAGTGCCAACTCCTCCTGTAACCCTGCCTGCCCCAGCCCCCTCCCACTGCAGCCTGGGGAAAGGGGAAATCTCCACAGAGACACTCCCACATGGGACCCTCAATCCCTTCTGCCCTCAAGGGGAAACCTTGCAAAGGAGATTCCAGGCAGCTAGCGCATGGGGGTCTCTGAGATGGCTGGAGCCCTGCAGCCTGTCCCACCTGGCTGTTGCTAGGCCATGGGCCCTCCTGTGGGGCCTGTGAGTCTTACTGTCCCTGATGTACAGACAGGGCCATAGAGCCAGGGAGAGATTCACTGAACAGGCCAACCTCACTCAGTGAGTTAGAGCCGAGATCTGCCCCCAGCTTCCTGTACCAACCACCCACGTGCTGACTCCCTCTCTGCCAGGGGGCTGTTTGTATTGGCCTCTTCTTTCTGAAACCAGTTTTAAGCTATGGCGGGGGGGGGCTGGTCTGAGTGTGGGAGGGCTGTGTGTGTTCCTCTGGCTCAGCTTTTCCCTTTCTTCTCCCCCAGCAATTGCCCTGTTGCAAAGCAGAGGCAGAGGATGAGGAGCATTCTGAAGGATGAGGCTCTGTGGCACAATGGAACGTGTGTTGCTCTTCTCAATTACAGTGCTCAGTATGAGCCAAGCCAGTTATTTAAAGGTTGTGGGATTAAATCCCACCACAGTCACTTTTATCTTCTCCCTGATTTCCAGGGCAGCTTTTACAGAACAGGCTGGACCTGCCCCTATTGCATGATGGGAGTGACAGGGAGCTTGTGATCCCAGGACCTCCATGTGAGACTCACCTCGGGGGGGTCACAGCTCACAGGAGAGAGCCCCTGGGTACCACACACTGGCCACCGAGTCCTGCTCCATGGTCGTCCCAGTGCTCTGGGTACGAGAGACGTGCCTGTAACTCTAGTGTCTGGCTCTGACACTCCAGCAGGGGGGCCATCCAGCCGGATTCAGACCAGGCTGGTCAAAGCCTTTGACACTCATCGAGGGGGATTCTGCACTTGCTGCCTTGGGAGCCAGGGTCACATTGCAGAGCTCCCCCAGGGCCGTCCCATGGCATCACCAGGCCAGCCTCCCAAGCCCTTGGCAATGTGGCTGCATTTTATCTTTTCCCTTCAGTAACAACCAGCCATTCTCCACCAGCCCCAGCCCCTGTGGGACCCGCTCCCTTCCCCAGAAGCAGCATGAGCTCCAGTGCGGCTCCCTGATGAGGCTGCAGAAGTAGGAGATACTTCCTTGGTTTCGGGAGGGAGACGAGACAGCAAGGCCCATGACTTGCAGCCAGCTACAGATACCTATGGAAAGCTGATTTTCAGAGGGGTGTGATCAGCCCTTCCTGTGTATCTGGCTTCTTCAAAGGGGCTTAATCAGGAGCTAAAAGTTGAAGAAGGAACATTTAGAAGGGTGAAGTTCTGTCTCTGTCACTGTTTTCTATGTGCCCCAGTGGCCTAGTGGAAAAGGCACTGGTCTCCTAAGCCAGGGATTGTAGGATTAAGCCCCATCTGGAGTGACAGTTTCATCTCACTGACAAAGGACTAACCTTCCTTTGCTCTCTGAGACAGTTGGCAAGGTTGCTCCACAGTGGCTGTCTCCTTCTCTACAGAAGCTGTTCAGACCTCTCACTAGCAAATGCTGGTGTTAGGTGCATGTCTTCTTGCTAGAAGTCCTGCTATCCAATGTCAGAAGGAAGGGGCATGTCTTGCTCTAGAAGGCCCAGGAGTGACAGACAGAAGGAGGTGGCTGTGGCAGAACAGGGTCTGTCTGGAGACAAAGCAGAGCCTGAGGATGAGAAGGCCCACGAGAGGCAGAGACTCTAGAGGAGTGGGGGGCTAGTTATTTGGTCTGGCAAACCAACAGAAAACCCCCAGGCCCTGAGCATGGTGCAGGCAAAGTCCCTGTGATACCAACTTCTTCCTGTTTATTACCCATCATTCCCGTGTGTCTGTACCAGCTCTAAGACACAGATTAGATTTTGCTTCCCATTGGTCCCACATCCCTCCTTTATCTCTGCTGTTACAGCCCCTGCTCTCTCCCATTTCTGGCCCATCTCCCAGGTGTCCATGTTATTCACTCACCTGTGGGCTTTGGGCACCTGCCCCCATCAAACCTAGTTTACAGCCTCCTCACTGGGTTAGCCAGTCTGCATCCAAATACTCTTCCCTTCCTCAGCAGGTGATCCCCATCCCTGCTGAGCAGCCCTTCCTGCAACACCATCCCATGGTCAAGGAAGCCAAAGGCCCCTGCCCACGGAGTGTAGCTTTCTGTGCCCAGGGAGCCAGACACCACCAGGCCTGGAAGGCAGGAGGGAAATGGGGAATGGCTGCACTTTGGGAGTCAAAAGTGTTGTCTGGAAACATAAAGGACCGTTTTAAAGAGACTTTGGCAGTGGGCACTGTCGCAGAGCAGGTCCTTTTGACCACGGCCTTGCGCACATTGCCCATTCTGCCACACAAAAGCCCCTCACAGAAAATGTAGGCCGCTGACACACTCTGAGAAAGCATAACTTGTAAGCGCACAATGCAGCTTTCAGTGAATGGAATTTAACCTCGTAGGCATCAAAGAACAAGGAGGTGAGCATGAAAAGAGAGAGCACAGCTGTAAGAGATAGTTAAGATTCCCTTGACAAGTCCTTGAAAGTGGGGAGGTAGGCACAGGGAGATAAGACGCAACTGCCATGCACACTGACCATGCCCGCACCCGGTACTGTCCACGGGGACATCAGGCGGGCATCATGAAAAATCCTATAGGGCAATATTGCACATTACCTGCCTATCAGGCCTGGCCAAAGAACAAACTCTAATAAGGTACTGGACATCAGGTTATGTTATAAAAGACCCTCAACCCCTTGTTCGGGGAGGTTCCATGTATTGAGGGCACGTGTCTTTTTGCCCGGCTGAAGGATTGATCACCCTGAGGCTGCCTCCCCACCCTTTGAGTCAAAGATAGGGGTCCGCGAGTTCTGAGCATGCTCCGAGTTCTAGTGTGTCTTTACGCTGTTATTGTTGCTGGATTTCTAAGTATCGCTTAAATATATTAATTATTGGTTTAGTTAATAGTTAAATTGTGTTAATCTGACTGTGTAATTCTGTAGAATGTAATTGAGTCCTATTAATCACACTGTGTAAATTGTATAATCTTGTGTTGTGTAATAGTGTTGTATTTTGGCCAAGTATAAGTGTTAGGAAACAGAAATCCAGGAGTTGTTAAGTTGTAGAAGTAAATTTCAGTGGGACCTGCTACTGTTGGTCTGCAAAACCCTCCCACTTCCAGTGCTTTGCCTTCCTTCCCCTTAGGTTCATGAGAGAGCATTTCTTACCTCATGCTGGGTGTCTGATGCCCTCTAGAGCATGATTGCTGGCTCACTGGGTGGTGTGGATGTGCTGGGACCCTGGACTTCCAGGACGCTGAGTTCACGTTTCTTGCTGCTGCCCCTGATGCCCTCTTGTCTGGTCCCAGCAGCTGCCAGGCTCTGCCTCTTCCCCCGTGGTGCTCAAGGGATTTCACATCAGGCCAGGCTGACTGGCCAAGGAAGGGCAGGAGCCCTGTGCTAGGAGGGGAGGGAGGGACCAGCGTGTGTGAGGGCGTCGCCCAGACAGGCAGCCCCAGGCTGGGAGGACAGAGCTGCCCGACATCTCTAGTGCTCCTGAGGCTGAGGGGATCCCAGCACAGACACAAGAGCAGCAGCCTTGGCCAATGGTCCCAGGTTTGCAGGCACCGTCCTTGGCTCCCTGCTCAGACTGGCCAGGGGGGCACATTGGTGCAAACAACATGCTCAAGTGGCGCCATGTTCCAGCCAGGCCGACAGGGAGTGTTTCTTGTGGAGACACCTGATGCCCACGAGTGTGGCCCTTGCACCCACCCCCCTGCTTTTCCCCTGGCCCCCGTGGGTTGTCAGGAAAGAAACCCAGGGCCAGGCTGGAGCCAGGGGAAAGCAGGAGGCAGAGAAACACTCAGGGCCCTGACGTGCTGTAAAATTAGCCCCCTTGTGCTCTGGGAGGCAGGTTTGCTGTGTGAATTCTGTGGGGCAGGTGAGGTCAGGCCTGGGCCCTGGGATTAGTTACCAGGGTCTCTAGCCCTGGGGCACTGTTGTTCTCACAGCTGTGATGGATGAGTGGTTAAGGCATTGGGCTAGCAATCCAATAGCGTTTCCTTAAGCAGGCTCAAACCCTGCTTACAGTGAGACCTGTATTTTGGCACCTACTGCTAGGATAACCTGACCCCTGGCCCAGAGTAGAATGTCCCTGTCCCATCTGAAGGGACACCTGGAGAAGGTGAAGGGGGCCATGCAAAGCAGGTGGGAGCGTAGATAACAGAGCCCTGTCTAACTGGTAGGACAACCAGTGGGGCTTTCAGCAGAGCCACCTCCCCATGGACACAGCCGGGGGGCCAAGTGCCTCCAATGGCTCCTCCCTCTACCTACTTGCTCTCCCCAAAAGCCAGCCCTGGTTGGGCAGAAAGATGCTGGGCCCCAGCGGCCTCCCTTTGCCTGGCAGTGGCAGAAGCAATAGAGAACAGCCCCCAGGTGGTTGAGCTGTTCACTTGGGGAAGTGCCTGGAGGCAGCCAGACAGCTGGGAGGGAGCCAGAGCTGGATAGGGGAAGTGACGGGGCGGGATTTGGACCCACAGCAACTGGCCTGTCTCCCACTAAGCACCATAGCTTAGAAGTCCAGCATGCTTTTCATTGCACCACAGAACCACCCAGGCTACCTAGCCAGACATCCCCTCTGTCTGCTTTGCAGCATGGGGATTGCTGGGGGGAAAGAAAGGGAAGCCAGGTCTGTCTTCTTTGGGAGGCCCAGTAGGAAGAGGGAGGGGTTATTGGGCAAACTTAGACCCCTTAAGTCTAAGTCTCTGCCAGTGAAAATAGAGAAGGGGCATCAATGCCACTGCCTGTTGCATGCTAAGCAAGAGCTCTGCTACTTGAGCTGACTCCCCTGGGGCCATAGGCTGCTGCAGAGCCTCCCAGCTCATTCCACAATGTCCCTGCAGCTGCCTCTGGCTGTTCTGTGAAAGGGCCACTAGCCAATCACATTGCTGTGGGCTGTCAGGCTCAGCTGATTAGTGCTAATAATGCCAGGGTGCTGGGTTCAAGCCCCTTGCTGGTGCTGCAGGCTTGTGGCAAGGTGGCCAGTTCTCCTTCAGCTGCCTGCTCTGGGAGGGGAGCCCAGAACAAGGAGCAGGCAGGAGTCCTGGTTTGGAGGAGGGAGCAGTAGACACAGAACCTGTGCAGCTACAGCCTGCTGGGAGCAGACTCTGGCAACATCCTTCTCCTGGAGGCTGAAAAGGCCTTGGACTCTGAGCCACAGCCCTTGCACCCACCTGCACCCACCTCTACAGCCAGCACTGGGTTGTCGTTAAGCCAAGGAAGCAGGGACTCTGAGGGAGAGGGGCTAATCCCATGAACATGATTCGTCAGTGCCGAGCAGTAGCTGAAAACAGTGATATGATGATCAGACACAAGAGGGATTTCAGGTTAGCAGAGGGAGATCCCTACCACATACCAAAGCCAAGGATTGAACCAGGACCTTTAGATCTTCAGTCTAATGCTCTCCCAACTGAGCTACTTTGGCTGCTGCAAAGAGGCCTATCTGTCCTCTAATTCTCTGTCTGGGATGTTTGGCAGCCAGGCCGCATGTCGTCATACCCTGCCCAGGAAGGCAAGACTGGCCTTTCCACAGCGCCCCTCCCTCACAGCCCAGAGCCAAGGTTCCCTCTAAGCCAGACCTGGGCAATACAGGCCAGTGGGCTGGATCCAAGCTACCAGATCTGGCCTGCAAATGCAGCGAGAAGCCTCAGACAGATTCCCTGCTTCCCCTGCCCCTGCACACCCCTGAGAAAAGGGGTTACTGTTGTTTCACAACGGTAGGGGAGGGCTTTATGTGCTGTCCCTGCTCCTAAGTCTCCCCATCAGATCCTGCCTCTGGCCCCTCAGCCCTTCCCTTCCTCTGCCCACTGGCACTCCCCATGTGAGAGGAAGTGGGGCGTTTTGAGGGTTGAAAGGGGGGTGTTGCATACAGGGGGGCACTCGGTGCCTGCAAGTTACTGGTTTAATATGACAAAGGTGGGGAGTTTGTTGATTCAGAGAACAGCCCAGAATTGGAGCCATGGTGTCTGGGACCTTGGTGACCCCGACCCTGCTCAGAGGACACGGTCAGTTCTGGACAGATGACAGACATTGGGCTGCAGAGAGGGACCTTGGCAACCGGCCCAGCTGATCCCAGTAAGGGGAGAACATTGGATGGAGGAGAGAAGGTGGAGGAAAGAGGGGCCCAGGTCACTCTCTTACCTGGGGAGAAGAGAATGGACTGGGGAAGGGCTGTTGCTGGGCATATTGGAGGCTCTGATGGGAGACTGGGAGCTGTTTTTCTTGGGACTGAGAGCAGAGCAGAGCAGGCAGGGCTGAGGGCCCAGGTCTACTGGTTTGAGAAATCCTTTGCTGTGTTCAAAGCTCAACAGATCTTCCGATTTTGTGCTGGCTGAGAGTTGTTCTGGTCTAGAGAACAGGGTGGCGCTATTCCTTCTGGGAGTGGAGGCCACAGGGGTCCAGAGGGAGTAGACTCCCCCAACAAGGGGCTCACAGTGGAGGCAGGCAGCTGAAGGCCCTGAGAAGTACGATCCCAGACGTGGAGGGGCGGACCCCCCAGGTGAGAGTGGATAAAAGGGGGGGCCACACTGGAGTAGACTCCCTGAGAAAAGGCTGCCTCACTAGAGGGGAGTGGGTTCTGCCCAGGAGCCAAGTGTGGGCTCAACCTCTGAGCCGTGACACCATGATGAAAGAGCACAGACTTGGCAGATTTAAAAAACATGGAGAAAGCTGTTTTCCCTCACTGGGAATTGAAACCATTCTATAGCAGTGAAAGAGATGAATCCTAGCCACTAGACCACCAGTGCCTGAACTGTTTGCTCAGCTATATTAACCCTTCACAGGCCACTTTCTGTCTCCTTCAGGATGTGGGTCTTCTCGGAGAAGGCACGTGATGCCGGCATATTTTGGAGCTCCAGGCTCTACCAGAAGATGCTCTCAACACTTTTCCCCTAGCTGCACCCTCAGGGCTGGAGATGTGGACATGCCCCTGTGCATCGTTGGGAATGTAGCCTTCCCTTTGCTCCCCTGGCTGATGAAGCCCTAAGCAGGACACATTGCCTAAAGCAAGGAATATTTTGCAGGACCCGCATTGGTGTGGAGGTGCCTTTGGGCTCCTCAAAGGGAGGTTCCGCTGTCTGCTCCCCTGGCTGGACCTTGGTGAGGTGAACATCCCCTAAGTGGTGCTGGCCTGCAGTGTTCTCCAGAATAGTTGTGAGAACAAGGGGGAGACGTTCCTGCCAGGGTGGGGACCAGAAGCTGAGCAGCTCGCAAGGGCCTTTCAGCAACAGTACATGGCTGCCATGCAACAGGCCCTTCAGGGGGCTTATGCCTCTAAGAGGCCCTAAGGGAGAATTTCAGACAAGGGCACCTATGAAACGCTCGCCCTATGTGTCCCTGCAAGGTGCTTCTGCATTGCCCCTCTGTGCCTCCCCCCTCCAGCCCACACACTTTCCTCTTCCCCTTCCCCTGCTGGTAAAACAAACAGGACTTTTCCCTGTTCAAAAATGAACACTCTGGTTTTTATTTGGGGAATGTAGAACTGGGGAAAGAACCTGGGAGGGGGAAGGAGACTTGGGGAAGGGGAGGAAGGGGGTGGTGGGGCTCAGGGCTGGGGCTGGCTCCTGCCTCAGGTGGTCCCATTGCCTCATGTGCAGGGGGTCTTGACAGCCATGGGGTGGTTCCAGGGGGAAAAGATGGAGGAACAGGGGCAGGTGTGCATTTGGGGGGACTTGAGCAGGAGGGGCGTTGGGTTCAGAAGGCCACTGCTGGGCCACTGAAGCAGGTGACTAGGTGGTTGGCAGTAGCTCTGTGTGCTGGGCACATGCTCCAGGCCTCCTGGACATATTGAGTCTCCCTCTGTGGCTTGGGCTGGAGAGCCTACCCCTCACTGGAGCAGGAATTTGGGCATCAGGTCACCCCACTGGGGACAATGGAGGGAAGAGAAGAGTTTTCCCACTATTGGGGAAAGCAGGCCAGGCCAAGGCCCTTTTAGCCATTGGGTCTGTGCAGGCTGGAGCCTCCTCCTACCAGCTCTCTGGCCTGCTTCCTGCAAAGCCTCGGCCTTTTGAGTTTCTGCTTCCCTATGCATAACAGGCAGCTAAACAAGTGCAAGTCACTAAACCAAACAGCCCTGTGACAAGCACAGGGCTTGAACCCATGACCTTGGTGTTATTCACCTCACACTCTACCTAATTGGGGTAGCCACCCTTTGAAGTCACAGCTCACAAGTGAGCTTTTCAGAAAGGTGCCTCAGGCAGCTGCAGGGACTTCTCTGCATCTGCCAATAGCTCTTCTCTGACAGGGCCACTAGCGACTCACTGTGATGTGGGCTGGCTAGTCCAGCTGGTTTGAGGTTTGGTCAAAGTGACTGGCGGCCGGCATGGCACACTGAGACCCAGGGCAAAGAGGCAGCTGGAATCTCTTGCTGCCAGCACCTTGCCTCCCAGCTTCTTCCCTGTCAGTAGCAGCCACAGCCCCTTTCGGCTCCTGGGTCAGCCCAGGAAGGGAGGCAGGAATGGGGCCAAGTAGCAAGTCAGGCTGAGGGGGGCAGGCAAAGCTCATCTTGCCCTGCAGGGCCACTGGCAGCAGCTTCTCTCTTGTGCTGCTGAGGAGAAAAACGCCCTGAGAGGGACCAGAAAGAAGAATTTAGAAGAGCGCTTAGAGGGGGGACCTATTAGCGCCTGCAGGGCAAGAGTGAGAGCCTGGCATCTGCTGGGACCACACAAAAGGGCATCAGAAGAAGCAGCAAGCTCCAGGAAGGTTGTAAATTCCAGGGCCCATCCCATCACAGCCACCTGCTAAGCCAGAAGGACACAGACTGAGCTCCAGGGGGTGTCAGACACCCAGCAGGAGGCACAAAATTTTCTCTGGGGAGCCTGTGGATAAGGAAGCCAAAGCACAGGAAGTGGGAGGGTTCTGCAGCAGTGAGACCAGCCCCAGCAGGTCCCTCTGTGATTTGAGCTCAGATTGCAGGTTTCAGAGTCTAGAGTTCTGCCCCTTTCACCATGGGATGTACACCAGCCGGCTGTGACTCAATTAGGCTGAACTGGAGCCCCAGCTCATGCCCACTGGGACCAGCTTTGCTTGTTTTCCTTCCACCCAGAGCCCCCTTCTTCTCCCAGGCTTCAAAGAGCATCCCTGGGATGCCCTGAGACAGGCACAGGACTCTGCCTCCCCATAGCCAGCCACACCCCACAGGCTTTGGAAGAGCAAAGGAGGGGGGCTCTGCTCACCCCACTGAGTCCCACCGAGGCACTGAGCTTCTGCCCTGCCTCCTCTGCCCCATTCCTGACTCTCATCCTCCTTGGGCCTGTCTCATAAGGAGGCAGCAGGAACAACTAGCCCCATACACCAGCCTCCCAGGAGGGGGGGGGGGCAAGCCACAAGCCTGCAACAGCTGCCTGGCCTGACTCATCTCACTTCCCCAGGCTGGCACCAAGGGGCATTCTCAGCTGATGTCACCCCCCTGTCATGTGGGAGTTGGGCTTATCCCAGGAACAGGCCGGGCAGCAGGAACTGTGCTTACCTGGGCACCAAAGGGAGCCGCAATAAGAGAAGAGGTTTTTACCTGGCTTTGAAACAAGGACTTTTTGCATGTAAGGCAAATATGATAACCACTGCACTATAGAAACAACCTTCAGGCTGTCTCCTGCTCTACTTAAATGTGGACAAATATTCTGTTACCAATGCTTTGGCCAAAGCCTTGGGGGAAAAGGCTGAGTAGGGAATAGACCCTTCCCATGTTACTTCTCTAAACCTTCGCTCCCAACTCTGGGGAGGTGGCAGGGGCCTGTGTGCCTGGGGAGGGGTGACCCACGTCACATCCCCAGCTCCTCAAAAAATGAGTAAGGGTTATTTCGAGGGAAGGGTTTTATCTCAAAATAACCACACGGGGGCCAAGTTTGATATCCTGTAATAGTGCTAGTGCGGACAAGCAGCAGTCCGTTATTATGCAAATGAAGCACGGGATATTTAAATCCCTGCTTCATTTATAATTTTAAATGTCTACATATCCATCCCTCTCTCAAAAGATGGTGTAAATGTAGACCTACCCTGAGAGTGTAGGGGAGTGTTTGCTCCAGAAGGCCCTGGAGTGAACACATCAGAGTGAGGTTGCTGTGACAGAGCAAGGTCTGTCTGGAGACAAGACAGAGAATAAGAAGGCCCATGGGAGGCAGAGGCTTCATAGGGGTGAGGGGCTAGTTATTTGGTCAGGCAAATTGACAGAAAATCCCCAGGCCCTGAGCATGGTGCAGACCAGGCCCTCGGTCCCATTGCATGGTCGTGTTTGGGAGCGTGGAGCTCTGAGAGTGGATAATGTCCCTGGCTGTGGTGTGTGACTTAGTCAAACTGCCTCTTTTATGTGTCTATTGTGTTTTCAGCTTCTTTCCTCAGTCATGTTAATCAGACAAAGACCCCACCAGGGATCTTGTATCTTCCTTTGTGCAGCTCAGCTGTAGACACAGCAGAAGGGTTTTCCTGCAGCCACTGGCCCCAGCCCTTCTCTCCAGGGAACTGCAGCCCCTGGGATCAGACAGCTCCTCCCAGCATTCAAGAGGCACCATGCCGAGAAGACACCAGAGGGGAGACACCCACACTCATACAAGCAGGCCTTCCTGTTGCGCAGAGACTTGTAGCTCATGGGGGCAGCCCTGTGCTTCTTCCCTTGTTCTGGGCCCCTTTGGCCATATACAAGGGGTGGCCTATTTGGTAAAAAATCTGCACCCGGCATCAGTAGCAACTCTGGAGAGATTTGAACCTATAACCTTTGAACCTACAACCTTTGAACAACTGGTGTGACTCAAATTGAGCACCACACCTTGAAAGTCCAACACACATTCCATTGTGCCACAGAGCACCACAAGTTCTTAATCCCAGCATCTCCTCCCTCTGCTTTGCAGAATGGCAACTGCTGAGGGGGAGAAAAAGGGAAGAGCTGAGCCAGGATTGCTCCCAGACCAACTGCTTAGAAGGCATCACACTGCTCCTTACAGCACCAGCACAGCTAGGGAGGCCTTTCAGCACCGGGGAATAAGGGGTGGCTGGCACATGTGCTCCCCCCACACTCGTGGCTCGCTTCTCCCGAAGCTCCTGTGCCTAAGGCAATAGCTGCAAAGCCACAGCCTGGAGCCTGTGCAGGGTGCAGAACAGATGCTTTAGCGCCAGCACGTAACACATATGTGAAGGGAGCATCCCATGGGACTTTGGCTGGTCCCAGCTCTCCCGTGACAGGTGCTAGTGGCTCACAGACTCCTGTCTCCTGCAGCTCCCCACTGGGAAATCCTCTCCCCACTTCTCTGTGTGTGGCTGGGGCATCAGGCCTCTCGCCGTGTTTGTGTCTGAGCATTTTCCTATTTACACGCGGGAGGGAAGGTGGTGGCTGAGCCAGACGCAGGCGGGTTTCCATGGGAGGAGGCCTGTCCCGCATGTCGAGCCAGTTGTGCAGTTTTTTTGTTGAAGGAGACAACACAGAACTGGCTCCAGCCCCCACTCAGTAACCTGGGGAAATGACCCACCAGGCCTGGGCCCCTCGGAGAGGCAACAATTCCCCACTGGCCAGGGCAGAGCCTCCCTCTTACACAGTCATGGAGCCTTCTCCCCCTAGTCCTGCCTCCCCCCTTCACTCAGCTCTCACTGCTCGGTGCTGCCAGGGAGGGTCCTCGCTGCTAGTCAGTGTTCCCGTTCCAGGAGCAGGGTGAGTTTTGTCTTGTGCACCAATATTGAGGTTGTGTGAGTCTGTTTGGGTGTGAGCCCCCGCGGCACCTGCCGATTACTAACAATTATCTTCGCTACACATTATGGGAGAAAGACACTAACCCAAGAGATAATTAACACTGTGCTGTGGCTAGTCTCTGCCTCCCCTAGGGCCAAGAGGGAACAGATGAGGGACAAGGCATGAGGCAGATCCAAGGGCTGGCTAAGATCAGTGTGAGAAGCACATGGAAAGAGACCCACAAGCAAGTGAGAGAACAGCAGGAGGACATCAGAAACAGGACCGGAGGGCTATGTCTACACTGGTGGCTTCTTGCACAAGAACATCTTGCGCAAGGGTTCTTGTGCAAGAAGTCTTGCGCAAGAAATCCCTGCCAAGCATCCACATTGCCCTCTTGCGCAAGAGCTCCTGCACAAGTGGGCTTACACCTGTTAAAAAAGAGCGTAGTTCATGCACAAGAAGCCCTCTCTTACCATGCCATACTGTAAATCTTGCACAAGAGCAAGTGGGCAGTGTGGATACTTTCCAGAAGAACAGCCTTTCTTGCGCAATAACCCACCAGTGTAGACATAGCCAGAGAGACTCAGGAGCTACTGAGACACAACCACTGGAGAGAAGCAGAACAATTCCCCAAGCAGACGATTGGTTCTGGCTCATTTGCTGGGACTTAAGGAGAACAACAAAGTCCTGAGTCTCCTCCCTGTGACTTGCTCCCAGCTCAGCCAATCAGCACTGAGACTCTGAATCACAGAACACTAGAACTGGAAGGAACCTTCAGAGATTAAGTCCAGTCCCCTGCCCTCACAGCTGGGCAAAGCACCATCCAGATCCATGTCTCTCCAAAACAGGAAACTACCAGGAAGGGGGGTCTGAACCCACCCAGACAAACATCCCTTTGATCTTAAGCCCAACAGGTTAACCACTTAGCCATCCAGGTGACACTTAGAAGGACAGATGTGTGAAAGTTCTCTCACCAAACAGCCCAGGGACTCGCTGTCAGAGCATCTGTCCATTCCATCCCTGTGCCAGGGCTTCCCACCGTGAGGGCGAGAACCACCCCCCTCCCCCCAGTGAGGAGGAAAGCAGGGGAAAGGGAAACCAAACAAGACAAAACCCAACATCCCCAGGAATTCCGAGGGACAAAGGCCTGGTGGGGAAAATACCCCCCCCCCACACACACACACCTTCACCTAGTGTTTTCCCTCCCTTGCATTTAACCACCCCCCATGGATCAAGCCAGTGATTCCCAACCTTTTTTTTTTAATACAATGGACAGCCAAACCCATTCACAAACTTTTTTCAGGCCGGAAACATTTTTATTTACATATTCATTATGCAATTAACAACTATGTAAATAGGGAAATAAAAGGTTACCAGTCCCCAACAGATCAGTGTTTTCAGATATCTGCATTAAAAAAATTCCCACAAAAACTTCCCCTGTGGCTGCTCGATAGCTCAACCCCTTCCCCAGGGGGAACAGGTGCCTGTAGACTGAGGGGCATAGGGAGGGGCTCCCGTAGCGGCAGGGGACAGGAGTCATTTAGAAACTTTAGAAATTTTGTCAGGGGAACAGGAGCTCTGCCCTCCCCCATCCTGCCCGTTGAGGTGGGGGAGCTGTCATTGTATCTCCCTCATCTCCTTCTGTACAATCCCTGCCCTGTGTCTCCCCCTTCCCCAGCCAGGCTCCTCTTGCTCCCCCAGTCTACCCCAACCTCCACCGCCCCCTTTCCCTTCTTGTGACCCACTTAGAGTTTCCCTCCATTGCATCCCTGCTCCCAGCTACCCCATGGCATGATCCCCCTTCCAAACTCCCTTCAGTGCCTCCTGCCTCCCCTTCCTGCCTCCACCTCACACATGCCTGTTCCCGTTCACCTGTCTTATCTGCCCCCACCCCTCTTCAGCCCCCTCTCAGCCTCCACAAGGTTGGCTCTCCCTGCCCTGCACATGCCGGGAGCTGGTAGCAGCTTCCCTGGACCCAGGCTGAGATCCCAGCCCCCTCTGCTGGGAGCAGCCCAGGGCAAAATTCTCCCCCTGCAGCCCCAGGAGTCTGGTCAGCAAGTGAGACTCGCCCATCAGTCCAAGCTGCTTCCTTCCCTGGCTGCTGTTCTTGCCTGTTCCATGCCAGTGCCACACGCAGGCCAGTGGGGCAGGACGGGGGCGTGTCAGTGGTGCCCTGCTCTCAGTCCGTCCCTCACAGGCCCTGTGGGCTGCGCGAGGGGCTGAGCCCATCTGCCCAGGCCTGGTGCGGAGATGGAACATGGGGAAAGTTTCCCCCTGTGAGCGTGTGCGGGGGCAGGAGGGAGTGACACAGGCCCAGCTGAAGGGTTTGTGCTGGGGCTGGAGGCTTAAGCCCGAGCTGTCGGCCTCAGTGGGACTTGCTCCTCCCCCCTTTGGCCAGCAGCACACAGGGGGCAGCCGGGAGAGTGAGCGCCAAGGGCAGAGGAGGTCAAGGCACAAGCCTCTCAGAGGTAACAGGCCTGAGGCCTCAGCTTGCCCAGGCTCACTCCAAGGGGCTTTCTGTGGTGCTAGGCAGGGAAGGGATGCCAGGCCCAGACCAGTGGGAGAAGGGGCAGCGCCTGCCAGGGCAGAAAGGGGAGCTGCAGAGAGGGAGTTGCAGCATTTCTGTCTTGTTTCACTCAAGGGTCCTTCTGCGCATGAAGCACCTGTGACACCCCTCTGCTGCTGGGTTCTCCTGCCCCTCCCCTGGGAGGCCGTCCCCTTTGGGGGACTCTTGCCATGGCACTCAGGGAAGAGCCAACCTGGGCAAAGCAGCCTGCCCCAGGCACCCTTCCATAGCTCAGCTGGCAGAGCGGAGGCCTGTAGTGGGTGCTCAGCAAGTGTCCTTAGGTTGCTGATTTGACTCCCGCTCAAAGGAGAGATTCTTCTCCCTCCCCCTGGCTGCAGGCCCAGCCTTAGGACAAGGTGTATGAGGTGGCTTCCTTGTGTCTGTCACTTCAGAGCCCAATACTACAATTGACAAAATGGTTTTGGGTACCAGCAGCCAATCAAATGTCTTGGGCTGTGCAGGCCTTGAGACACAACAAGAGCTGGAGGGGAATGGTGAATGGCTGCACTTTGGAATGTGAACATGTTCTTGGCGACCATAAAGTAGAACAGTTTCAGGGGGCTCTTTCAAGTTGGGCACCATGGCTTAGTTGGCTAAAGCACCTGCCTACTAAGTGGGAGATCCTGGATTCAACACCCCCTGGTACCTTGTTGCCAGGCCACTGTATCTTTTCTTTCCATCATCCCCCAACATGTATCTGGAGTTGGTTTTACCTTCAGTTGAGCTTGGTGGTGCCCTCACAGGGGAAGTAGGATGGTAGCAAAGAGCAGGAGCAGTGTGCATAGATGGAGGTGCCCTCTGGGTTTGATTTAGCGAGTCTTAGCTAGACTCGCTAAATCAAACTCTGTAAGATGGATTGCAGCAGCAATCCTCACCTGACTGAAGACATGGCCTAATGGTGCAATTAATGAGATGCCGACACTAACAGCCCCACTGCTGGTAACTCACAGAGGCCCTTCTAGCCCTAGGAAGGGGTGTGGCCAAAACACAGGCCTCACTGTGAGCAAGATTTGAACCTCTGCTGGGAAACCCTATTGGATTTCAAGTCCAAGGCCTTAACCACTCCACCATCACAGCTGTGGGCACTATTGAGTCACGGAAACTGGTAAATAATCCCAGTGCACAGGCCTAACATCACCTGCTGTAGAATTCACACAGCAAACCATTTCAACAGCTGTGCAGAGGAGTCTTGGATGTTCTGGTTTTAGGCTACTGTGGAGGTGAGTTCTGCTTCAAGATCTTCTCTCCTCCTTCTTGATCTTCCTTTCCCTTTTCCTTCCTCTTCTCTTCTCCCCTTTTTCCTCTTCTTGCTTGTCTCCATCTTGGACCCCAGTTTATATAGAGAAACTCAATACTGCTTAGTTCTACCTTAACCAATTATTTTAGTATAATTTCACTAACCAATCATAACATACTGTAACAGAATTACCTAACCAATTAGACCCCACCTCCTTAGCTGATTTACACCTAGCAAAATCAATTACACAGCAGACAGAAACAGTTCCAGACCAGACTATTACACAGACAAACAATAGGAAAGTGATGAAGATGTAGCTGTGTTAGTCTGATCTTGCTGAAACAAAAGGCAGGACTATGCAGCACTTTAAAGACTAATCAGATGGTTTATTCGGTGATAAGCTTTCGTGGGCCAGACCCACTTCCTCAGATCAAATTGTGGAAGAAAATTGGCATGACCATATATACCAAAGGGATACAATCAAAAAAAGTGAACAAAAAAAATTTGACAAATCAGATTTTGGAATGGGTGGGGGGTAGGAGGGGAGGTTAGCGTCTATGAGATAATGATATGAGGGGTGATAATTGGGGACGCTATCTTTGTAATAGGTAAGATAATTAGCATCTTTTTTAAGGCCCATTTGTAAAGTGTCAAATTTAAGCATGAATGACAGTTCTGAGGCTTCCCTTTGTAGTCTGGTGTTAAAGTTTCTTTGAAGCAGGATGCATGTAGTGAGGTCATTAAGACAATGGTCAGTCTGGTTGAAATGGCAAGAAACTGTTTTCTCTTCGTGAAACTGTCTGATGTGTGGGCATTGATTCTTCGGGGAAGTGTCTGAGAAATTTGTCCAATATACATAGCAGACAGACACTGCCAGCACATGATGGCATAAATTATATTTCTGGATGAACGGGAGTATGTGTTCTTGATCTTGTAACTGACATGGTTAGGTCCAATAATAGTGTCAGCAGAGTAAATATGTGGACAAAGCTGGCAAGGGGGTTTGTTGCAAGGGAAAGTTCCAGGGTTGGTATTAGTGTGGTATGTCCTGTGGTTGTTGGTAAGAATCATCCTGAGGTTAGGAGGTTGTCTATAGGAGACTATGGGTCTGTCTCCCAGAGCCTCTCGGAGTGTAGTATCCTGTTCCAGTATAGGTTGTAGTTTATTGATAATGCGTTGGACGGGTTTAAGTTGGGGGCTATAGGTGATGACAAGTGGTGTTCTATTCTTGGTTTTCTTGGGTCTGTCTTGAAGTAAATGGTTTCTGGGTATTCATCTGGCTGAATCATAGAATGCCAAATGCACAACCACAACTATTAGTAAGCAGTCTTTTGCCACACAAAATGCTGTTACCTGAGTTTTCTCTACCCGCGTTGAGATTTGTTTCTTGCCTTGTGACAGTGGGTGCCACCAGTATAAGATCCCCTTCTCACAGCCTAGTGTGACACTATTTAAATGTCCTTTAGTTGGAATGTGAGCATGTGACTTCAGGCGTTACAGTTAATTGCTGCTGCTCTTTAGTCTGAAGAAGGCTTTAGTTTAGATCTACTAAACAGGCCTTCCAATAGGGCAACTGAAAAAACCATATTGTTACAGAAGACCTTCCTAGGCCAAAGATAGCAGGACCCACAAGCACATACAAGCAAGGTAAGCACAACTGCAAAGAGACTCGAACCCTCAAAATCTTCTGATCCAAAGTTAGACACCTTATCCTTCAGGCCATACAGTCTTGGCTTGTATAGGATTGGACTTCTTGAAATGTATAGGTAAGGAAAAGTCTACCTAGTCCATCAGGTTTTATTATTTTCCTTGTCTGGAGGTTTAGAAATCATGTCTGAGCGGGTGAATTATTTTTATTTTGTGTAACTAAGGATTGCAGCCCAGGGATTTTTCCTGAGTCTATGTTACTTCATGGCTACCTACCACCTAGACTATCTCCATACTGCACCTCTCTTCCACAAAAGCTAATGCAAATGAAGCACAGATTAACATATTGCCATGCTCATTTGCATAATTAATTGGGGTCTGTTTTTGCACAAGAGGCTTTTGCGCAAAAAGGAGCTGTGTAGACTGGGGCTCTTCCTGCCTCCTGCGTCCCCTGGCTCCAGCCTAGGGTTGCTAGGTGTCCGGTTTTGAACTGGAGAGTCCAGTATTTTCTAAATAAGATGTAATGTAGATTGTGATGTAATGTCAAGTGTGTCTGGTATTTTTGTTGAAACCATCTGGCAACCCTACTCCAGCCTGGCCCTGGGCTTCTTTCCTGTCAGTCCCATGGGGCCAGGGGAAAAGCAGGGGACCATTTCAGAGTTTGGTTGGGGGCGGTGACCCATGCATGCCATGATGGGGGAGGAGAGAGTGTCACACGGCTTTCTGCTAGAGCTGGTATTTAAATAAACAAGCAGCTGGGATGGGGCAGCTGGAGGGAAGCCAGGAGAGCAGAGGCAGCCTGAGAGCTAAGAGTCACAGGTGTTCACCAAAAGCTCCAGCTGCTGGTCCTATGGTGTAAGGGGCAGTGCTCAAGACTGAATTTTGCAAGCTGAGTTCAAATCTCAGTAGGACCTTCCATAGCTGGTTGCTGCAAAACCCTCCCACTTTGTTCTCAAGCTGGTGAAAAAATGATGTGCCTCCTGATGGGGATCTAATGCTGCTTGGTGTCTTGTGTGGGAAGCTGGGATGTGCTGGGGGCATGGAGCCTACCAGCCTGACTAGAAATGCAGAGGGCTGTGTCTTGCTGCTTCCCCTGATACCTTCACATCTGGTCCCAGACTCTGCCTATTGCCCCCTGGTGCTAAAGAGAGGGAGTGTCAGGACCAGGCCTCAGAGAATGTGTGTTCCCTGCTTCTGAGAAAGGTAATGAAACCTGTTCTACTCCCTGCACTGGCTCTAGGCTGAGGTAAATTGACTCAACCAACATACATTGGTTGTGGAACTATTGCCTTGGGTGTAGGAACTGTTTGGGAGAGCGAGCAGCACAAGTGAGAGGCTAGACCAGGATTCACTCAAGTGGTTTGTTTTTTGTGGATCTGCCCCTCCTGCACCTCTAGGCTATGTCTACACTTGCGGGTTATTGCACAAGAACGGCTGTTCTTCTGTAAAGCATCCACACTGCCCACCCGCTCTTGCACAACATTTACAGTATGGTGTGGTAAGAGAGGGCTTCTTGCACAAGAGCTACGCTCTTTTTTAACAGGTGTAAGTCCTCTTGCGCAGGAGCTCCTGAGCAAGAAGGCAGTGTGGACACTCTGCAGGGATTTCTTGCGCAAGAAAGCCCTATGGCTAAAATGGCCATCAGAGCTTTCTTGCACAAGAGCGCATCCACACTGGCATGGATGCTCTTGTGCAAAAGCACATGGCAGTGTGGACGTGTTCTTGCGCAAGAAGCTGCCAGTGTAGACATAGCCCTAGAGACTCTGGAACAAAGAAATCACAAGAGAAGAATGCAACTTTCTTCCTTTTGCTGTGACATGGATGGATCTAGCTCAGGTTTCGCTTAGGGGTCCTTCTGCATGTGAAGTACCTGTGTCAACCCCTGTAGTGCTGGGTTCTTCTGCCCCTCATTTACTGTCCACCTGGGGAGTGCGTGCCCTGACACTTGTAGAAAGGCCAACCTGGACAAACAAGCATCTCTCATGTACCCTTCAATAGTTCAGCTGGCAGAGCGGAGGACTGCAGTGTGTGTTTGTCAAATGATCCTTAGCTTGGTGGTTCAATTCTGGCTTGAAGGGAAGGTTCTTTTTCCCTGATAAGCAAGGTGGTTGCCTTGGGTCCATAAGCCCTGCACTACAATTGACAAGAGGATTGTGGGTACTCACTGCCAATCACGTTCCTTGGGCTGCACAGGCCTTGAGACCCTGCCAGGGCTGGGAGGCTGGAGGGAAATGGAGAATGGCTGCACTTTGGAATTCAAAGGTGTTGTCTGGGACCATAAATTAGAACAGTTTTAGAGACACTTTTCATTTTTTGGAAGAGGCTTTTCTGATATTTGGCCCATCTATATAGACCTAAATGTGGGAAAAACCTCCTCTTTCGGAAAAGCCCTTATACCTAATAAAATGAGGAATACAGGGCTTCTGAAAGAACATGCCCACTTTTTTGGAAACTGATCCAAAAAAGTGGACCCGTTCCTGGACATGGCAGAGTTTTTCAGGGTTGCTAGAGGTATCTCAGAAAAATGCTGTATTGTAGACCTAACTAAAAGGGGCACCATGGCTTAGCTGGCCTAAAAGGCCTGCCTTGTAAGTAGGTGATCCTGGGTTCAACTCCCAGTGGTACCTTGTAGCCTTTGCTCATGTTTTCCTAGGTCCTTCTGGGACACAGAAGAGGCCTCCCCTGGAACTTCTGGTTCAGGAGAAGGCTGATTGGGAAGAAGCATTGGGATGAAGGAAACCACAACCCTGGAGCAGGTACAGAGGCTGCTGTGACTGGCACTGGCAAGGCAGGGCTCTCACTGCAATTTCTGGGACAGGAGAGTCAGCACCACATGCCCTTGTGATTCCCTGGGAGTGTCAGCACCCAGAGATCCTGAGATGAACTGCAGGTACGGGACAGCTCTCTCCCAGCAGGGAGAGCAGACAATGGACCAAATGTTGCTGTGTCTGATCCAGTGTTAGGAACTGGGCAGGGAACAAGCAGCTTTTGTACAACACACATCTCAGGTGGGATGGACCCTCACTGCCCCCAGATTGTGACTGGTCCTAACAAGGAATTTGTTGTGAAAGCAGCAGAGCTAGGGCAGGACAAAGAGGCCTGAGAGATGAAGCGGCTGGAAGGAAGCCAGGAGGCCAGAGGCCAGCCTGAGAACTGAGAGTCAGAGGTGCCCACCATACATAATTGCCACAGGTCCCATGGTGTAAAGGGCAGCACTCAGGCCTCTGAATCTTGCACTCCGAGTTCAAATTTTAGTGGGACCTGCTTGGTTTGGGCTGGTGGCTGCTGAGTTCTCACACTCCATGTGCTTTTGCTTCCTTTTACTGCTGCAGGAAAAGGCCTCCCAATCACAGAGAATATGATCCCAAACTAGCAGAAAATGCTTTAGTTTCTCAAAGTGAAGGCTTCTTGTTGGGAGAAAAGCAAGCAGAAGCAGAGAGTTGTTCAATGATACAGCCCCTCCGCTCCATACAAACACTTCACAGTCTGTAGATCTGATTCATAGCACTTCTGGGCTTGGTCTACAGACCAGGAAGGTCCGACTGAATCCTGCATGAAATCAGTTGGGCTATAGCTACACTGAGCATTGTTGCGCAATAAGATATGCAAATGAGGTGTAGGGATGAATATCGTCGTGCCTCATTTGCATACCTAATGAGACACCATTTTTGCAGCACAGGCTTTTGTGCAATCAGGAGCTGTCTACACTGCCCCTTCTTGTGCAAAAAACCCCTCTTGTGCAGAGCCATTCTCCCTGTGCAAGAGGGGATTTTTTTTTTTTGCTCAAGAAGGAGCAGTGTAGTCTTAATTCCCTCCCTGCCCTCCAGGGGTTCAGTGCCTGGTGCCCACTAGAATTAGGAGTCTGCCTGGCTGGGTCAGTGGGGTGTCTTCTGCAAGTTGGGGCCCTAGAAGGTAACAGTCTGGCTAGAGATTGAGGGAGGCTGAGGTTGTATCTTGTGCTGCTTCACCAAATGCCCACACATTTGGCCCCTGTATTGGCAGCTGCCAGGCTGTTCCTCTTGCCTGCAGGGAGGAGCAGCAGGGCTAGGCTCAATAGTCAAGGCAGAGAGGCAGCCAGGCCCCCCAATCCACCTTCCTTCCTCTGGGCACATGGAGCAATGGCAGCTGTGTAGGTGCGGTGTGGTTATTTTGTGAGAAACTCGTCTTCTGAAATAATCTGTAAACCACTCTCCCTCCCTTCTCAGCTCCCTCCTGCTCCTGGGGGCTGAAAGGGACTTGGGCCCTAGGCCCAGCCACCTTCCCTAGTGGCAGGAGAAGAGGCTCATGTCTTGACCACATTGTCACCAATTCACTGATCTAATTAATGACCCAAATTCTTGCTGCCTGTGGTCTCCAGCTGAGTCAAGCAAGTGAGTTTCTCTATCCTCCAGCCCTGCCTAAGCTGGCTGCTGTGTCCCCCTCTTGCCTAACTGACTGACCCCAGGGAAGGTGACATGAGACTATCCAAATGTGTCCCCATCAGCATGTCACCCTGAGCCACAGCCCTTGTGCCCATATCTAGAGCCTGCACTGATGGGTGTTAGCTAAGGAAGCAGCAACTCTGAGGAAGAGTGGGGAAGGAAGAGGGGATAATCAGATTAACATGATTTGTCAGTGCCAAGCAGTGGCTGAAAAAGCATAACATGGTGATCAAACACAGGAGTAATTCCAGGTTAACAGAGAAATCACTGCCACATGGCAACACCTGGGATTAAACCAGGGACTTTTAAATCTTCAGTATAAGGTGCGCTCAATTGAGCTACTTTGGCTGCTGCAAAAGACCTCTCTGGCCTGTAATTCTGTCTGGGATGTTTGGCAGCTGTGCCACCCAGAATGGATGTCATCATGCACTGCCCAGGAAGGCAAAACTGGCCTTTCTGCAGTGCCCCTCCCTCACAGTCCAGAGCCAAGGTTCCCTCTAAGCTGGCCTGGGTAATATAGGCCAATGGGCTGCATCCAGCCCATCAAATCACTGCTTCCACCCCTCTCCCCACACACACACCCCAGAGTCACTATATCTATCTTCTTCCCCCAAACAGCTTTTACAGAAGACGCAACCCCTTGAATGTGGCCAAAGGGGCCCAGGACAAGGGAAGAAAGACAGGGCTGGCCACCACGAGCTATAAGTCTGTGAACCACAGACTGCAGTGTAGACATAGCCTAAGGCTTTGTAGTCATTAAAGAGTCCACACACAGTGGAAGTATAGGATGTGATAGAACAGGATAAGTAGGACTATGTCTACACTGCAGGCTTTTTGCGCAAGACCATCTATTCTTGTGCAAAAACTTGCCGGCTGTCTATACTACACGCACGTGCTTGTGCAAGTAAATTTACAGTACAGTGTCGGAAAACAGGGCTTCTTTCAGAAGAGTTATTCCTTTCCCCACAAGGAATAAGCCCTCTTGCACAAGAGCTCTTCCACAAGAGGGCAGTGTAGACAGGCAACATTAATTTCTTTGTGCAAGAAACCCCTGTGGCTAAAATGGCCACAGGGGTTTCTTGCCATGGATGCTCTTGAGCAAAAGCACATGGCAGCGTGGACGTGCTCTTGCACAAGACCTTTTCTGCAAGAACTCTTGCACAAAACAGTGCTTGTGCAAGAAGCCAGCCGTGTAGACGTAGCCTAAGAGTTTCTATCCACGAGGCGAGTAAGTTTTGTCTTGTGCACCAATAAGAACATAAGAACATAAGAATGGCTGTACTGGGTCAGACCAAAGGTCCATCTAGCCCAGTATCCAGTCTGCCGACAGTGGCCAGCACCAGGTGCCCCAGAGAGGGTGGACCGAAGACAATGATCAAGCGATTTGTCTCCTGCCATCCTTCTCCAGCCTCTGACAAACAGAGGCCAGGGACACCATTTCTATCCCCTGGCTAATAGCCTTTTATGGACCTAACCTCCATGAAATTATCTAGCTTCTCTTTAAACTCTGTTATAGTCCTAGCCTTCACAGCCTCCTCTGGCAAGGAGTTCCACAGGTTGAACTCCTTGCCAGAGGTTGTGTGCACCTGTTAGGACGTCTGCCCTGTGGCACCCTCTAGTTACTAACAAACATCTTCAATGAGGGGTCGGTAAACCATAAGTGGCAAATGAGCCTATTTCCCATAGCATGTGGGGTGGGAGCTCAGCTCTACCCTTTGCTCCCATGCAGCTGGGAGCTTGTGCTGGGTCACCAGGTTCAGCCTACTAAATTACTGCCCCAACCTCCTCCAGCACCCATACTGCTTCTTGTACCCCCACTCCACACCATCTACTGCTGCCAAACTCCCTTCCGGAACCTGCCCTCCTAACCCTGTCCTGCATCCCACTCACTGGCAGCCCTGTCCTGCACACTGAATCCCTCAGAGTTGTCCCCACCCCAGAGCCTAAGCAGGTCCAGAAAATCCACTAACTCTGCAGCCCCAGAAAAGTAAATGAACCTGAGTCCTCCCTGTCCCTTCCCCTCACACCATGGGGGCTGGAACACCAGAGGTGCGAGGTGTCTTAGTTGGGGGCCACATAAAAACAGCTGCTCTTGCGCAAAAAGTCTGCAGTGTAGACATAGCCCTGCAGCGTAGACACAGCCTGAGAGAGACGAGGAAAGGAGGTGGCCAGAGCTTCCCCCAGCAGGCTGGCCTTCAACAGGCTGGATGCTTCTACGCAGCACCCTCACCTTGAAGTAAGCTCTGCAATGTGAGCGAGGTGCCCAGGGCCCCCAGGGGAGAGTTTCCAAGGCAACAACAACAAAAGTTTCATAATCTATACTCACGTGAATGTGATTTATTCCTCCACTAACAAGTGTCACTGAAGGGATGAGAAATGCAGGGCCCAGGGTCACATTCTCCTGCCTGACAGTCTCAGTCCTGGCTGAAGCCTGGCTACAGACTGAAGAGGCCAGTGCAAACAGCCCCGTGGCAGCGAGGGAGTCCATATGTTGGTGGGTGGGGCAGGGAGCTGAGGGCAGAGCTGGGCTCTAACTCAGTAGGGGTGTGTCCCATACTCAAAATAAGCGATGCAATTATGCATCAATTTTGAAATAGCTTATTTTGTAATTTGGCGCTGGCTACACAGCACTTATTTCAAAATAAATTGGAATTCCAAAATGCCCCTCACTCCTTGTGCCATGAGGTTTACAGGGACGTCAGAATAGTGAGCTCATTATGGTTTGAAACAAAGGGCTTGTTCTTGAGATGCGTATGTGTGATATGAGCACCATGTTTTAAACCTCTGAGCTAGCCGGCCCATGGGAATCAGTCTCACAAGTGGCTCTTTCAGAAAGGAGCCTCGGGCAGCCCCAGAGACATTGTGGGCTCTGGAACAAGGGGGGTGGGGCAGGAGAGGTATGCACAGGCAGAGGAATTAGTTCAAGTGGTAGATGCTTGCTTAGCATATAAGAGGCAGTGAGATCAATGTCTGCATTCTCCAGCTGCAGCTCTGTCCTTGTTTTCACTGTCAGGGGACTCAGTGGGTCCTCCTCCTACTTGCTCTCCCAAAAAAGACAGATCCAGCTCCTCTTTCTTTTCCCTCAGCAATTGCCATGCTGCAAAGCAGAGAGCAAAAATATCAAGTCCAACAGTCCCTCTCATTCTGTGGTGCAATGGGTTTGACATAAATCTTACATGCACTTACATTGAAAAAATAATCCTGTGGTTAAAAAGGTTGGAGACCCCTGAGTTAAGCCACTCTTGTCTCCCTGGTGATCTAGTGGCTAGAATTCATCCTTTTCACTGCTACAGCCTGGGTTCAGCTCCCAGTCAGGGACAATAACCTGGCTTTTTCCAGGAGAACTAAGAGTCATTTCTCTGTCCTCACTGAAAGATGTTACAGCAACTGTGACCTAACAAGTTACTTAGGCTATGTCAATGAAGCTGCGTTATTTCAGAATAAGCTATTCTGGAATAGCTTGTTTCAAAATACTGTGCCTACATGCAAAATGTGTTTCAAGATAGCACTTTGCTATTTCAAAATACTGCATCCATGCTGATTGGATACTGAATTGCATTTAAGGCCACCCAGAACCAGTTCAGGCAGAGCATCAGGTCAGTAGTTACCTTGTGTGGCTGCTGCTTGAGGCATCTGAGGCTCATGCTTAAACAGACCCCCCCCGGACAGCCGGTTCTCAGGTTTCCCTGCTTGCTTGTCTACCTTTGAGGGACAGCATAGCACTTTCACTTCTTGCTCTGGTTGCCCTGACTCAGGACACCACAGCACTGGCTACTATGGAGCAGGAGCTGCCTCTTGGAGCTTTTGTTGCAAGTCATGCAGCACTTTCTGCAAGCTGTCTCCCAGGATCTGCAGGAAACAAACCCCCAGGGCTTCTTGGAGACCCTCCTCAGGTATGTGGGAGAGTGGCTACAGGACCTTGACACCACTTGCAGCACTGCAGGAAGCTTCGTGGTGCACATACCACTAGCCCAGCACATTTTTGTTCCTGCCCCAGAGCTTAATGTGGCCCACAAAGTCCACTAAATCTGGAAACTCAGGAAAGTAAATCTGGCCTATGGGAAGCCCTGAACCTCAGTCCTCCTGTCCCTCCCCCTCCCCCTGTGAATGCCTGAAGAGTGGGGTGTTTCAGTTTGGGGACACGTCATTGAGGGTTGTGGGTTTTGGGAGGAGTTTCCTTGCTTCTCACTTGTGTGGTCTCCAACTGATTTTTCTATGGGTTAGTGGCCCCCAACCCAAAAAAGGTTGCCCACCCTGCAATAAAGAAAGAAAATATTGATTTTTTTTATGTTGGATATAAATTAATATTTTACTTTATTTAAAATGAAGTTTGATAAACTAACATAAGAAAGTTAAAATGCTTAATCTGTTTAAAAGTTTAAATGCAACTCCCCAGCTGCAGCCCTAGCAAAATGGCTCAACTGTAATTATATAATTAACGGTGAGTTTCCATTAACAACAGGTAGTCTGTAGAAAGGTTTGGAGAGGGTGGGGCCTCAAGAAAAGGGTGGGGTCTTGGGGAAGGATCTGGGAGGGAGCTGGGGTTTAGAAGCAGGTTGGGAGTAGGGTGTCTGGCCAGGTGGAGGGGGCAGTGTGTGGCCAGAAGAGAGGGTGCAATAACAAAGGAGGATGTCAGAGCAAGCTGGGGGTGTACTGGGTATTGAAGGGGGAGGGAAGTGAGGGGATTGGCGTGTGGGGGGGTCTGGGATGAGGGAGAACATTACCTTGCTTCACACCCCCTTACAGCAACATCTTCAGCCACACTGTTCTGGCTGCCCCAGAAGGAGGCTCTCCTGCTGCTGCAGCCACACAGTCCAGGGCCAGCCCTGGAGGCCAGAGGAGCCACTGCTGAAGCCACACAGCTGAGGGTCAGTCCTGGAGACCAGAGGCATTGCTGCCGCAGACACCTGGCCTGGAGCCAGAGATGCCACTGTCACAGCCACATGGTCCAGGGCTGGGCCCAGAGGCACTGCTTCCATGGCCATGTGGCACAGAAGCATGAGATTTTATGGCTGTGGCTATGAGCTGGCCCAGGAAGCCAGAGGTGCAGTGGCAGCAATGCCTCCAGCCTCCGGGGCTGGCCCCATGTCATGTGGTGGAGCCTTAGCCCCAGTGCTGCCTCCTCTTCAGTGGCTACATAGCAGAAAGAGGGGTGGGCTGAGCTCCTTACCTCACAGCACATGCCCAATAGGGGCCAGGGCCTGGCAATGCCTCCCAGGCAGGATCAAAGCCCTAGGCGAGCTGGATTCTGCCTATTGAGAGGCTTTTGACCACCTCTAGTATAGGGTTTCTCCCCGTGTGTGTTCTCTTATGTCTAATAAGGCTTGAGCTCTGACTGAAGTTTTTCCCACAGTCAGAGCAGCTGAAGGGTTTCTCTCCTGTGTGGGTTCTCCCATGGATAACAAGGTCTGACCTGTGACTGAAGCATTTTCCACAGTCAGATCAGCTGAAGGGTTTCTCCCCTGTATGGGTTCTCCTATGTCTAAAAAGATGTGACCTGTGACTGAAGCATTTCCCACAGTCAGAGCAGCTGAAGGGTTTCTCCCCTGTGTGGGTTCTCCTGTCTAACAAGATGTGACCTGTGACTGAAGCATTTCCCACAGTCAGAGCAGGTGAAGGGTTTCTCCTGTATGTGAGTTCTCTTATGGATAACAAGGTTTGACCTCTGACTGAAGCTTTTCCCACAGTCAGAGCAGCTGAAGGGTTTCTCCCCTGTGTGGGTTCTCTCATGGATAACAAGGTGTGACCTGTAACTGAAGCATTTCCCACAGTGAGAGCAGCTGAAGGGATTCTCTCCTGTGTGGATTCTCCCATGGATAACAAGTTCTGACCTGCGACTGAAGCATTTCTCACAGTCAGAGCAGCTGAAGGGTTTCTCTCCTGTGTGGGTTCTCCTATGTCTAACAAGAGGTGACCTGTGACTGAAGCATTTCCTGCAATCAGAGCAGCGGAAGGGTTTCTCCTGTGTGTGGGTTCTCCTATGTCTAACAAGATGTGACCTGTGATTGAAGCATTTCCCACAGTCAGAGCAGCTGAAAGGTTTCTCCCCTGTGTGGGTTCTCTTATGGATAACAAGGTGTGACCTCTGACTGAAGCTTTTCCCACAGTCAGAGCAGCTGAAGGGTTTCTCCCCTGTGTGGATTCTCTCATGGATAACAAGGTGTAACCTGTAACTGAAGCATTTCCCACAGTGAGAGCAGCTGAAGGGATTCTCTCCTGTGTGGATTCTTCCATGGATAACAAGTTCTGACCTGCAACTGAAGCATTTCCCACAGTCAGAGCAGCTGAAGGGTTTCTCTCCTGTGTGGGTTCTCCTATGTCTAACAAGAGATGACCTGTGACTGAAGTATTTCCTACAGTCAGAGCAGCTGAAGGGTTTCTCCCCTGTGTGGGTTCTCTCATGGATAACAAGGTCTGACCTGTAACTGAAGCATTTCCCACAGTGAGAGCAGATGAAGGGTTTCTCCCGTGTGTGAGTCCTCATATGGATAACAAGGTCTGACCTCTCCTTGAAGTTTTTTTTGCAGTCAGAGCACCTGAAAGGTTTCTCCCCTGTGTGGATTCTCTTATCTCTAAAAAGATGTGAGTGCAGACTGAAGCTTTTCCCATAGTCAGAGCATTTGAAGGGTTTCTCTCCTGTGTGAGCATCTCCATGTTTAATAAAAGTTGCACAGTCTTTGCACGCACAGAGTGACTCTTGGGGGATTTTCTGTTGATCAGTTTCTGTGTTTGTTTTCAGTCTTCTGCTTCTGTGACTGGTCTTACTCTGTCTGTCTCCGAGATGGTTTCCCTGCTGCCTTTGCGGGCTACACAATCTCTTAAAGGTCTCTCCTTGCTCAGGACTCTGAGAAACATTCTCTTCAGATCTTCCCAATAACATCCCACATGGAGCCATTTGCTCTGGTTTTTCAGGCTGAAGACTCTTTTCATGGTTCTCACTCAGCTTCCCATCACCTGCTGGGAAAGAGAATCCACACAGAAATCATTCCCTTTGCTGAGCTGAAAGGAAACTCTAAAAGAGAATTAGAAAAGGGGGAACATGCACAAGGAATGGTTGGAAAGATTGAATAATCATGAGCTGAATTCATCCTCCTTCCCCATAACCCCCTCCTCTCCCCCGCTCCCCCCAGCACTTTCAGACTGGAGTTGAAGACAGGCTGAAGGGTCAGTGAGACTTGATGAAAATGCACAACTGAATTCTGCTATGACAACACTGAAATTAGTTTCTGAGTCAGTTTAGCTGATTGCTCACCTGTGCAGGTGTCATTGATGATCTCTCCATTCTCACAGACCTGGAAATCTGGGATCCACAGCTCCTCCCCCTGCTCCACACAGCACATCTCATGAGCTTTGGAGTCTGATAATCCTGTTTTGGGAGCAATTAAATAACAATTGATCTTGTTCATTAAAGGCTGTGCTATTACTGCTTCCAGAGCCTGGATCTGAGTCGCACCACCCAGAGAGGCTCCTTCCCCACCTTCCAGGGACTGGGCTCTGTCTGGTACAAGATCCCAGGACATACTCACCTGCAGGAAAGATGCATCCCCCCAGCCTGGGGAATGGCCCGTGATTCCCCAGGGAGAGCTGAGTGCTCAGCTGCACTCTCTCTAGGGTACAACTCAAGTCTCCCTCATGGCCCGTTCCATCCCCCCATCCTAGGGCAAAACCGGAACACACTGCTCAGAAGGGGAGCTCTAGTTAGAGCTGGTAGGTCTGACACCAAGGCCTCCAGCAGGGCTCAGACTGCAGCTGCCACATGGCAGGTCATAGGACTTGGAGAGGAAGGATCAAGCATAACTCTAGCTCCCCAAGGGCTCTTTCCACAAAGCTCCTGGCTGGGGGGCTGAACTAGCTCAGCTCTTTGGCTCAGATGCTCTACTTGGTCCAGAAGAAGACAGTGGAAGTTGTCTGAGCAGCTTGGCTGGCAACTTTAGGCCCTGCTTATGCTCCACACTCCTGATCCCAACTACCTGTGGCTGGGGGGGGGCCCTGCCAGCTGCCCACAACAGCTGCCACTGCTGCAGCCAGCCAGGGTAGCGCCGGGCTGTTCCTGTGGCTGGCCAGAGTGCTCCTGCAGCTCAGCTCCCCCTCAGCAGCCTTGGTTCTACTCTGCCAGCAGCAGCCTTTGTAGTTTCCCAGCCTTCCTCTTGCGGCCATTTGGTGCCCCGCTGGGCTGTGCAGACTTTACCAGAGGCAGGAAAGGACTCTGAGTCCACACCTTCCTTCCCGGGGCTCAGCTCACTGGCACAAGAGGAACTTGCAGGAACTAAGAGCAATCGCACACAGCCCCACAACTCTGGTACCTGCCATTCCTGCCTGGGCCCTTCCACTGACACCTCCAGCAAAGGCACAAGGGCAAGATAGTGAGGAAGCACATGGAAACCTTGGCTGTGGGAAGAGCAGCACCACTGTTATGTCCTGCAAATGCTTCTCCTGGGAGGCGGTTGGAGGGGACAGTCTCTCTCAGAGGGCCAGGATCACTGGGGCAGATATTCCTGACATCAGGGTGGGGATAATGAGGGACCCTTAACCAAACCCAACCCAGCTGCCCTGGAGCCCACCCAGCTTCTGATACCCAAGGGCACAGGAATCCTTACCCAGCCAGCTCACAGCCTCATAATTCTCTTGCATCACATCCCTGTAGAGGGCTCTCTGGCCCAGGTCCAGCAGAGCCCATTCCTCCTCAGAGAAACACACAGACACCTCCTCAAAGCTCACCGGCTCCACCATGGCCATTTCCTGTCCCTGGCTCCACAGGCCAGGGGCTGAGCTAGAGACAGACATGGGTGTTCTGCAGCCTTTTGTGGGGAGAAAGGCAATTAGAGACATTTCAGAAAGAGCTTTATTCCTTCCCACATGCTACACTGCCATTGTGGGCAAATGCTGAGTCTAGATATTTCATAAACATCACACAAGTTAGATCCCAAATCCACATTCATTTCTCTCAGCACCTGGCTTGAGTTGCAATATTGCTGCGCCTGCAACAATGGGATTCAGTTCTCAGCACCCTGTGTTTTCGAGAAACAAGCCACTTATTATGCTGTCTGAAGATGGCTGCATGTGTCTAATTTTAGGTTCATGCAGCTAAAGTGTCTCATTTTCCTCCATTCGTTTGTAGCAGACTCAGGCTCTCTCATAAGGACTAAACCAAGAGAGACTTTATAACCCCTCCCCACAATAGAGATGAAGTGAATGCCAGTCAAGTGTTTATTAGTAAGTAAGTGTGCTGCGTGTTTGCAGGATGGGACCCTAAAATTTATAGATTCACAGTATCCAAGGGGAATGTTAGCCCTGCAGTCTGAACTCCTCTGTGACACAAGCAATTAAACTTAGCTCAGCTACCTAGGCTACCATGCTATTTTCCCACAGCATGTTTTCTAGAAAGTCGCCCAGTGTTGTACTGAAGCCATCAAGAGATGGAGAATCCACCACTTCCTGTGGCCCTTTGTTTTTGTGGCTCAGCATCCTCCCTTGCAAACATTTGTGCCTCTTTTCTAGCTTGAAATTGTCTGGCTTCAGCTGTCAGTTATTGCTTGTCACTGAGCCGTATCCACTAGGCCAGGGGTTCCCAACATTTTTTATACCACAGACTGGTAAACTCATTCATGAACTTTCAACGGCACAGCAACATTTTATTTACATATTTATTATGGAAATAATCAATATGCAAATGAAATGCTGCCAGTCTGTAATAGATCAGAGTTTGCTGATATCTACAATGCTAAACAAAAATGCAGAGAAAGAATTCCTCTCTCACTGCACTGGGTGGGCAACTGGTGCCTGCCGAGGGAGGGGCATAGGAAGGGGCACTCTCAGGTCAGGGGGGCATTTAGGGTACCCTAACTAACAATTGAAATGTTGTCAGGAGCTGGTGCCCCCTATTGCTACCACCCATCACCTCTGCCCTCTCCCCTCCTGCCCCCTGAGGTGGGGAAGCTGCCCTTTTATCTCTCCCATCTCCTTCTGTACAACCCCTGCCCTGTGTCTCCCTCTTCCCCAGATAGGCTGCTCTTGCTCCCACAGTCTCCCCTTGCCAAATCCCCCCTTTCCCTTCCTTTGGCCCTCCCTTCAGAGTTTCCCTCCATTGAATCCTTCTCCCATCAGACCCATATCACCCCTGAATTCTCCCCATCTCCCTTCAGCACCTCCTGCCTCCCTCTCCTGCCCCCACCTCGCACATCCTTGTTTCCCTTTTCAGCCCCCTCCCGATCCCCCCAAGGCTTGCTCCCCCACCCTGCACATGCTGGGACCTACTGGCAGTTTCCATGGGACCCAGGCAGGGAGCACAACCAGCTCTGCTGGGAGCAGCCTGGGGCCCTTGACCACTTTCCAGAATCTTGGAGTGGCCCCCCCATTAAAAATCATTGCTCACCCCTGCCTAAGACAGAAAGTGCAGCAGAAGTGCAGAAAGTTCAGGAGACTGAGATACTGGATTCTGCATCCAGATCCCAGCCAAGTACTCCCGGGGAAGCAAACAAAGGGAGGAAACCCCTAACAGTTAACAGGATGGTTGGGGAGCTGTGACAGGCATTTGTCAGGATGATACCTGCAGCCCTAACTGGGGAACATGGGGTGGAAGTGAGGGCTGTTGCTCACTGCTCATTTTTGGGAGTCCCAGCTTTTTCCTGTACATGCTGGAATGTTTCTGTGTCAGTTTCCCTGACTTCTCACCTGTGTGGATGCTTCTCAGGATCCCCATTTCTTTGGAGGGCTGGAGATCTGGGACCCACGGCTCTTCCCCTCGTTCTAGGTAGGCAATCAGGTCAGGTTTAGGAATGGAGAATCCTGCACAGGGGTAAGATCAAGCAAGGTGAAGGCACATGGAGTCTGGGCAGAGTATGTGTCACAAGGAACATTCCCTGAGCTCAGTCTGAACCTACATGGGACTGGGTTAACTCAGACATTTTGAGAGCAGAAGAGATCTGGGGCAGAATGGGGTGGGGGATGTGACAAAGTTGGGATTGTATTCGCTCTGTTTACTTTGTTATGTTCCATGTGATTTCTACTGTCCTGTAATAACCCTGTGTGTGTGCCTCAGTTTCCCTGGGCACTGCACCAGAATCTCAATGAGGATACAAATTTGGGAGTGACTCACTGAGGGAGGATGCCCAGGCCAGCATATCGACAATAGCTCAGGTGCATGGAAATCTTTGCCTGGGAGGGGTGTGTGACCAGGGGACACCTTTTGCCTGGGAAACTGGACAAATGTTTGAGACAGGGCTAGCTGCAGCCAGGAGAGAGCTGTGGAACTTGGAAGTGTCTTACTGGCTTTGGGGGCAGAGATGAGGGGCAAGACCTTTGACTTTGGGTGGAACTGAGTCTCATTGACTTGGGGAAAGAGATGCGGGGCAGGGCCTTTGGCTCTGGGTTCCCTTCTCCTCAAGATGGATTGTGCTGACTGCTCCTGGTTCCTGTGTTAACAAGTCTGTTCTACACTGTATCGCTGTGAACTAATACAGTTTCTATTATACCTGCTGGCTGAGAGATATGTCTGCTGCCTATGGGGGTGCAGAGCTCGGTGACCCCCAACACCTCAGTGACAGAGGGTGCTGTCATGCCCTCCCTAGGGCTACATCTACACTACACAGTTAATTTGGATAAGCTATTCCAGAATAGGTATTCCAAACTAGCTGATTTCAAAATAGCATGCCTACACTGCGGGGAAACCTCAATATGAGTCCTAGGCAGGCTTCCCTAGTGTAGACGAGCTATCTCGAGTGGAAGCCCCTGGAGGAATAACTTAGAATAGGCCTGGTGAGGGGCTATTTTGAAATAGAAGCAATGGAGCATCTACACTCGCCTTATTTTGAAATAGCTATTTTGGAATAGGCGTTATTCTTCATTGAATGAGGTTTACAGAAGTCAGAATAAGCCGACCGTTATTCTGAAATTATTTTGAAATAATGGAATTTCTGTGCAGATGCTCACATAGTTATTTAGGAATAATGGCCGTTATTCCAAAATAACTTGGCTGTGTAGACACACGCCCTAGGACTGTAAATGGTCTGTGGGCTCTGGGGCACTTACTGTCACACACACAGCTCTGCGGTTGAATCCTGGGCTATTTCCAAGCCTGCAGAGCCCAGACCCCTCCACAGATGGAGCCAGTCCCAAGGAGGCAGGTGAACAGTGCGTGAAGGAGAAATAACATAGGCAGGACAGTTACCTGCTTCTGGCCCCTGAAAGCTGGGGAGATAGGGATGAATTGGCATGTCCCTTAGGTGTCTGACTCTCCTGTTCCTCAGAAGGGGGCATGGGGATGAAAGTGCCTCTCACACGGGGGCTGTGGGCCCCGCTCCCTTCTCATCGAACTGACCAGGGAAGAACCTGACCCGGTGTAGAAATGCCAGCCCCAGGGCTTTGCTAGCTGTTGGCACAGGAATCCTTACCCAGCGAGGCCACACTCTTATAGTTCTCCTGCATGACATCCTCATAGAGGGCTCTCTGAGCTGGGCCCAGCAGCGGCCCCTGCCCTGCGGTGAAGTACACGGCCACCTGCTCAAAGGTCACCGGCATCTGAAACAACAGGGGCTCCCACTCAGCACCTGCCACCCCAGCCACAGCCCCTGCCACCCCAGCCACACCCCCACTAGTCACAATGAAGGAGGCCCAAGGGGCAGAATCTCCCCCACGCTGCCCAGAGAGGCCAGGAGGCTCCAGGGAGAGAGAGGGGAGAGCTCCTTATGCCTCCCAGCAGATGGAGCAGGGCAGGGTCTTCTCAGTCACCCCCCTGCCAGCCACAGGCTGAGGTGGGAGCAGAGCTCTGCACAGGCCACAGGGACAGGAATCCCAGCCCCTTCCAAGTTCATGGCAGCCTCTGGCTAGTGAGCTCAGTCTCCAGTGTGAGAAACAGCAACAGGAACGACCAGGCTGGGTCAGACCAAAGGCCCCTCTAGCTCAGTGTCCTGTCTGCCCACAGTGGCCAATGCAGGTGCCCCAGAGGGAATGAACAGAACATGGAATCACCCAGTGATCCACCCTGTCACCCATTCTCAAAGTCCATCAAACAGAGACTCGGGACACCCTCCCTGCCCATCCTGGCTAGTAGCCATTGATGGACCAATGGAGACTCTGGTCAGTTTTCCCAGACATGTCCATGGAGAGTTTCCTCTTTCAGAAATGGGGGAATATTCACCCCACTCGCAATGGGCTTGTTCAGACCATCAGGCCCTAGGCTGAGCAAGTCCCAGCGGGTTTATCCCCTCCTGACCTACCCTGTGTATTTCCTACCCCATTTCCTCTGCAATAGTCCCCCTGCAGCTATCCACAAAATCCCCTACCTGAGCCAACTCCACCACAGCCATTTCCCTGTGCTGCCTGCTACAAGACGAGACGATCTGGAGCAAAGTGCACGTGCAAGTCTTCAGCCTGTCAGGGCAAGAGGAGTGTCACAGGGAGGAGGGGGAAAATTGTTCTTGGCCTCTGAGGACAGGACAAGAAGCAATGAGCTTAAACTGCAGCAAGGGAGGTTTAGATTGGACATTAGGAAAAACTTCCTGACTGTCAGGGGGTGAAACACTGTAATAAATTGCCTAGGGAGGTTGTGGAGTCTCCATCACTGGAAATATCTGAGAGCAAGTGAGACAGATACCTGTCAGAGATGGTCCAGATGGTACTTTGTCCTGTTGTGAGGGCAGGAGACTGGACTTGAGGATCTCTTGGGGTCCTTTTCAGTTCTAACATTGCATGATTCTATGATTGGGGAGGTTTCTCAAAGGGCTTTGGTCCACTGCACACCCCAGTTCCTCCAGACTCTGCCATGCTGGGAAACCCTCAGTTGTGTGGTTACAACACAAGCCTGGCCCCTCCCCGAGAGCTGAGCCCACCAGGCACTTTTACACCATCCCCAGGACAGTCTCTAAGACAAACGGTAGAAAAGAGCAGAAGTTCTAAACCTGCCACTGGGGGATTCCCCGACAGCGTCCCTGAGGGCACCTCTCCTTTGCCCCCATCACACGGAGCCTAGGAGGGGCAGGAACTGCCTTTTCCTTCCTTGCACTCTGCTCCCAGGACAGTCCATCTGCCCAGGGTGATGCAATACATGGGTATGGGCAGGTTTGGGGGCTAGGAACCTCTCGCCCTACTTCCTGCACCTGCTGCCCCTTCTGGTCTCCCCAGTCCTCCTCCTGCCCTCTCCTTCTGCTGGGAGCACTGATGCCCGAGGCAGATAGACTGCTGGATTGGATGCCTCTCACAATTCCCATTCGCTTTTGCCCCCATAACCCACTTTTTAACAAAGCCCATCAGTTTGTGTGCATACTCCACATACGTACAGTTGCTAAACATTTTAAAGCTCCTAAATTTAACCCGGTGGGATTCAGGGGTAACCTTGAACCATTTCACTGCATAATCTTTAAACTGCCCATAGCTTAAAGCTTCTTCCTCCCCCAGTTCATTAAATACCTACCTGGCCTTGCCAGTCAGTCTGGTTATCAGGACAGGCATGTGCTAGTCATCTGGGATCCGGTTCGCATTGCAAATACATTCAAAGGTGGCCAAAAACTCCTCAATAGCCTCATTATCTTTGTAAATGGGACAGATCCTTTCCCAACTCTTGCTGGCCAGTGGGGGTGGGCTCTCAGGTTGCTGTACCTTTTGCTGCTCCTCAAGTATCCAGAGTTGGAGTCACTTGGAACTCTCCTCCGCTGCCAGCTCTTCCATTCACTGTGCATGGTCCGCCTCCTCCTTTCGATGCAGGTTGGCAAGAGCCTTCTCGTGTTCCAGCTCCATTCTCTTCAATGCCTGCTGCTTTCTAACTTCTTCTTCAGCAGCATCTGTGGCACTGGGTGAGTGCTGCTCCCTTGCCTGCTGGTCATTTCGTATTGGCAAAGATCTCAATTCTGGCTTAGAAGCTTTCTCTCTAAATTCAATGCCTGTCTCCAAGCACAAATCTTCTAGATCCTTTTGGTCCAGACTCTCATATAGTTGCTGACTCATTGCAGCAGCTCTTTAATCAACTGAACTCTCAACACCCAAAAATCAAATTTAGACAGTGTGGGGTCCTGATCCAAAGCTCAATTGACCAAGATCTGTGGATCCTGCCGACTACACCACTGTGACAGACAGGGCTGGGGCTGGGCACTGCTGAGGGCATCCACCCAGGGCAAATTGCTCACACTCAGGGCTCCTTACAGCCCCTGACTGGAGACCCTTCCCAAACAGGCCACAAACCAGTCACATTGAGCACTTCAGCTGCCAATCTGACCAGCGGGAAGGCTCATGAGCAAAACCCCTCAGACATCCCAGCTCTCCCTGTGCCACAATCAGCCCTGAGCCTAACACACAGGTGAGGGGTTATAGAACCCAATCTCACCTACCCCGAATGGGTCTTTCTGGTCCCAAAGAACCAGCCACAAATCCCTGGTCAATTTACGCTTTGGATCTTACCCACAAGAGCAGCCAATCTTTTAGAATCTAAAATATAAAGATTTATTAATAAAAGAAAGCATGAAAGTAAGATTCTTAAGGAGTATACATTACATGCATCGACTCACCAAGTTCTCGATACAGGTGTGTATTGGCCTCTCAAAGCCTTGTCTCTGGAGCCTCGCTAATTAGCACAGTCACTGACTGAACATTCCTGGCCCATTGCTCTGTTTAATCCTGAATGCACGGCAGGTGGACAAGCCAGAGCGGGCAGTACAGGTAGAGGAAGAGAACTGGCAGCATGTAACTTCTAGAAGGAAAAAAAGGCCAGCACAGGAATCCCCCAATGCTATAGAGGTAAGTAATTGCTTTCAGGCTCTCTCCACAGGCTCTGAGGTGGTGAATGCTTTGGAAGGGACCTCACAAGGAAGAAACAGGAAGGGAAGAGCATCTACTGGAAGGCATGGGATGCGGAGTCCTAGGGATGTGGGTTCCACAACCACCACCCCCAAAAGAAGACGATGGGTGGTGGTGGTTGAGAGGGAGTGAGCCATCCATCTGCCATCCAGACCTGGAATCTCGAGAGGTGTGCTGCTTAGCAGGAGATCGAATTCAGGATGTGACAAAGTCTTACAAAACCGATCAAACCTTCAGATTGCTACCCCTTCCTGCTTCTCCATGTGGGAACTAACAATTCGGCCAAGAATGACCTTGAGTGGGTTACTGTGGATTATGTAGCGCTGGGAAGAAGGATCAAAGAACAACAGGGAGGAACTAATAGGGGAAGTAGAGGTGGGTGACAACCTCAGAAGCAGTGATCATGCAATGGTAGATTTCAGGATCCTGACGAAAGGAAGAAAAGAGAGTAGTAAAATACACATGTTGGACTTCAGAAAAGCAGACTTTGACTCCCTCAAAGACCTGATGGGCAGAATCCCCTGGGATGCTACCATGAAGGGGAAAGGAGTCCAGGAGAGCTGGCAGTATTTTAAAGAAGCCTTATTGAAGGCACAGAAAGAAACCATCCCGATGCACAGCAAGAGAAGCAAACATGGTAAGAGACCAGACTGGCTTACAGGGGAAATCCTTGGTGAACTTAAGCACAAAAAGGGAGCTTACAAAAAGTGGAAACTTGGACAAATGACTAGGGAGGAGTATAAATGTATAACTTGAGAATGTAGGGGAGTTATCAGGAAGGCGAAAGCGCAATTGGAATTGCGACTGGCAAGGGATGTGAAGGATAACAAGAAAGGTTTCTCCAGACATGTTAGCAAGAAGGTGGTGATCAGAAAGGGTGTGGGGCCCCTACTGGATGAAGGAGGTAACCTAGTGACAGATGATGTGAGCAAAGCTTAAGTACTCAATGCTTTCTTTGCCTCTGTCTTCACGGACAAGGTCAGCTCCCAGACGAATGCACTAAGTGACGCAAGAAGGGATGAAGATGGACAGCCTTTGGTGGGTAAAGAACAGGTTAGGAACTATTTAAAAAAGCTAAACATACATAAATCCATGGGTCCGGACTTAATGCATCCGAGGGTACTGAGGGAGTTGGCAAATGTCATTGAGGAGCCTTTGGCCATTATCTTTGAGAAGTCGTGGAGATCGGGAGAGATCCAGGATGATTGGAAAAAGGCAAATGTAGTGTCCATCTTTAAAAAAGGGAAGAAGGATGATCCAGGGAACTATAGGCCGGTCAGTCTTACCTCAGTGCCTGGAAAAATCATGGAAGGGATCCTTAAAGAACCCATTTTGAGGCACTTGGAAGAGGGGAAAGTGATCAGGAATAGTCAGCATGGATTCACAAAGGGCAAGTCGTGCCTGACCAATCTGATCAACTTCTATGATGGGGTAACTGGCTCTGAGGATATGGGAAAGTCAGTGGATGTGATATACCTTGACTTTAGCAAAGCTTTTAATATGGTGTCCCACAATATACTTGCTAACAAGTTAAGGGAATGTGGACTGGATAAATGTATGGTAAAATGGATAGAAAGCTGGCTAGAAGGTCGAGCCCAGCGGATAGCGATCAACGGCTCGATGTCAGGATGGAGGTCAGTTACTAGCAGAGTGCCCCAAGGTTCAATTCTAGGACTGGTTTTGTTCAACATCTTTATTAATGATATGGATGAGGGGATAGATTGCACCCTCAGCAAGTTTGCGGATGACACTAAGCTAGGGGGAGAGGTAGATACGCTCAAGGGTCCAGAGTGACTTAGACAAATTGGAGGATTGGGCCACAAGAAATCTGATGAGGCTCAACAAGGACAAGTGCAGGACTCTGAAAGAATCCCAAGCATTGCTACAGGCTGGGGACTGACTTGCTAAGCAGTAGTTCTGCAGAAAAGGATCTGAGGGTTACAGTGGACAAGAAGTTGGATATGAGTCAACAGTGTGCCCTTGTAGCCAAGAAGACTAATGGCATATTAGGTTGCATTAAGAGGAGCATTGCCAGCAGATCCAGAGTTGTCATTATTCCCCTTTAGTCTGCTCTGGTGAGGCCACATCTGGAGTATTCTGTCCAGTTCTGGTCCCTCCCCCCCCCCCACTACAAAAAGGATGTGGAAGCATTGGAGAGGGTCCAGCGGAGGGTGACCAAAATTATTAGGGAGCTGGAGCATATGACCTACGAGGAGAGGCTGAGGGATCTGGGTCTATTTAGTCTGCAGAAGAGAAGAGTGAGGGGGATTTGATAGCAGCCTTCAACTTCCTGAAGGGAGGTTCCAAAGAGGCTGGAGAAAGACTGTTCTCAGTAGTGATGGATGGCAGAACAAGGAACAATGGTCTCAAGTTGCAGTGGGAGAGGTCCAAGTTGGATATTAGGAAAAACTATTTCACTAGGAGGGTGGTGAAGAACTGGAATGGGTTACCTAGGGGTGTAGTGGAGTCTCCATCCCTAGAGGTTTTTAAGTCTCGGCTTGACAAATCCCTGGCTGGGTTGAGTTAGTTGGGATTGGTCCTGCCTAGAGCAGGAGGCTGGACTTGATGACCTTCTAAGGTCTCTTCCAGCTCTATGGTTCTATGATTCTGTCTCTTAGAATCTTCCAGCATCACAGAATACATATTTATAACTCCACATACAGATATTACACAAGTACATGAATAACATACCTAGAATCAGTAGAACATAAGTTTCCATTTGACATTTCACATGGTCCCCTTTGTACAGACTTTGGGGCAACCACCCACCCATTGGGCGCAGCAGTGACCTGTCTGATCTCCTTAAAATCCAGTAACGTGACAACAAGTGAGACCCCAAATCCGCATTCATTTCTCTCAACACCTGGCTTGAGTTTCAACATTACCACATCTGAAACAGTGGGATTCAGCTCTCAGTGCCTAGTGTTTCTGATTTAAAAAAAAAAGCTGCAGATTCACCTGCCTGAATATGGGTTTAGGTACAAGAGCTCTGATGTCAAATCAGGAAATCTGTCACCTTAATACCAGGGGATCCAAAAGAATAAAATGCCGCAGGAAATGCAACTACAAAGTGTAGCATGAAAAATTGCAGCAAAGATAGGAAATACTATGATGGAAGATGTGCCAAGGGATGCAGAAACTGAAAGCACAGAATACTCTCTGGGACCCCTGACTTTTTGCACAATGGTACCTAGACCAGCTCCATGCACATAGATCATGCAGTCAGTGGTGAACACCCCCAGATACACACACACATCTTCTACACAGGTGAGGTGCTGGATTTACCTGCCCCTCTCTGACTGGCCCAAGGACACTCCCTTCTCCTGGCACCCAGCATCACATCTCCCTGGGGCAGTGAAGAGCCAAAATCCCAATAATATGTATGTAAAATCTTGACCACACTGTCTGTTAAGAATCTTTCACATATGCCCAAACTGGACAGGCCTGGTCTGAGGCCCAGCTAACAATGGACAATACATGGCTAAAGAAAAGGTGAGATAAGCAGGAATCAACCTTGTTTGTTTATCCGGCATAAACAAGCCGAGACTGCACAACCCCAGGAGGAGAGCAGTAATTCAGGATGTATCATGAGTTATGACACATATCTCACTGAGCGGGGTCTCGAAGTCTGCTCCCTGGTTCAGGAAAAGATAACATGTCCACAAAGTGTCACCTATCATTTCCATGGACCTGAAATCTGGACTTAATTTATACATTGCAAGAGGAGGATTTTGAGGGCTAACACCTGTGTAGTAGCAAACATGTAACCCTGAGCGGAACACTCATATAACCTTTTAGATAATTGGTTTTATGTGCTCATTATGCCTTGCCATTGGGACCGATCCAGGTGCTAGGGCGTAGCTCAAACCTGGAGATGCCTGGTCAGGCCCAGCCTCGTGTGGTCGGAGTCCCTGGCATAAGCTGAGCAGGGATTCTGCAGGCCCTAGAGCCAGGACGGGCCACAGCGGGTTTGCAGGGGCTGCAGCTAAAACTTTTCTCCATGTCCTGCCCGCGGCAGGAAAGCGTCGCCCCGGCCAGTCCCTGGGCACGTGGTGCCCATCAGATCCCAGCCCTGGGAAGGGTCCCGAGTCGCGTTGCCAGGTGTCCGGTATTCTACCGGACAGTCCGATATTTGCATGCTCTGTCTGGAAAAAAATCAGAGAATACCGGACATGTGCAATGTCCGGTATTCTCTGATTTTTCCAGCTGTGCACTGGATGGAAGCCTGGCGTGAGCAGGGGGAGCGGCTGGAAGGCGGGGCCATGATCAGCGCTAGGAGCCTGTGATTGCGCAAAAGCCTGGCCGGGGCGGGGGGAGTGGCTGGGAGTCGCCCCTGCCAGGCTTCTGCACAATCACAGGCTCCCAGCGCCTATTGTGGCCCCGCCTCCCAGCCTGGGAGCCCCAGCTGGGAGGCGGGGTTGCGATCGCTGCTTATCCCACCTTCCTTTTTTTTTTTTTTTTTTTTTTTTTGCTGCTGTACCAAAAAATAACGGGTGCCCTAGTTCCGAGGTGTCTTGCCCCTGCCCCTGCCCTGCCCCCGCCCCACGGGCCGGTTTGCAACCACGGGTCCCCCCCATCACTTCCATCCCCCTCTGTCCCCCGCCCCAGCCCTGGCTCCCCTCTGCCCCGCGGGACTCCGCATCCGCGCGGTCTGGGCCCCCTCCAGCTCTAAGCCCCCGCCCCGCACGCATCAGGTTATGGCGGCAACAGCAGCTGAATTCAAAGTTCGCGCCTTAGGACGCGCTGCGCAGGCGCCACCCGAGCGGAGCATGCGCAGTAGCTGAGGCTACTGCGCGCAGGCGGGTAGAGGCTGGAACGCTGGGGGCAGCTGGCTCCGCACACGCGGCACCGCGCGCTGCTGCCCCGGACTTAGTCCGGCTGCGGCTGGGTGGGGCCCGTCGCCCCACGGAGGCGGCAGCCCCACCCCGGGCTGCGGGCGGAGAGACGGAACCTCCAGCCCCGCCCTACAGAAAGGCCGGCCAGAGCCTCCGCTGCCCCTATTGGCTGGTTGCAGAGCAGCGGGGGGGATCTGTAGGACAGGCGGGGGCACCGCAGCACTTTCTAGTACTGCTGTTGCCGGGACACTGTCCGCGCTCACGGCGGGGGGGTTGAAATCGGGGCTAGAGCCCTGGTGGGACATTTCTCTCCAAACCCTCCCGGGCTGCAATTCCCAGCGGCCCCGCCCCGCGCAGCCGGAGCCCGCCCCGGTCCGGGAGCAACCGGGTGTGGCTAGGGGCGGGTGGGACATCGAAGCTGCTCATGGGAGCTCCCGGCCTGGATCGAGGCCCGGGGAAAGTCTCCAGCAGGAAGCCACGTGTCCCTCTGTCCGGAGTGTCCCCCGGCCCGGTGATCAAAGCCTGCGGGCACCATTTCTGCAGCGGGACCCCTGCAGCAGCCGCTGGAAACTGGGGCGCGTGGCCCTCATGGTACTGCTGCCCCCGCGACCCCTCCGGCTGGGATGGGCGGGGTTAGGCGATCGGAGTGCAGGGGGGGCGGCGGGCGGGCTCTGGGAGGGGTTCGAGCGTCGGAGGGGGCGGGGTTGAACTCTGGAAGGGAATGTGGGTGTGGGAGAGGCCGGGGGTGTAGACTGTGTGACGGAGATGGGGGGGGGGGGGCAGGCTTTAGGTGGGGATGGGAGGTGGGAGGGGTGCAGCACTTACTGACTCACCCCCACCCCTCCGGCCACAGTCCTTGTGGGGCGATTGGGGGGGTTTCCAATGGGGGTTGGGTCCATTTCACACCCCAGTTCCCCCAGGCTCCTTCCCTGCAGACACGCTCCGGGCTCGGCTGCTCAGTCTGCCCCCTCCAACACAGAATTATCCCCCCGCCCACTCCAGAGCCCCACAGCCCCTCCCCCACATCCCTACTCTCCCTTCACTGCCCCCTGGCGTCCTCACGCAGCCCCCTTCAACTCGCCCCCACCCCCGTTCCCTTTCTCCCGGCGGGGCGGGGCGCGGAGGCTGCAAGGAGAGACCGATCAAGTCCCTGCAGCGCCTGCAAGTCCCTGCCTACCGCCTGGCTGCGGGACCGGAGCTGCCCCGCCCGGTGCCCCCTGGGTCCTAGCGCAGTGCCATCTCTGGGGCTTTTTGCCCCACGCGTGTCCCTGTCTGAGTGGGCTGCTCCCCTCCTGCGGGCCATAGAGCTGCCAGGGCGATGGCTCCAGCTCCTTTGGGTTCTTTTGGAGTCGGACTGAACCGTCCCCTCCCCCTCCAGCTACTATTCCCTTTCCAGGGTTGCTGCTGGGAGCTGGTATCACACCTGCCCCCCCTTGCTGCTTCTGCCAGTCCCCACCCTGCAACCCCTGGGCAGTGCGCTGGGAGCTAGGACATTCCCACTCGAGTAGGGTCCCTCTCCCCACTGATTGGTCCAGGGACACAGGCTGGGATGAGAGGGGGGTGTCTGTCAGTTTCCCTTCCTGCCTCTGCAGCCTTTGCTCCAGGGTTGGGAGGTGCTGGCAGCAGAGACATTCCCAGCTCCATGTGCTGCTGCCCCTCTCTGGGCCCCCCCCCCACCTGTCACCAGCCCCTAGGGCAGGGGTGCAATGTTACCATGGATATGGGATACGCCAGTCACAATGAACAACCTCTGCCTTTGCCCATCCCCCTCGGGGTCACCAGAACAGGAGGCCAAGCGCCTCCTCCCACTGTTGAATGTGGCCCGGTCTAGCCTGGTCTCTTTCTCCCCAGACCTCCCTGCCCCTCCCCATTCCCCTTGCACACTGCCCCCCCACCCTGGCCAGAAGCTGGAGCCCTGCCCAGGAAGGAGAAGCCCTGGGGTGCCAATGCAGCTGGGGGCAAGTCACAGACTCACCTACCTGGGGTGGGAAGCTTGAAAGCTGCCCCTGGCTGATGGGCTGGCCCTAGCACCCCTGCCCAGGGTAGATGGAAGGTCCATGGATTCCCTCCCCCCCCCCCCCCGCCCGCCCACTGCCCAGACAGCTCTTATTGTGACATTAATGGGGTGAGAACCGCAGGGGCAGTTGTGGGGAGCCTCAGACTCCCCACCTGCCCTGGGCAGAGATGGGGACATGGGCTGGGGCTGCTTTGGGCCCCCCCACCAGTGTTCCCTGTAAGCTGAGCACTTGGGCAGCCACCCAGGAAAGATTAAGGTGCCACCCAGCTGATTAGCAGAGCCCCCACAGCCAGCAGCCTGTGTGTCTATGGGTGGTGCACATCTGCACCTGCCTTGGTGCACACAATCACATTTATGCCACACATAAATGGAAACAAATTTGAGAGACCCCCCCACCCCGCCCTCGCAGGACAGTCTGAGTAACAGACAGCCTGCTCCCTCCCCAAGCCCCACAACACTCTGGTTTCTGCCCGTCCCAAAGGAGCGTTTGCCCCAAGTCACTGGCACCTCCCGGCTGAAAGCAAACCCAGCGCCTGCAGCCAGTGCTATGGCACCGTCACAAACGATTTACTGGCCAAGAGAAGGGAATGAGAGTTACTCACAGGGCGAACACACCAGCCAGATACACACAGGCACACGTTGCGCTCCTGCCTGGCCCAAGGAAATAGAGGTGCCTCTGGTGAGCCAGCTCGGTGTGTCCTGTAGCATCAGCCCACCAGCTGCAGATTCCTCAGTTTGTGCCTAACTCTCCCCCCCACCGCCATCCCCCTCCCTCCCTGCCCCACCCCCCTGTCTAAGCCTGGGAGAGAGAAAGTTCTTTCTGCCCTGGCTTGTCCTTCCTTCCCCCAGAGCTCACACTGATAAGAGGGTTCGGGGTCCGGCTCCTCTTCACGGGCAGGTGGAGGAGGGGAGCAACCAACAGTCTTTTGCTCCATCATGGCTTGTCTGACTCATGTGGAGCTTCCTGTGCCAGGCAGGAGATGCCCCCCCCGTCCCCACACACACACACCTGACACACCAGGGTCTCACACTTGGCTCTGCCTCTCTCCTGACCTTGGGCTGGTCCCAGGGTCACAACAAACCCTCGCCCAGCATCACAGGCACAGCCAGGGGCGGGCCTAGACTAGCTGCCAGCAACTGGCGCCCTAGGCGAACCATGCAATCGGCACACACACACACCCCAACCCCAAGGGCAGATATCGACTGCGGGTTTTGGTTCTGTGCTGGAGGGGGGGGGCTGGGGCTGGAGTTCTGGGGCTGGGGGGCTGGGGATGGAGTTCTGTGGCTGGGGGCTGAGGGGCTGGGGATGGAGTTCTGTGGCTGGGGGCCGGGGGACTGGGGATGGAGTTCGGGGGCTGGGGGCGGGGGGCCGGGGAGAGGGAACAGGGTGCCAGTTGGGGGAGAGAGTCCCCTGCACCCCCCTCCTCCCAAGATCCCACCCCCTCAGAGAGAAGCTGGCATGTGCCTCTCCCGGGGCGACCCCCCCCCGTGGCACAGGGGAACCCCCCCGTGTTCCTCCTCCCCCTCCCGCAGCACAGGAGAACCCCCCCGCGTTCCTCCTTCCCCGTGGCTGACCCCCCCCGCGTTCCTCCTCTCCCGGGGCCGACCCCCCCCCCGCGTTCTTCCTTCTCTGGGGCCAACCCTCCCCCTCCCGCAGCACAGGAGAAACCCCCCCGCGTTCCTCCTCCCCCGGGGCCAACCCGCCCCCCGCAGCACAGGGGAAACTCCCCCGCATTCTTCCTCCCCCGGGGCTGACTCCCCCCTCCTGGGGCACAGGGGAACCCCCCCCCCCCCCACGCGCTGCCTCTCCCAGGACTTACCCTCCTCCTGGCTGCAGGGAAGCTGTGCTCCAGGTAAGGCATGGGAAATGGAAGGGGCAGGGTTTGGAATTTGGCGCCCCATGCAGTTTGGTGCCCTAGGCGGCTACCTAGTCTGCCTATAGGCATGGGCCGCCCCTGGGCACAGCCAGTCCCAGGGGGTCAGCACCCACAGCCACCCCCCAGCATTTCCCAGAGTCCAGCCCCTGCCCCCCATCTCTGCCAGTCCAATGCCTGTTTTAACTGCATGGACAGCCCAGAGAGCCAGCTGGCTGCTGGCCCCACATGTGCCAGTGCCCAGGGAGACATAAGCTGGCACCCGGCAGGGAGGGGGAGCAGCGTCACACAAGCCTCCATGTCTGTGGTGAGCAGCCGGGCGACACACCGCACACTGACCGTCATGAGGAGCCATGTCACAGCACTGGACAGGCTGACGAATCCCTTTCCAGCACAGGCTCTTGAGCAGAAAATCTCCCCTTGCTCCTCACACCAAACCGCCCCATTGCCAAGGCTACACCCACTGACACCCCTGCAGCACAAAGTGTCTGTGCGCTGGCCCCACATCTGAGCCCCCTGCCCGCTGCTCTTATTTCAGACATGTCCCCGCCCGCCTTCCCCTCACTGTGTCTGCACCAGAGTCGCGCCAGTGCCGGGCTCCCCAGATGCTGCAGAAGGGAAACAAACCCCCATCTGCAGCTGGGAGGAAAGGCCCAGTGGCCACATTCACGGGGCCCTGAGGTGCTGAGACCGATCGCCAGGCACCTCACTGACCAGCGCCTGCACAGTCACAGGACACGTGCCAGGACCCAGCCAGCCTGAACTGGGCCCGTGGGCTCCCTGGGCAAGGAAAGGGGAGAGACGCCCCCTCAGAATGGGACCCACACACGCCAGCGTGTGAGTAGGGAGCCGCCGGAGCTAGCCAGTGGGAGCCCCCCACAGAGCATGTGGCCTAAGCCCCGGCTCTCATGCAGTTTGGTGACTAATTCCCTGCTGAAGGCAGGTGCTGAACTCAACCTAGGAACCCCTCTCCTGGGGCCAGGCGGCCCAGGCACCCTTGCTGTCTCCTGGGCCAAGGGGCCAGGCTGGGGCCTTATGCACCTGGAGTGGGCAGAGGGGTGGGGCCCACCTGAGAGCTTTCAGCCCCCAGGTTAGCTGCTGGGCCGTAGGACCCTCATTCCCTCCTGACTCTGCCAGAGGGAGGGTCTCCCTAGCTGAGGGGCAGAAGTTATGAGGGCGGGGGAGGAGTGTTGTGAGGGGATGGGGGCAGGGGGAGGGGGGAGGGATGAGGGAAGCAGGTGTCTGGTTTGGGACTGGAGACCCTTGGCCCAAAAGAATCCTGGAGGTGCAAGGCGGGACCGCTGGCCGGGCTATGGAACGTCCACTTTATAGTTTCTCAGGCTCCCTGCCAGCCCCTGCGCAACCCGTGGGGCAGCCCCTGAGCTGGCATGTCCAGCCCTTAGCATTGGGGTAGCTGGGGGCAGGGGCATATGCTACCCACCGCCTGCCCACAGGCACGGCCCCACTGACTGGGCCAGGGCCGGGCAAGAACTTCTCCTGGGCAACGCAGCGAGCAGGGCTGGCCACTGGCCAGGCTCCCAGGGAGGCATCCCTGGCCCCTCTCTTCTACCCCCCCACACCCAGTTCCCCCAGAGACTGGCTGGCGAGACTGCCCCAATGCCAGCTCCCCTGCTTGGAGTGGTGCAGTCATGGGGCCAAGGGCAGGAGAGTCCTCGGGTGTGGGGAGCAGATGGGAGTTGGGTGGGGGGCCTGGAGTGCAGGGGGAAGGAGGGAAGGATAGGGGGATGGGCCAGGCCATGTCTGGCTTGTGGGGGGTACAGCCTCTCCCAGGCTTCTCTACCTGTCCCCCTTCTCCCCAATTTCTGTTCCCAGTGTGGCCCTTGGACCTAAAAGTTTGCCAAGCCCTGAACTAGCACCACATGAGTGTTCAGAAGCGTGGCCCCTTCCCACCCCCACTGCGTCCCTCCTCATCCCACCTCCTGCCCCACGCCCCTCACTGCCTCCCTCCCCATCCCACCTACTGCCCCACCCCCCTACTGCCTCCTTCTCCATCCCACCTCCTGCCTCCCTCCCCATCCCAACTTAGCCCCTCACTGTGTCCTTCCCCATCCCACGTCCTTTCCCACCTCCCTGTCTCCCTCCATCCCACCTCCTGCCCCACCCCCCTACTGCATCCCTCCCCATCCCACCTCCTACCCCACACCCTCACTGCCTCCCTCCCTATCCAGCCACACCCACTGTGTCTCTGCCTGTCCCTGTTAGGATTGAAAGTTTTATTCTTTATATTTAGTGATGTAAGGTAATATATAATTATATAGTGTAGAAATTGTAGAAACCATTTCATATTTAGCTAGAAGCCATCTTGTATAACAGAAACCATTTCAGCTTTTCTCTCTCACAGGTAGACCAGAGTGAACTTTCTGTCACCCCATGAGAAGAGGCCTACAGGATGGGCTATTGGAATGTGTTAATTGGGCTGGTTCAGACAGGAGAGGTACTCCCTCGTACCTATCCGCCATTTTGTTGATAAGGCTTTGTTTTTCCTAGTTTAATTGATGATTTCTGTAATTGTATGCCTTGATGTCAGACTGTTTGGTTAAGGGTATAAAGATACTAGGATTGATTGTATTAGCCAGCCTTACTGGGCCCAGCTCTGCTGGGACCACGTTTGGCTCACTTGGCTTTACTGATCAATAAAGTTGTCTGTTTAGCCGCCTAAAACTGAGTGAAGTTTTTGCTTCAACAATTGTAATACAGTAGTAATATAGTAATAATATAGCAATATAAGGCATATACATATTAACATACATTTAATATTTTACAAATTAAGTCCTTTCAGTTGAAGGTCTATTTTCTTTGTTCTGAAGCTTAGTAAATGTCCTAAAGTAGAAAAACAGTTCTGGGTATTGCGGCTGTGTTAATGAGATTAGAAATATCGAAGGCCCGGGCCTTCGATGTGAATTGTTTTGATTTTGATTTTGCTTAATATAAAACAGTATTGTTTACCTTTGAAGGATTCTGTGTGAGAGACTGTTTGTATGAATGAGATGCAGTGTGAAGGTCATCGTTAGAGCCAGATGGCCAGAGAAGGGGGAGAATGTGGGGTGAAGACAAACTGTAAAAGACAGACTGCGAAGAGCAGAGAAACCATCAGTGCGTACCCACGGTCAAAGAATGGATCAGATTGGCAGACTGACGAACCTTGGAGCGGAGCAGGCACCCCCAAAAGACGATTGATTACAGGACAGGATGAGGCTTCAAGAGATGTTTGGGAACGATTGACATCAACAAGATAACATTCCGGTCACAAGCTGACAGAGCAGGATCCATGGATTTTAACAGAGAAGGATATAAAGCAGGGTGTTTTGCTATGGAGCTTTGGGTTCTGTCCTGCCAAGACACCATCTCGAGAGGAGCATCGGATCACGACCGACAAAGGCCCCGCTCCCCCGGCATCTGGCCGCTAGATTGACACAGACTCTGGACTGGTAACTATGATATCATTTGGCAGGATGATGTATGCATGATGTTTTGTGTGTGAGTGATTGAAAAGCATATGCAACTGTTGTATTCTCAATAAATGCGGCGTACTGCCTTTTCCCCCATAAAAGATCTTGTGTGCTTCATTTAAGCATAACATCCCCGCATTCCGAGATGGGGATTCACAGACCTCAAACTCCTGGGTGCTGGCAATGGGGCGACAGACGCATGTGCCATAGTTCGTGCCCCACCATGTGACAAGAACGAGAAGGGGGCCAGGTGGCAGCAGGGGACGAGCACCCCACACAGCCAAGGTCCCTTACTGCCCCGTTTGGACCCCAGCCTGCTACCCATTCTGCCATGATCTTGGCCCTGTGACCACCACCCCTGGTCCCTGCTTCCTTTCCAGCCCCTGTCTCCTTCTCCTTGACCCCCACCCATGGGAATCCCACTTCCTTTCCACACCCCCACTCCCTGTCCCTGGATCATCCCAGAATCCCATGCCTCCTCCCCCTGCGCGCTGCGGGCCCTGGTCCCAAACCGGAAACCTGGTCATTCTGTTTCCTGGTCAGTGCAGGGCAACCTCCCCGCGTCCTCATCACTCTGGGTTGGGCAAGTCCTGGCTGCTGTTCTCATTGCAGCCCAGCCCAGCCCACCCCTGGACGTGCCCCTGGTGCTGCCGGGCTGCTGCTCCTAGGCAGCCCCTGGCTGGAATGTGCCAGTTTCAGTCACGGCTGAGCCCTGGCTACAGAGAGAAGAGGCCAATGCAAACAGCCCCTTGGCAGCGAGGGAGTCAGTATGTCGATGGGTGGGGCAGGGAGCTGGGGGAAGAGCTGGGCTCTAACTAACTGGGTGACCTTGGCCCATTCAGTGAATCTCTCCCTGCCTCCATGTCCCTGTCTGTACAGCAGGGACAGAAACACTCACAGGCCCCACAGGAGGGGGCTGGTTTGATGCTTCACCCGATGGCCCAGCAACGAGCCCCCAAATTCCCCCTGTGCTCTGGAAGCCAGGTTTGCTGTGTGAATTCTGGGTGGCAGGTGACATCAGGCCTGGCCACTGGCATTATTTACCAGTTTCCCTGGCCCTGGGGCACTGCTGAGCTCACATCTGTGATGGGCAAGTGGTTAAGCTGTTGGACTAAAAATCCAATAGGGTTTTCTGGTACAGGTTCAAATCCTGCTCACAGTGAGGCTTGTGTTTTGGCCACACCCCTAACCCAGGCAACATGCTACATAATGCCTGAGACACTCTCCCCACACTCCCCACCCCCCATCAATCCCCTTCTGCTCCTGTCAGAGAGATGCCTGGGATGGTGCTTCATGCTGGGTCTCTCAGGTCTCAGGCAAACTCTCAGCTCCCACAGCCCCTGTCCTTCACCCAGCACCCCATGGCACAGCCCGACCCCTGGAGGCTACTCCGCCCTAGATTATGACAGGAGTTGGATGAGAGGCCGGGGAGTCTGGGCCTGCCCCCAAAGGTCCATCCCTGCAGGGGGAAAATGCTGGGGATGTGACAAGGGTCACCCTTCCCCAGACACGTGCCCCCCCCCGCCCCGAGTGTTGAGAGTAAAGATCTAGAGAAGTAGTGAGGGGAGGGAGGTGTCTTGTTCCCTGCTCTTGCTCTGCCTCTTCCCCCAAGGCCTTGGCCAAAGAATTAGTAACAGAATATTTATCCAAGTTTCTGTACAGCAGGAGCAGGCTAAAGTATGTTTCTGTGGTGCAGTGGTTATCACATTTGCCTAACATGCAAAAGGTCCCTGGTTCAAAGCCAGGCAGAAACATAGGGTCTTCTCTTGTCATGGCTCCCCTGGGTGCCCAGATAAGGGCAGCTCCTGCTGCCTGGGATGAGTCCAATTCCTATGTGATGGGAAGGGTTACCTCAGCTGAGAATGCCCCTTGGTGCCAGCCTGGGGAAGTGAGATGGGTCAGGCCAAGCACCTGTTGGAAGCCTGTGGCCTGGCCCCCACCCTAGGAGGCAGGCAGATGGGGCTGGCTCCTCCAGCTGCCTCCCTTGTGTGACTTGCCCAAGGAAGTCAGAGGAGGAAAGCCAAGCTGAGGGGAGCAGCAACTCAGTGGGGAGAGCAGAGCCCCCTCCCCTTGTTCTGCCAGAATCCTGTGGGGATGGGGCTGGCTGCAGGGAGGCAGAGTCCTATGCCTGTCTCAGGGCATCCCAGCAGGGATGGGGAGGGAGGCAGTGAGGGGGTGGGGCAGGATGCTGTGAGGTTGGGGGGTGCACTGGGGGTCAGAAGGGGATGAGCATGGTGCTAGTTCAGAGCTTGACAAACATTTTGGTCCAAGGGCCATGCTGGAAACAGAAATGGAGGGGGGCAGGTCAGGGAGCCTGGGGAAACCTGTGACTCCTCTGCTAAAGCCAGACATGGCCTGGCGCATCCCGCATCCCTCCCTCCTGCCCCCTGCACTCCAGGCCCCCCTCCAACTCCCATCTGATCCCCACACCCGAGGACTCCCCTGCTCTTGGCCCCATGACTGCACCATGTTGAACAGAGGGGCTGGCAGTGGAGCAGACGCACCAGCCAGGCTCTGGGGGAACTGGGTGCAAGGGGAGGGCAGAAGGGGAGGGGCTGGGGGTGCCTCCCCGGGGAGCCTGGTCGGTGACCAGCCCTGCTCACCATGCTACTCAGGAGCGGTTCCTGCCTGGCCCTGGCCCAGCCAATGGGGAGCACATGCCTCCCCCCCCCCCAGCTACTCCAATGGTAAGAGCCAGACATGCCAGCTCAGGGGCTTCCCCGGGGGTTGCACAGGGGCTGGCAGGGAGCCTGCTGAGCCACAAACCAGGCATTCAATAGCCCGGTGAGCGGTGCTGCCTAGCGCTTCCAGGAGCCTGTTGGACCAGGGGCTTCCAGCCCCAAACCAGACACCTGCCTCCCTCATCCCTCCCCCCTCACCCTGCCCCCATCCCCTCATAACACCCCTCCCCCACCCCTCGTAACTTTTGCCCCTCTCCAAGCCCCACAACACTCTGTTTCTGCCCATTCCAAAGGAGCGTTTCCCCCGAGTCACTGGCACCTTTGGGGTGAAAGCAAACCCAGCGCCTGCAGCCAGTCCTATGGCATAGTCACGAACGATTTATTGGCCCAGAGAAGAGAATAAGAGTTACTCACAGGGCGAACGCAGCAGTCGGACACACGCACACGGTGCGCTCCTGCCTGGCTGAAGGGAACAGACACACCTCTGGTGAGCCAGCTCCCTGTGTCCTGTAGCACCAGCTGCAGATTCCTCAGTTTGTTCCTATCCCTCCCTGCCCCACCCCCAGCATCTAAGCCTTGGAGAGAGAAAGTTCTTTCTGCCCTGGCTCGTCCTTCCCTCCTGCAGAGCTCACACTGATAAGAGGGTTTGGGGCCCGGCTCCTCTTCAAGGGAACATGGAGGAGGGGAGCAGCCAACAGAGTCTTGTCTGGTGTCTGGAGCTTCCTGTGCGAGGCAGGCGATGCCTCCCCCCGCGGACACATTAGACTCTGCCATTGTGCGCAAATGCTGAGTCTAGCTATTCCATAAACACCACAACCAAGTTAGATGCCAAATCCACATTCATTTCTCTCAACACCCCCCGCCCCCATTCCGCCCTGCAGGGTTTTCAGTGCGTCCCGCCTCCGCCCATCACTCCCTGCCTCGGCTCAGGCCCCGCCCACCCTCCTTGCGATTGGCCTCCGGAAGGCAGCAGCCTCCGCCGCTGTCATTCTGCATGCGCCGCACACCTTGGGGGAGCCATTGGTTCCGTTACTTGCTGCGCTGTTACTCCTGGTAAGCGCAGGGCGGGGGAGGGGCTGGCAGACCCAGAGGTGCCCAGGCGAGGTGCGGCGAGCAGCTGTGGGGCAGGGGAGGTGACGTCTCAGGTTGGGGAGGCGGACCCGAGTGGCGCAGGGGGTGACATCTCACCCAGTTTTTCCATCCTTTGCGAGCAGAGCAAGTTGTGAACCTGCCTTAGCCCCACTGCACCAGCACCCAGGAGCTGAGGTAAGCAGAGCCCAGCTGGAGCACCCCTGCATCCAAATGCTCTCCCAGAGCCTGCACCTAGAACCCCCTCCTGCACCCCACCTGCCTGCCCCAAGCTCAGCTCAAGGCCTCTCTCGCACTACAAATCCCTTAACTCAAGACCAGAGCCTGCACCCCAACCCTCTGCTCCAGGCTGGTGAAAGTGAGTGAGACTGGGGGAGGGAGGATGGAGTGAGC
>CM064345.1:26942977-26998545 GCA_032595735.1 Pelochelys cantorii | reverse complement strand
AGACTTCTTAGCCCAGGGACCAGAGACGCACAATGTGTAGCTGGATTCGGCTTCCCTGGCTTTACGTCCCTCAAGCCGACCTGCCCAGCCTAGTACAGAGGAGGCCTCAGTGATGCACACCCAAAATTCCCATCCTCATTTAGATAGTGGTGCGGTGCCCATGGAAACTGAGGCACACACAGAGTTACCACAGAACAGCACAAGACAGCGGGGATCACACGCGACATAGCGGAGTGAACAGAGCCGTGTGCCGCTGCCATGTGACTGCTCCACAGGCATCTTCCCACTGCAGAGAGCGCTCCGAGCCAGACTGTAACTAGCCAGCCTGTCTATGGGCACCCAGGGGGTGTTTGAGTTTGTTACCAGCACTGAGCTTTCCACAAGAGCCCAGGGAACATTGTGAAAAGCCAAAAGCTTCCCACCCTGGGTGTCCCTGGCCAGCCAACGAGTGGCACAAAGGTTCCCAGCAGCGATGACTTTGGGTAGTTTGAAAGAAATTTTCCTAGCACAGGTGAGGTGGCCGAGTGGTTAAGTTGAGGGATTACTAATCCACTGTGCTCTACATGCATGGGTTCAAATCCCATCTTCATTGGATGTTTGCAACCCTCTCTCTTGCCTCTCCCAGAGCTCTCTCCAGTTCAGTGCCAGCCCCTCCTGTAACCCTGCCTGCCCCAGCCCCCTCCCACTGCAGCCTGGGGAAAGGGGAAATCTCCACAGAGACACTCCCAGATGGGACCCTCAATCCCTTCTGCCCTCAAGGGGAAACCTCACAAAGGAGAAGCCAGGCAGTGGGGGTGTAGGCCATGGGTATGAGAAGGAGTTTAGGTGCAGGAGGGGGTTGGGGCAGTAACTCAGGAGGCTGAGCCTGGAGACTCAGCAGGAGCTCCCAGCTGTGTGGGAGCAAGGGATAGAGCTGAGCTCCCACCCCACCTGCCATGGGAAATGGGTTTGTTTGCCACTTGTGGGTTACCAACCCCTCATCTAAGATGTTTGTTATTAACGGGCAGGTGCCACAGGGCACACGTCCGAACAGGCGCACAAGACAAAACTCACTCACTTTATGGATGGAAACTCTTAGAGGGAGCAGTAATTGGGAGTGCCTCAGGGGTTGTGTAGCTTGTTGCCCTGGTTAGGAGTATGGCCAAGACACAGACCTCATTGTGAGCGCAATTTGAACCTGCACAGGGAAATCCTATTAGATTTCTAGACCAATACCTTAACCACTTGGCTATCACAGCTGTGAGCACAGTAGCACCCTACGGCCAGGGAACCTGGTAAATAACCCCAGTTCCCAGGCCTGATGGCATCTGCCACACAGAATTCACACAGAAAACCTGGGTCCCAGAGCACCGGGGGAGTTTGGGGGCTTTGTTGCTGGGCCATGGGGTGAAGCATGAAATTAGCATCCTCCTGTGGGGCTTGTGAGTGTTGCTGTCCCTGCTGTACAGACAGGGCCATGTAGCCAGGGAGAGATTCACTGAACAGGCCAAGGTCACCCAGCGAGTTTCAGCCAAGATCTGCCCCCAGCTCCTTGCTCCACCCACTGACGTGCCGACTCCCTCTCTGCCATGGGGCTGTTTGCATTGGCCTCTTCTCTCTGGAACCAGGGTGAAGCCACGGCTGAGGCTCTGGGCAGGCGGCTGGGTGTGGTGGGGTCTGAGTGTGGGAAGGGTTTGTGTGTTCCTCTCGCTCCCAGCTGCCCATGGGAGGGCAGAGGGATGCAGCAGGCTCTGTACATTCTCTTGCTCCCTAATCACAGGAAGCGCCTCACAGAGGGCCCTGTATGTGTAGATGTCCCCACCCATCTCTGAAATGGCAGTGGAGGGTCTCAGAGGTGGGGGTCCCAGAAGAGGGGGGAGCTGAGCATGGCAGCCTGCAGGAAGCTGGGACCCAGGCTGGGAACTTGCTGCTCCTCTCACTGCAGCCGAGTGCCTCAGCCAGCAGGCTTCTTGCCAGAAAGTTGCACCGGAAAAACCCGGCTATTGTCTCTTCCCAGCCACAGTCCCCACCTGAGACTGTCCCTTGGCAGCCAACACGCAGCGCCTGCTTGAAGCAGCCTCCAGAGCCCCTCTGGTGGGGCTGCCTGTCTGGCCTCCTAGGGAAACTTTAGCAGAGAAGACACTGAAGGCACCAGGCACCAGGCGCTTTGCACTGTGGGCCTAGTAATCCACAGACCTGGGTGGGGAAAGGCCTCTAGAGACGGTGCAGTGAGTAGTGTGGCTGCCTTCCATGTATTTGGCCTGGATTCAGCTCCCAGCCATTGCAGGCTGTGGCTCAGCTTTTCCCTTTCTTCTACCCCAGCAATTGCCCTGCTGCAAAGCAGAAAGAGGAGATGGGGGGTCATGCACACATAAGGAAACTGCAGGGCTCTGTGGTTCAATGGGAAAGCGTTGACCTTTTCAGCTGTTGTATTCCGTGTGAGCCAGGCTAGACCTTCAAAGGTTGTGGGTTCAAATCCCACCTGAGTCACTTTACAGAACAGGGTGGACCTACCCCTGTTGCATGATGTGAGTAACAGGGCGATTAAGACCCCAGGATGTCTGTGTAAGACTTGGGGAGAGTGTCACAGGGCATAGGAGAGAGCCCCTGGGTACTGCATGTTGCATGTTGGCCACCAAGTCCTGCTCCCTGGTTGTCCCAACGAGCTGGGTGGGAGAGACATACCTGTGACTCCTGGGCTATGTCTATGCTCACGGCTTCTTGGGTAAGTACATCAGTTCTTGTGCAAGAATCTGCAGAGCATCCACACTACCTGCCTGCTCTTGTGCAAGGAAATTTACAGTATGGTGTGGTAAGAGAGGGCTCCTTGCACAAGAGCTCTTTTTTAACAGGTGTAAGCCCTCTTGCGCAGGAGCTCTTGCTCAAGAGGGCAGTGTGGACGCTCGGCAGGGATTTCTTGCGCAAGAAAGCCCGATGGCTAAAATGGCCATCAGAGCTTTCTTGCGCAAGAGAGCGTCCACACTGCCATGGGTGCTCTTGTGCAAAAGCACAGCTCGCACATGGCAGTGTGGACGTTTTCTTGCGCAAGACTCCTTGCACAAGAACACTTGCACAAGATGTTCTTGTGCAAGAAGCCGCCAGTGTAGACAAAGCCCTGGTGTGAGAGTGGGCCCTGCCCTGCCTGGTGGGGGAGGGAACAAACACAGGGCTGGTTGACAGGGGCTCTGACACTCCAGGAGGGGGGCCATCCAGCCCTTCAGCTGGATTCAGACCAGGCTGGTTGGAGCCTCTTGCACTGGCTGAGGGGGAGTCTGCACTTGCCTGCCTGGGGAGTTAGGGTCACATTGCAGAGCTGACCCATGCCTCTGCTAGGCCCTTCGTAACATGGCTGGGTTTTATCCTTCCCCCTTCAATGACAACAATGCCAACAGGCCATTCCCTGCCCAGCCTGTGGCACCTCCTCCCTTCCCTGTGAATTTTCAGCCACAGACACAGCAGAAGGGTTTTCCTGCAGCCACCGGCCCCAGCCCCTCTCTCCAGGGAACTGCAGCCCCTCGGACCAGGCAGCTGCTCCCAGCATTCAGGAGGCACCAGGCCGAGAAGACCCCGTCTCACTGACACGGTGCTGCCAGGGAGGGGCCTCACTGCTAGTCACTGTTCCCCTTCCAGGAGCGGAGCGAGTTTTGTCCTGGGCACTGATATTGAGGTCGTGGGGACCTGTTTGTGTGTGAGCCCCCATGGCACCTGCCAGCTCCAGCTAAGGGGGTTGAGGGACCCCTGCCCCATAGCTCCTGCTGGGGAGAGGTGGAGGGACCCCGGGCCCTCTAGTTCCTGCCGGGGGGGGGGTCCCTGACCCCTTATCTCCTAATACAGTTTCAGTTTTTCCCTGGCGCAATGCTCCAGACATGAGGGATGCCAGCGCACTGGCCCAGCCTGGGCCGGCAGTGATAGTTGTTACACATGCAGGGAAATGCGCCGGCTTAAACATCCCCCCCCCCCACCCAGCGCTTCTCCCCCGCACAGAGCTGCACCCTCTCGGGGAGGTGGATGAGCTTCAGGTGCAGGACAGCTCCCTGCTAGCAGGGACAGCAGCCAAAGCACCAAATATCGCTGTGTCTGTAGCCAGTGTTGGGATCTGGGCAGGGGACAGGAGGCTTTTGTGTCATACACATCTCAGGTAGGACGGACCTTCACTGACCTCAGACTGTGACTGGTCCTAGCAAGGAATGTGTCCTGGGGCTGGTTTTGTGACACTCTAAGGCCGTGTCTAACTAGGCGTGAGATCAATGCTGCTGCGGTCGATGTTCCGGGCTCAAGGGAAGACCGGCTGATTGGAACTGAGCTGTGCAGAGTCTTGTAAAGGGGAACAGCAACTTCTCTGGATATTTGCTGAGCTTTATATGAGGATTTAGCAGAAGGGACATTGTGGGCTCTGGAACAAGGTAGATGGAGCAGAAAAGCTGCCTGACAGGCAGGGGAATTAGCTTAAGGGGCACAGGGCCTGCTTTCAATGCAAGAGGCAGTAGGATTGATACCCATGTTCTTCAGGGAGAGAGGTGTCTTTGCCCCTTTGTTTTACAGGCAGAGCCAACAAGGGGGCTAAGTTGTTTCTTTTCTCTTTCAGAAAGGCAACAGGCTGGTTTCTGCAGTGCAGTGGGTGTCATGTTTGCGTCACATGCTACAGGTCCCTGGCTAAAAGCTAGTCAGGCAAAGTGCAGCCTGTAACATCCAGAGAAGGGGATATTCCTGTCTGGGGAGGGAAGAGACAGACTAACACTTAGGAGCTTGGCTGCCAGCTGCTAAGCACATCTGGACACAGAAGAATCCCAAGACTTGGTTCTGCCAGGCAGCAGTTTCCCCTCTTCTGTTTCTTTTCAGCTCACTGCAAACTGCCTCCCAGCTGTAGGTGAGCTTAGTGTGTATGAAACCAGCTGCACTTTGGATGATTTTGTTAAGCGTTTAAACCGCCTCATGCACCTCTTCTGCCTGGGGAGGTGTCTGGAATAGACGCCTAGCGTGACATCACCCGAGGGTTTTACCCCTTTAACCTAACCCAGAGACTCCTGAAAAGTCTGTCTCCTGTGTCCATCTCCGCCTCAGGCCAAGTGTGTGCATGTTTCATATCTAAGGATACACCGCTTCTCTTTTTCCCTGCCTATCCTTCCCGAGCAAGCTTTACCCTTCTATGTCAATATTCCAGTCATGTGTATTATCCCACCAAGTCCCTGTGATACCAACTTCTTCCTGCTTATTACCCATAGCTCCCGTGTGTCTATACCAGCATCTAACACACAGAATAGATTTTGCTTCTCAGTGGTCCCGCGTCCCTCCTTTATCTCTGCTGTTACAGCCCGCGCTCTCTCCCATTTCTGGCCCATCTCCCAGGTTTCCATGTTATTCACTTTGCTGGAGTTGAAAGTTTTATTTTTTTATATTTGTATTTTAAGTTTAATAATATAGCAATGTAAGGTAACACATTAATTTAATATTGTCCTAAATTAAGCCCTTTAGTTAAGTATATATATTTCTTTGATCTAAAGTGTAGTGAGTTTAGTAAGTAAAGAGATAAGAGTTTTGGTATTGTGTCTATGTTAATGAGACGAGAGGAATGTTGAAGGCTGAAGACTTACTTGTTTGATTTACAATGCCTTTTGCTTTGCCCAATATTAGATACTGGTGTTATCCTTTTCTTTGAAAAGTCCTTGTAAAAGATTGTTTAGGTGTGAAACTCGTATGTATGTGTCGAGATAAAGTTGTGAAGGTTATCCAGATGGCCAACGAAGGAGGAGTGAAGCGTTGATGAAGAAGAAGACAGACTGATCGGCATCAGAGGAACCATCAGTAACCATCAGTGCGTACCCATGGTCAAGGAGTGATCGGATTGGCAGATTGACGGCCCTAAAGTGGAGCTGGCACCCCTAAAAGAGGATTGATTACAGGATGAGCATTTGGAGATGTTTTGGGAATGACTGACATCAAAAAGATAACACACCGGACACGGACTGACACAGCAGAATCCATAGACTTCAACAGATAAATGGATGATAAAAGCAGGGTGCTTCGCTACGGAACTTTGGGTTCGTGTTGCCACCCACTCCAGAGGAGCATCGGATCATGACTGACAAAGGCCCTGATCCCCGCCTGTGATCGATGTAGCTGGCCACTAGATTGATCCAGACTCTGGACTGGTAACTATAACATGGTCTGGCGGGACTGTGTGTGTAAGGTGTCTGTGTGTGTGAGTGACGGAAAAGCACATGCTACTGTTGTATTCTCAATACATGCGGCACACTGCCTCTTCCCCTATAAAAGATCTCGTGTGCTTCGTGTAAGCATAACAACTTCCCTGGGGGTTTTGGTCACCTGCCCCCAGCAAACCTAGTTTAAAGCCTCCTCACTAGGTTAGCCAGTCTGCATCCAAATACTCTTCCCCTTCCTCGACAGGTGGACTGCACCCATGCTGAGCAGCCCTTCCTGTAACAGCATCTCATGGTCAAGGAAGCCAAAGCCCTCTGCCCACTGAGCTGTAGCTTTCTGTGCCCAGGGAGCCAGACACTGCCAGGGCTAGAAGGCTGGAGGGAAATGGAGAATGGCCGCACTTTGGGAGTCAAAGGTGTTGTCTGGGACCATAGAATAGAACAGTTTTAAGGCTACTCTGTGGGTGGGTACCATGGCTTTGTTAGCTAAAGTGCCTACCTCATAAACAGAAAAGCCTGGCTTCAAATCCCAGTGGTGCTAGCCTCTGCTCACATTTTCCTGTGCCCTTCTGGGACACAGAAGAGGCTTTACCTGGCCAAGCATAGAATTGCTGGTTCAGGAAAAGGCTGATTGGGGAGGAGCATTGGAAAAAAGGAAACCATGAGCAGGTGCAGAGGCTGCTGTGACTGGCACTGGCAAGGCAGGGCTCTGACTGCAATTGCTGGGACAGGAAAGCCAGTGTCACCTGCCCTTGTGATTCCCTGGGGGTGTGAGCAACTAAAGAGCCTGAAGGTGCAACCTCTGCAGTTCCTGCAGCCATGGAGAGTTAGGGTACATGGGCATCAGGTGCTTCTCACCTGTGGGAGAGAAGCCTCTAGGGGCTTGTGGCTTCCTTCTTCCCAACTCTCCTCTCCAATCAGCTTTTTCATGAGCAAACTGTTCCATGGGTGGCCAGGGGAGGCCTCTTCTGTGTCCCAGAAGGACCTGGGAAAATGTGAGCAAAGGCTGCAACAAGGCACCACTGGGAGTTGAACCCAGGATCTCCTGTTTACTAGACAGGTGCTTTAGCCAGCTAAGCCATGGTGCCCTCCTCATGGACATCTCTAAAACTGTTCTACTCTATGGTCCCAGACAACACCTTTGACTCCCAAAGAGCGACCATTCTCCATTTCCCTCCAGCTTTCCCACCCTGGCGGTGTCTGGCTCCCTGGGCACAGAAGGCTACAGCTCAGTGGGCAGAGGCTCTAACATGCACCTCTCCCCCAGCCACTGGGACTGTAAAGTTGGCCTTGAGGTTGGGCAGGAATGAGGGGAGGGACAAATGCAGCAAACATTGATCACCTGGATTGTCAACCCCCTTGGTCTCAAGGTTTGGGTTGGAGACTTCAGGTGGGGGCCGGCCTCCTTGGATTTGGTCCCTTCCTGAGGGCACAGAATCAACAAGAGAGAATTTCATAACCCCACAGCAATCTGAGTTGGCCAAGGAGTTAGTAACAGAATTTTCCTCCACATTTATGTACAGGAAAGGTATTTCACAGTGCTGTGATGGCTGAGTGGTTAAGCTGTTGGACTAGAAATTCAATAGGGTTTCCCTGGGCAGGTTCAAATCCTGTTCACAATGAGGGTCTGTGTTTTGGCCACACCTGTAACAAGGGCAAACAAACTGCACAACCCCTGAGACACGTTCCCCTTCCGCCCCTGTCAGAGATGCCTGGAATGGTGCCTCAAGCTGTGTTCCTGAGGTCTCAGGTAAACTCTGAGCTCTTGCCCCTCGCCCACCACAGCATCGTTCAGCCCTACTCTTGGGGGCTGCTCTGCTCTAGAGTGTGACTGGAGCTGGGTGAGAGGTTGAGAAGTCAGGGCTTGTCCCCAGAGGTCCATCCCTGCAGGGGGGCAATGCTGGGGATGTGATGTGGGTCACCCCTCCTGCGTCACAAAGCCCCTGCCACCTTCCCAGTGTTGGGAGTAAAGGTCTAGAGAAGTAGGGAGGGGAGGGAAGGCAGGTGTCTTATTCCCTGCTCTTGCTTGGCCTTTTCCCCCAAAGCATTGGCCAAGAGTTAGTCACAGAATATTTGTCCAAGTTTCAGTCCAGCAGAACTTAAGCCATTCATAGCTGTTTCTGGGGTGTAGTGGTTGTCATATTTGTCTGACACACAAAAGGTCCCTGGTTCAAAGCCAGATAAAAACATAGTTTCTTGTCTCATTGCAGCTCACGTTGGTGGCCAGGTAAACACAGCTCCTGCTGCCTGACCTGTGCATGGGATGAGCCCACCTCCCACTTGATAGAGAGGGGTGACATCAGCTGAGAATGCCCTTGGGGAAGCCAAATGAGTCAGGCCAGGTACCTGCTGGAGGCTTTGCAGGAAGCAGGCCAGAGATCTGGTAGGAGGAAGGTCCAGCCTGCACAGACCCAGTGACTAAAAGGGTCTTGTCCTGGCCTGTTGGCAGCAGCTGAAGTAGCTCAGTGGCAAGTGCCTTGGACTAGACAGCTCAAAATCCCTGGTTCTCTCCAGGCTTTGGTATGTCTGGAAGTGCAGCAGGGGCCTCTCTCTACCTCTTGATGTGCTAGTGCCTGTGACATCCCCTCCTCCATTTCTGCCCAGCCTTGGAAACTCATGTTCATTTGATTAGCCCCCATCACTTCCAACCCTTCCTCAGAGTCACTGCTGCCTTGGCTAAAGCCCCCTGCCCCTGTGGCTGCTAGATGGATCTAGTCACATGTAGATTTACTGAACACCCCCCACCCCTTGGTTGCTTGGAACCAGATCAGTCCATGTCACTGTCTCAGGGGTTTCTCTCCCCAGCGCACTGCAGAGAAATCCCTTGTTTCTTAATGGGCCTCAGGGAGCCCGGAGCTGGGATTCTAGTCCCATTGATCCCCTCAATGCTCCGCCTCAAGTCCTGAATCCTGACTTCTATATCCTCAACCCTACTCTGAGCCCTACCTCACCCATATGCCCCCCAAATTCCTTCCCTGAGCCTCCCGCTCTACTCTGTAATTTCTTACAGGTACTGTCCTATCACAACCCCTCTGCCACTTCCTTCCCTGAGCCTCCCTATGCCCAAGAGGTGGTGCCAAATACAACTGTCCCTCTACAAATGTGTCACTTTCACCCCTGGGAGCAGCTCAACCATGCAAAGGGGCTGCCTGGGGCAGGACATTAGCTCTAGATGGCAGGGGTGGATGTGGCAGTGACATCACAAGGGCCTTTTGCAACGCCTCAGCTTATTGGCTAAAGGAGGTTGGGAGGTGGTGACCTCACAGAGGGTCCATGACAATGGGCAGGTGGGACAGGCTGCAGGGCAGGGCCCATTTTAGAGACCCCCCATGGCTTTGCTACAGGAAGTCTCCTTCTTGAGATCTGCCCTTGAGGCCAGAGAGAGAATGAGGGTCACAAGCATGACTGTGAGGAGGAGCCTTTGGAGCATTCTCCTTTCCCACTAATAACTGACCTAGAAGACAGACGTCCCTGTGGAGAAGTTAAGAGTCACCAAAAGAGTTAGCATTGACAGAGTGGAAGAGTTAGCTTGACTGGTAGAGTGCTTGCTTAGCATGTGAAAGGCAGTAGAATCAATACCTGTATTCTCCAGTAATGGGGGAGTCCCTATTTTTCCGAGGCAGAGCCACCCAGAGGGCCAAGTGCCTCCAGTGGCCCCTCCCTCTTCCTACTTGCTCTCCCCAAAAGCCAGCCACGGCTTAGTTCCAAATCTGTAAACCTCATTGCAAGAGGAATAACGCCTCTTCTGAAAGCTATTTCAAAACAGCCGTAGTGGGCCACACAGGGAACCCTTTTGGGATGATGTAGAGGCAGCTGAGGACTTTGTCTTGCTGCCTACAGCAAATCCTCCAAGTATTGCACGGTACTGGGTGGAAGTGGTGTCACTTGTGCAACAGCACAGAGCAGTTGGCACATTAAACTCTGATGCCAAATGAACTCTTGGGAGAAAGAGGCTCCTTGTTACAAATTCAACACAAGGTTTGTCAGGCCTGTGCTTGGTTCTTTGGTTTGAGGCAAAGGGCTTGTTCTCACTGCCCACGTGCTCCAAGAATGAGATCGGCCTATTCCCGCCTTTACTCTCACTGTGGCATTAACACAGTCCCCTTTGGCCATAAAGCCGAAGTGGCGCCCTGCAGGTTCTGCTCACAGCGGGTCGCTCAGTCCAGCCAGCTTCTTAAGGTTCCAATTCACTTGAATTCACGGTCCTGCGAATGTAGCATCAAATCTGTGGCTCACCCAGATGCACAAACCCAAAGCCAAACACTGCAAAGCAGCAGGAGCTGCCCAGGGACCCTCCTCCGGCCCAGCAGGGACACGGGGATTCAGCCGGATTGTCCCTCAAGGACACAGCGACCCAGACTCACCTTTGGTTTTTGAACAGACACTTGAAGTCTAGGAGGCCAGCGGCCCAGCAGCTTCCTGCTCTGCCAGGTCTGGCTTTTTGAGAGGCCCCATAGTAAGAGGGAGGGGCCACTGGAGGGGCTTAGCCCCTGGCTGGCTCTGCCTGTGAACAGCAGGAAGGAGACACCCCTGCCCCTGGGGAATGTGGGTCTGGGCACGAGTTCCAATGCTCCCTGTGCAGAGAGAAAAGGAAGGGGAAGGGCTCCCCTGGCAGAATCACCCACCTGGCAGAATGAAACTGGGTTGTGGCCCATTGTGCAATGTGGATTGCGAATGTGACAGGGGAGAGGCTGCAGAAGGCAGACACCCAGCACGTCCCCTGCCTCGTCACATGTCATTAGAAATGCTCTGCTGCGCTGAGTGTTAGGGGGCTATGCCCAGGCAGTTACCATCTGTGCATGGTAGGCTCCAGCTGTTCAATGATGCAGCCTCAGCTCCACCTGGGCCCTTTAGCTCTTCAGTTTAATGCTCTCTCAACTGAGCTACTTTGGCAGCTGCGCCCTCAGCTCTGAGGCTGCCGCTTCTCTCTCAGGGCCGTTTTCTCAGTAGCAGCAGCGCACAAGAGAGAAGCTGTTGCCAGTGGCCCTGCAAGGCAAGATGAGCTTTACCTGCCCCCTCAGCCTGACTTGCTACTTTGCCCCATTCCTGCCTCCCTTCCTGGGCTGACCCAGGAGCCAAAAGGGGCTGCGGCTGCCAACGACAGGGAAGAAGCTGGGAGGCAAAGTGCTGGCAGCAAGAGATTCCGGCTGCCTCTTTGCCCTGGGCCTCAGTGCGCCATGCCGGCCGCCAGCCACCTTGACTGAACCTCAAACCAGCTGGACTAGCCAGCCCACCTCACAGTGAGTTGCCTGTGGCCCTGTGATGCAGCTGCAGAGACGGCCTTGCAGTTGCCTGAGGTGCCTTTCTGAAAGGGCCAGTTGTAAGCTGGCTTCTTATAGGCCGGCTAGCTCAGTTGGTTAGAGCGTGGTGCTAATAACACCAAGGTCATGGGTTCAAGCCCCATGCTGGCCATAGGGAGGCTTGGTTTGGTGACTTCTCCCTCTTTAGCTGCCTGCTATGAACAGAAATAAGCAAAAGGCTCAGAGCCTTCCAGGAAGCTGGCAAGAGGAGGCTCCACCCTGCCCTGATCCAGTGGCTAAAAGGCCCTTGGCCTGGCCTGCTTCCCCCAATAGCAGGGAAACTCTTCTCTTCCCTCCATTGTCCCCAGTGGGGTGACCTGAGGCCAATGATTCCCCATTGGCCAGAGCAGAGCCTCCCTCTTACACAGTCATGGAGCCTTCTCCCCCTGGTCCTGCCTCCCCCTTCACTCAGCTCTCACTGCTCGGTGCTGCCAGGGAGGGGCCTCAGTGCTAGAGCCGCCTGCGCAGGTTCTGGCCACAGAAACACATCCCAGAGCAGGATGGATGCTCAGACCGACACTGAGGCTACATCTACACAGCAGGCTTCTTGCACAAGACCTGTTTTGTACAAGAGTTCTTGTGCAAGCAAGAGCACATCCACACCGCCATGTGGTTTTTCACAAGAGATGTGCTTTTGCGCAAGAGCGTCCATGGCAGTGTGGACGCTCTCTTGTGCAAGAAAGCTCCGATGGCCATTTTAGCCACAGGCGTTTCTTGTGCCAGAAACCACTGTTGCCCGTCCACACTGCCTTCTTGTGGAAGAGTCCTTGTGCAAGAAGGCTTATTCCTCATGGGGAGAGGAGTAACTCTTGAGCAAGAAGCCCTCTGTTCTGCCACTTTACTGTAAATATACTTGCACAAGAACACGTGTGCAGTGTAGACGCTCTGCAAGCTGTTGCGCAAGAACGCTGCAAGAGGCAATGGCATTGATACCTACATTGGCCAGTGCCCCACTCCTCTTTTTTACAGCAAGGGGGCTAAGGGCCTCCAGTGGCCCCTCCGCCTTCCTACTTACTCTCCCTAAAATCCAGCCCTGCCGGGGCAGAAAGCTGCTGGGATTCAGCCTCCCTTTGCCTGGCGCTGGCAGGAGCAGTGGAGACAGGCCCCGGGGGGGCAGAGTTGCCACATTGGGAAAGTGCCACTAGGCATGTCAGAAGCAGCGGATCCCTCCACATTATCTCCAGCCGGCTCTCTTGGGCTGAGGCATTGGCCTCTTCCTTGCTGACCTAATGTGACTGGTTGGCCACTCACCAAAACACAGGCCTCGCTGTGAACATACGAATGGCCAGACTAGGTTAGACCAAAGGTCCATCCAGCCCACTGTCCTGTCTGCTAACTGTGGCCAACACCAGATGCCCCAGTGTGAGGGAACACAACAGGTCACCCTCACATGAGCCCGCCCCTGTCATCAACCTCCAGAGAAACAGAGGCTAGGGACATCATTCCTACCTGTCGTGGCTAACAGCCATTGAGGACTCTAACCTCCATGAATCAATCTAGCACTTTTTTGAACCCTATTAAAGTCCTAATCTTCACAACATCCTCTGGCAAGGAGTTCCACAGGTTGTCTGTGTGCTGAGTGAAGACAGCTTCCTGTTGTTTGTTTTAAATAAGGATCTTAAATGTCTGTTAATTTCCTAGTCGAGTAGTCAATGGAATTTCCATCGACTACTCAGCAGGCACTTCCACATTTCAAACATTTCAAAGCAGGAATGCAGAATTCTGCATGCAGCCCTGGGCCAGCAGGGAAGTCCAGCTGACTCTAGGCTACATGTGGCCATGCCAGCTTTGAAATGTACAATAATCCCCTGCTCATAGGACACTCATTTACTTGGCATCGCTTTAGCTCAAGTGACAGTGGGCTTGTTAACATGTGAGAAACAGTGGGATTAAGACCTAGTGATGAGGAATTTCTGTTTCTCTTTTCACAGGCAGAGCCAGCCAGGGGGCTAAGGGCCTCCAGCGGCCCCTCCCAATTCCTATTTGCTCTCCCCAAAAGCCAGCCCTGCTGGGGCAGAAGGCTGCTGGGACTCAGCCTCCCTTGGCCTGGCAGTGACAGGAGCGGTGGAGACAGGCCCCAGGGGGCAGAGTTGCTCAGGTGGGGAAGTGGCTACCACACCTGTGAGAGGCAGCAGCTCCCTCCACATGATCCCCAGCCAGCTCCTGGGGGGTGGGGGCATTGGCAGCTCTCTTGCTGGCCTAACACAACAGCCCAGGCCTGTTGCCCCTCCCCACAAAGCTGATTGGCTGGCAGAGAGTGCCACTCAAAGGCACAATCGCTTGGCTCCCTGGTGTGCACTGAGTGACTGAGCAGATCAGTGGGAGGGACCTGATGGCATCATAGCTGTAGGGCATGTCACCTGCATGGCTCCTGAGCTCAGTTCAGGCTGGGGGCAGCTAGATCCCAGCAGGACCCACTTTTCTCACCCCAGTTTTCACTTGCAAGCTCATCTCCCTATGGGGCACAGACTTGTAGCTCCTGGTGGCCAGCCCTGTGCTTCTGCCGTTGTCCTGGGCCTCTTTGCCCAAACACAAGGGTGGCTTCTTCTGTAAAAGCTGCTCAAGGGAACAAGTAGCTAAAGTGACTCTTGTGGGATTTGAACCCACAACCTTTGCATGACTAACTTAGCTCACACCAAGCACCAGAAGCTCAAAGTCTAACATGCTAGCCATTATGGCACAAAGCCCCCGCATATTGACAATGTGACCGCTCCTCTCTCTGCTTTTCAGCCCTGCCGTTGCTGGGGCAAGCATAAGGGAATCCAGGTCTGTCCTTTTGGGATGCCCAGTAGCTATGTCTACACTGCACTCTAAACTCGAAAGAAAGTGTTATTTCAAGACATCCCTTAACCCTTGTGGAATGAGGGTTTCTGGGATGATGAAATAGGATGCCCGTTATTTTGAAAAATATTTCGAAATAACCGGTGCTTTGTGAAGATGCAGGGTAGAAAATTCGGAATACCTCTCGTATCCCAAAATAGCTTTGATGTGTAGATGTACCCTTTGGCTATGTCTACACTTCAGGCTTTTTGCGCAAGAACTGTTTTGCAAGAGTTCTTGCGCAACAGGTCTTCCACAAGAGCGCATCCACACTGCCATGTACTTTTGCACAAGAGATGTGCTATTGCACAAGAGTGTCCATGGCAGTGTGGATGCTCTCTTGCGCAAGAAAGCTCTGATGGCCATTTTAACCATAGGGGCTTCTTGCACAAGAAATTCATGTTGCCCGTCTACACTGCCTTCTTGTGGAGGATCTCTTACTCAAGAGGGCTTATTCCTTGTGGGGAGAGGAATAACTCTTCCGGAAGAAGCCCTGTTTTCCGATGCTGTACTGTAAATTTACTTGCGCAGGAACGCACCTGCAGTGTAGACGCTCTGCAAGTTTTTGCGCAAGAACACTAGTTCTTGCGCAAAAAGCCTGCAGTGTAGACATAGCCTTTGATAGGTCCAGCAGGTAAATGGAGAGGTTATTGGAAGAGCTTCCAGTGAAAACAAGGAACATCACCATCACCACAAGACAACGTGAGTGCCAACCCCACTACCTCTTACATGCAACGCGAGCAGTCTGCCACTTGAGCTATTTCCCCTGCAACTGTAGACAGGCTCTGAGCCACCCATCTCATTGTACAGCCCACAGCGTCCCTGCAGCTGCCTCTGGCTTTTTCTCGGAAAGGGCCACTAGCCAATCACTGTGCTGGGGGCTGGCAGGCTCTGCTAGTTTGATTTTGGGGCTAAGCCTTCAAGGTGCTGGATTCAAGCTCTTTTCTGGGCCTGGGATCCCTTTGCCAAGGTGGCCTGTTCTCTTTTAGCTGCCTGCTCCGAGCATTAAGCCCAGAACAAGGAACAGGCTGAGCAGCTTGCAAGGAGCAGGCAGGAGTCCTGGTGGGAGGACGGAGCAGCAGACACAGACCCTGTGCAGCCCCAGCCTGCTGGCCAGCTCCTTCCTGCCCCTCTCTCAGCTCCCTCCTGCTCCTGGGGACTGCAAGGTTCTTGGGCCCTGAGCCCAGCCGGCCCAGCTACCTTCCCAATGGCAGGAGAAGATGCTCATGTCTTGCCTCCATTGACACCAATCCACTGAGCTAAAGAAGCAAATTCTTGCTGCCTGTGCTCTCCAGCTGAGACAAGTGAGTGAGTTTCTCGGTCCTCCGACCCTGCCTGAGCTGGCTGCTGAGTTTCCCTCCTACTTAGTTGACCGGCCCCAGACAGTCAATGAGACTATCCAAATACGCCCCCATCAGCCAATAGCCACAGCCCTTGTGCCCATATCTAGGGCTGGAAACAGACCTGCCTGTTATGCAGAGATTCATAGCTCCTGGCATCCAGCCCTGTCTTTCTACCCTTTTCTTTGTCCCATTGGGCCACGTACAAAGAGTTGCCTGTTTTGTAAAAGCTGCTCCAGGAGCAGCCAGGGTATAACGAATGGCACTCAGGACTTTGAATCCTGCAATCTAGGGCTATGTCTACACTCGCGGCTTCTTGCGCAAGTACGGCTCTTGCACAAGGAAATTTACAGTACGGTGTGGTAAGAGAGGGCTTCCTGCGCAAGAGCTACGCTCTTTTTTAACAAGTGTAAGCTCTCTTGCGCAGAAGCTCTTGCGCAAGAGGGCAGTGTGGACGCTCGGCAGGGATTTCTTGCGCAAGAAAGCCCTATGGCTAAAATGGCCATCAGAGCTTTCTTGCACAAGAGAGCATCCACACTGCCGTGGGAGCTCTTGCGCAAAAGCACAGCTCGCACGTGGCAGTGTGGACGTTTTCTTGTGCAAGACTTCTTGCAGAAGAACCCTTGCGCAATCTGTTCTTGCGCAAGAAGCCACGACTGTAGACATAGCCTAAGTTCAGATCTCAGTGGGACCTGATGGTGTGATGTTGGTTTGTTGTGAATCCTTGGGAATTGATGCTTTTGTCTACTAGCCCCTCTCGCTCAATTCCACGTTGTGCTTCTTGACTTTCTCAACCTAAGGGCTTTGAATGCCATTGCTAACCAGCTGCTCCAGTGGTGCAATGGGTCAGTGCCCAGTACTTATAAGGTAGTATCAACAGCAGATATGCTGAGGTTGTGAGTTGAAGGCTGCTACCAAATCCCCCCTCTCTCTTCTCCTCTGCAGACTGAACAAGCCCTTCTCATATGTGTGCCTCCCCCAACTGATTTCTCTGTGGGTCAGAAACCCCTCAACCCAAAAAAGGTTCCCCACCCCAAAACTGAAGGAAAGCCAGGCGTGCAGAGTTTGAGTCAGAGGTACCAAGAAAAAGCTGGTAGTCACAGGTCTCGTGGTGTAAGAGGTAGCACTCAGGCCTTTGAAGCCTGCAAACTGAGCTCAGTGGGACTTGCTGGTGAGATGTTCATTTGCTGCAAATCCTTAGTAACCCAATGTTTTGGCTTCCTTGTCCTTAAATGCCCTTTTCCCCCACCCCCCCCGGGTGCCTGGTGCCCACTAGAGCTAGGTGTCTGGCCCGGCTGGGTCAGGGAGGTGGCTGCTTCATGGTGGGGCCCGAGAACATAACAGCCTGGCTAGAGATCGAGGGGGGCTGAGGTTGTGTCTCAGGCTGCTTCACTTGATGCCCGCATATTTGGTCCCTGTATCAGCAGCTGCCAGGCTGTTCCTCTTGCCCCCAGGGTGCTGCAAGGAAGGAGCAGCGGGGCCAGGCTCAATGGTCAAGGCAGAGTCGTAGCCTGGCCCCCAACCCACCCTCCCTCCTCTGGGCACATGGAGCAACGGCAGCTGGGCCTGGCAGCTCTGTGGCAAGGCTCACAGGCCCCAGAGCAACCCAAGGCAGGGCAAGAGGAGGGGAAAAGACTCACTCTGAGGTATTTAAGGACAAGGAAGCCAACCATTCGGATTAGCAAGGATTTGCCCCCAGCCAACAGAGCACCAGGAGGACCCACTGAGATTTGAACTCAGATCAGAGGGCCTTATTGCAGAAGCGAAAGAAGCTCAGTTAGGCAAGCCTTGCCTTTGTACTTTAAAGGGCCCACGTTCAATTCTGGGCTTTGGTGTTCCTACATTAACAGCAGGGACCTATTTTCTAGGGCTAGACTACAGGCTTCTAGCAGAAAAAGCTACACAAATTGTGCTCGGCAATTTGCGCAGCTTTTTCCGGAAGAGGCTTTTCTGCCGTTGGGACCCTGTCTAGAAGGGGCCAAATGGTGGGAAAGCCTCCTCTTTCAAAGGAGCCCTTATTCCTCATAGAACGAGAAAGACAGGGCTCCCTGAAAGAGCACGTTTGCTCTTCTGGAAAAAAAAGCAGAAGAGCCCCATTCCTGCCTCACTTCCTCCGAGGACAAGTTACACAAGGGCGGCAGCAGAAAGAGCTGGCCCCTGAGACAGGGGAGGCTAAGCCACAATCCTCCTACAGGTGCTTGGCCTGACTCATCTGGCTTCCCCAGGTTGGCACCAAGCGGCATTCTCACCAGATATCACCCCCCTCATCACATGGGAGTTGGGCTCATCCCAGGCACAGTCTGTGCAGCAGAAAGAGCTGAGCTTACCTCAGCACCAAGGGGAGCCACAATAAGAGAAGACCTTGTGTTTCTGCCTGGTTTTGAACCAGGGACCTTCTGCGTGTTAAGCAAATGTGATAACCACTACACCACAGAAACATCTCAGGTAGCCTGTTGGACTTAAACTTGCACATATATTCTGTTACCAACTCTTGGCCAAGGCTTTGGGGGAAGAGCCAGAGCAAATGCAGGGAACACGACACCCCCACCCACTTCTCTAGACCTTCGCTCCCAACACTGGGAAGGTGGCAGGGGCTTTGTGACTCAGGAGGGGTGACCCACGTCACATCCCCAGCATTTCCCCCTGAAGGGATGGACCTTTGGGGACAGGCCCAGACTCCCCGACCTCTCACCCAGCTCCTGTCATGCTCCAGAGCAGAGCAGCCCCCAGGGGAAGGGCTGAGCCGTGGGGCACTGGGCAAGGGGCAGGAGCTGACAATTTGCCTGAGACCTCAGGCACCAGCATAAGACACCATCCCAGGCATCTCTCTGACAGGAGCAGAAGGGGATGGGGAGGATGCAGAGAGTGTCTCAGGGGTTGTGTGGCTTGTTGCCCTGGTGAGGGGTGTGGCCAAAATACAGACTTCACTGTGATGAGCAGGTGTTGAATCTGCCCAGGGAAACCCTATTGGATTTCTAATCCAGCATCTTAACCACTTGGCCATCACAGCTCCTGGATAGAAACATGGACAAAAATTTTGTTACTAACTCTTTGGCCAACTCAGATTGCTGCGGGGCAAAGGAATTCTCTCTGGGGGTATGTCTACATGTAACCCTTCTGCAGGCCGAGTTAATAGCGGCAAGGGCCGGGTTCAGTATCTAGGTCTCCTCACAAGGTAATACAACACCCCAGCTCGAGCCCCACCCAGTGACCTGGGAAATCTTACATACACCTCTGGGCGCCTCAAAGAGGCAATCTCCCCTCTCGCAAGCACAGAGCTCAGTATAGCAGCAACCTTAATAACATGATAACCGACATCAGCATTAAATTGGGAAAACACCACAACTCAGATTCATAGACTGAGCAAAGCCCACCCCCAGCCACGAATCACCCAAAGTCCAAAAGTCAACATCCCAAGAGTCTCTGCTGGGCAAGTCCCTTCGTTCACAGTGTACCTCCAACCTGGAATTGATACACCTTACGTGGTCCGCCGATGGCTCCGCCTCTCCGTAGGGTTCTGCTGTCACCGTCAACGCGAGTCACTCCACCATACTCCACCTGTTGTCCAGTGAGCCGCCTCAGCTGTCCCTCGAACTCTTGGGCTCCGCCAGCCGTCTCTGTCCACGCCCCTGGTCGCCAGCTGGTTGCTCCTGCAGCTGCTCTACTGGCTATCTGCTGCCACTCCTACTGGCCGCCCCCGCAAACCACTCTGCTGTCCGCCTGCACCCACCAGTCATCTCTGCAAACCACTCTGCCTGCTGGTTGTCCCTGCAAGCTACTCTGCTAGTTACTCAGCATAACACCAGGCTTCCCCCACCAATAATGATTTCAGCTCTTCTGCAGTATAGCACCAGGCTCCCCACAGCAGATAGTGATTTCAGCTCATAATAGAAAAGTCTCAGTACTAGCACTCCACTAGCTCATAGTGAAGTCAAGTCAGCAGCTCACAACTAGATTCCTAATAGAACCTAAACTAGCTCTGATATTGCACAGTAAAAAGAGAAATAGAACATAAAAAATGTCACTTAAGCCCTCAGACAGCAGACCACCACCACCACCAAGTACAAAGACCCACCCCCATCCTCTCTCAACTTCATTGGGTTTGGAACCCATGCCCCTTGTCTAGCGAGTGCTACTTAGTTTATGGCGAATCCCTCTGTCCTAAACAGTTCCACCATTGCATTGTCCTTGATTCACATAATCAGGGTAACAACACTTTTATCCCCCCTGCCTCAATAACAGAGAGACTGGGGATCCCACAGTGGCCAAAGTGACCATTTGGGCTGCTGTGAGCACATACTAGGTGGGGTGGATGTGTCTATGCAAATTGGGTGTATCTATGCAAATGAGATCAGCCTCTGAAGTCTCTTTGCACCACTCGCCCCAGTTCACCACCAGTTGTCAGGGTAGAGCTTATCCTGACCCCGCTTACATATGTTTGCACCCTCTTTCGATAGATGGATGCAAATTCAGATATTTGAAATTGTAAATGAAGCTGGGATTTAAATATCCTGTGCTTCATTTGCATAATCACATTATGGTGCTATTTCAAAATGAAAATGCTGTGTAAATGCAGTTATTTTGAAAGAAACCCTGTCTTCCAAAATAACTGTTAAACCACATTTTATAAGGATCAAGGGTTATTTTGGAAGAAGGGTTTTCTTTCTAAATAACCGCATCTACATAGTGCTATTTCAAAATACTCTATCAAAAGAGGGTGCAAGTATAGACATACCCTTGTTAATTCTGTGCCCTCAGGAAAGGACCAAGCTGAAGAGGCAGGGCCCATGCCTGGGGACTCCACCCCAAACCCTAAGACCAAAGGGTTTGCAATCTAGATGATCAATGCTCCCCCTCCCCACCCCCCAATCCAACCAAATCTCATTAGAACGCTACAGTCCCAGCGGCTGGGGGAGATGTGCATGCGAGAGCCTCTGCCCACTGAGCTGTAGCTTTCTGTGCCCAGGGAGCCAGACACCACCAGGGTGGGAAGGCTGGAGGGAAATGGGGAATGGCTGCATGTTGGGAGTCAAAGTTGTTGTCTGGGACCATAGAGTAGAACAGTTTTAAACCTTTCTCCAAGAAGGGCACCATGGCTTAACTGGCTAAAGCACCTGCCTCATAAACAGGAGATCCTGGGTTCAAATCCCAGTGGTGCCTTCTTGCAGCCTTTGCTCACATTTTCCTATCTCCTGGTGTGACACAGAAGAGGACTCCGCTGGCCACCCATGGACGTGCTGGTTCGGGAAAAGGCTGATTGAAGAGGAGCAGTGGGAAGAAGGAAACCACAGAGGCTGCTGAGACTGTCACTGGCAAGGCTCTGACTCCTTCTCTGAGCCCCTGGGTACCACACACTTGCCATTGAGTCCTGCTCCATGGTCATCACAGTGCTCTGGGGGCGAGAGATGTGCCTGTAACTCCCTGCTGGGAGCGTGGGCCCTGCCCTGCCTGGTGGGGGAGGGGCCAAACACAGGGCCAGTTGACAGGGGCTCTGACACTCCAGCAGTGGGGCCGTCCAGCCCTTCAGCCGATGGGGATTCTGCACTTGCTGCCTTGGGAGCCAGGGTCACATTGCACAGCTCCCCCAGGGCTGTCCCACAGCACCGACAGGCCAGCCCCAGCCACTCTCCTGCACCTTCTGCAACGTGGCTGCATTTTATCCTTCCCCTTCAGTAACAACCGGCCATTCCCTGCCAGCCCCAGGCCCCCAGCCCCTGTGGGACCCGCTCCCTTCCCCAGGAGCAGTGAATGCCAGCGCGGCTCCCTGCAGAGGCTGCTGCTGTGGGAGACAAGCCCCGGGCTTCTGGAGGGAGACCAGATGTCAAGGTGTCAAATTTCACCCAGGACTAGGAGCCAGCTGCAGATACCTAGCGAAAGCTGATTTTCAGATGGGGGTGCGATCAGCCCTTCCTGTGCATCTGGCTCCTTCAAAGGGGCTCAATCAGGCAGCTAAAAGTTGAGGAAAGGACATTTAAGGGTATGTCTACACTGCACAGTATTCCCAGAAAAAGTACACTTACATCCACACTGCAATTGCGTTCTTTCCGCAGAAAGTTGAAAGAACACAGGGGTTTTTCTGACAGAGGTAAATCTCTTTCTCTGAAGAAGCCATTTTCCAAAAGAGCTCTTTCGGAAAAAGGCATTTGTGGATGGGGAAGAGGGGTTTTTTGGATGTTATCTTTCAAAAAAGCAGATCAGTTCTTCAATGCGCTTGGGCAGTGTGGACGCTCTCTTCGGGAAAAGCTTCTTCCGAAAGAAGCCTGCGGTAGAGACATAGCCTTGGAAGGGGGAATTGCTGTATTTAGGATGCTCCTTAGGTGCCTCAGTGGTCTAATCGACAAGGCATTGACCTCCTAAACCAAGGAGTATGGGTTCAAGTTCCTTTGTGGGCGACAATCGTGATGCTTCCTATGGATGACAAAGAACTTATTTGGCTTCCTATCTACTATAATGTGTTTGAACTGTTGGCAAAAATGCCCCAGAATTCCCATCTTTAACAGGACAGGAGCTGTTGAGAGCCTTCAGTAGCTGGCACTGGTGTTAGGGGGGAAGTGTTTGCTCCAGAAGGCCCAGGAGTGAAGGCATCAAAGTGAGGTTGCTGTGACAAAGCAAGGTCTGTCTGGAGACAAGACAGAGAATGAGAAGGCCCAGGGGAGGCAGAGGCTTCATAGGGGTGAGGGGCTAGTTATTTGGTCAGGAAAGTTGACAGAAAATCCCCAGGCCCTGAGCATGGTGGGGAACAGGACCATGGGTCTGTTTGCATAGTCGGGTTTGGGAGCGTGGAGCTCTGAGAGTGGATAATGTCACTGGCTGTGGTGTGTGACTCAGTCAAACCCTGGTCTATGTGTCCATTGTGCTTTCGGCTTCTTTCCTCAGGCACGTTCATCTGGCAAAGACCCCCCCCAGGGCTCTTGTATCTTCCTTTGTGCAGCTCAGCCGCAGACACAGCAGAAGGGTTTTCCTGCAGCCACCGGCCCCAGCCCCTCTCTCCAGGGAACTGCAGCCCCTGGGACCAGGCAGCTCCTCCAGGCATTCAGGAGGCACCAGGCCGAGAAGACCCCGTCTCACTGACACGGTGATGCCAGGGAGGGGCCTCACTGCTAGTCACTGTTCCCGTTCCAGGAGTGGGGTGAGTTTTGTCCTGGGCACCCTGGCTGGGCAGAAAGATGCTGGGCTCCAGTCGCCTCCTTTTGCCAGGCAGAAGTGATGGAGACAGCCGAGTTGTTCACTTGAGGAAGTGCCCGGAGGCAGCTGGGAGGGAGCCAGAGCCGGGCAGGACCAGGGGATGGGAAAGGGGCAAGGCAGAGAACAGAGACAGGGCAGCAGAAAAGAACATCCAGGAATGTCAGTGAGAGGCAGAGGTGGCAATGGGGCAGCAGCATTTTCCTCCCGAACACTTCTGGAAAGAGGCAGCCCCAGGAGGCCTGAAGCTGACCTCAGCCCCCAAGAAGGCAGCTGGACTTGCCCTTTCTCCTCCCCCCTCATCACTTCTTTGTGTGTGTGTGGGGGGGCGGGGGGGTGCAAACAAGCCTCTTTGTGGGGCAGAAACTTGTAGCCCCTGGGGGTAGCCATTTTTTCCCTTCTCCTGAGCCCCTTTGAAGAGGTTGCCTGTTTAATAAAAACTGCTCAGGAAGGTAAAGTGACTCAGGGGGGTATTTGAACCCACAACTTTTGAGCGACTGGTATGGCCCACAACAAGCACCACTGCTTAGAAGAGCAACACAGTTTTCCTTGCGCAACAAAGCCTCACAAGTTACAGGTTTCTTCATCTGCTTGTTCTACACCAGACTGACTCACTTGTACATGGACTCCAGCCCCCGGCAGGGTCGTAGCTCCCAGCAGGGCCGACTGGTACGAGATGCAGGGGGCTGGGTCACTAAGAGCAAGATTTACACAGGTGGGGAGGTGCCCACTGGTGCAGGTCTAGGGGTCTGCATCCCTTTGCCAAGATGGGGCCTTCTCCAAGCAACCAGAGAAACTCCTCTCAGCCCCCTGGGCCTGGGGGTGGTGGAGAGCAGGTGGTTCATCTTTGAGAGGCAGGGGCTCCAGGGTCTATTGCTGCACACAGCTGGGGGGGGGGCTTCCCACTAGGAATTCATGGGTCCTGACAGCTGCCCAGCCAGGCTGAACTGCCCCGTGTCCCCAACCAGGGATCTTACACCCTCCCCCACCCCCGACCCAGGTGTCAGCAGTGAAACCCAGTGCCCCCTCCCACTCCCAAAGCCAGCCCAGCCTTGTGCACCTGATGGTGGGGCTGCTCCCGCCCTGCTCCTGTCCTTGGGGCTTCCTCCTGCCCTTCTTGCTGCAGCCTCCTCCAGTCTGCCCATGTCCTTCCCTCTGCCTGCTCGAGCCAACGGCCAAGTCCCCAGGCTCAGCAGCCATGTTGTCTGGGGGCCAGAGCAGGGAGAACAGCCCCGTCCTCGCCCAGCCTGCACCCATCACTAAGGGAGCTTTCTCAGTGACAGGGGAGACTCCCCCCCCTCAGTCACCTCCATGCTCAGGGCCTTGCTCCCATGTGTGAACGTGCCTGGCCAAAGCCTCTCTCCCCTCCCTCCTACTGAGCCTACGGCCCACTCCTGAGGCTGCCAGTCCTCAGCATCTGCTTTAGCTCCAGACAGGCCCCGCCCCGCCACATCCCTCTGTCTGAGCCACTCCTGGGCCTTCTGCAGCAGGTGTTCCCCTCTGGGTCTGCACTGCACTTGGGGCTGGGGGGACTGGACAGCTGCCAGCCTGTGGGAGATGGTGTTTCCTGGGGATCTTTGCGAAGTGTCCAAACATCTGTAAATTCCCCCTGGTGAAGAGAAAGCCAGGGCTGCCTTGTGAATTCTCTGGGTCTGTCTACACTTGCACCCGCTTTCGGGAGAGGGATGCAACTGCCGACATTCGAAATTGTAAATGAAGCCAGGATTTAAATATCCCACGCTTCATTTGCATATTCATGGACAGGCACTATTTCGAAATACTTTAGTTCAAAATAAAAAATGCTGTTTAGATGTGGTTATTTTGGGAGAAAACCCTTCTTCTGAAATAATTGGTAAACCACTAGCACTCCCCATGATGAAAAAGCAGAGACTCAGCACATTTCATGGCTCTTTATTCCCTGATTGGGAATCAAACCCAGGCTGTAGCAGTGAAAGTGCTGAAGCCTAACCACTAGGAAGACAAGAAATAGAGGTGATTTCTCAGCTACATTAGCCCTTCACAGGCCACTTTCTGTCCCCTTCAGGACGTGGGTCCATTCTCAGAGAAGGCATGTGATGTCGGCATATTTTGTAGCTCCAGGCTCTTCCAGAAGATGCCCCCCAGCACTTTTCCCCTGGTCGTGCCCTCAGTGCCACAGACATGGACATGCCCCTGTGCATCATGGGGGATGCAACCTGCCCTTCACTCCCTCGGCTGATGAAGCCCTACACAGGACAGCCCTAAAGCAAGGAACGTTTCCCAGGCAGGGTCTGCAGGGCCTGCATTGGCGTGGAGGCACCTTTGGGCCCCTCAAAAGGAGGTTCTGCTGTCTGCTCCCCTGGCTGGACTTTGGTGAGTCGAACATCTTCCAAGCGGTGGTGTCCTCCAGAATATTTGTAAGAGCAAAGGGGAGACGTTCCTGCCAGGATGGGGGCCAGAGACTGAGCAGCTCGCAAGCGCCTTTCAGCAGCAGTGTACAGCTGCCATCCAGCAGCCCCATCAGAGGGCTTCTGCCTCCAAGAGGCCCTGAGGGAGAGTTTCAGACAAGGACACCTGTGAGACTCTCTCCGGGTGCCCTCACAAGGGGCCTTTGCATTGCCCCTCTGTGCCTCCCCCGCCCCCCGACACACCTTTCCCCTGCCTGCACATCCCACTTCCCTCTCCCCCTTCCCCTGCTGGTAACACAAACAGGACTTTTCCCTGTGGAAAGAAGAAACTCTCTGGTTTTTATCTGGGGAATGTAGAACTGGGAGGGACTGCGGGAAAGAACCTGGGAGCGGGAGGAGGCTGGTGGAAAGGGGAGGAGGTGGGGATCAGGGATGGGGCTGGGGCTGGCGCCTGCCTCGGGTGGCCCCATTGCCTCATGTGCAGGGGTCTCCACAGCCATTGGGTAGTTCTAGGGACGGAAGCTGGAGAAGCAGGAGCAGGTGCAGGTTCAAGGGGGACTTGAGGAGGAGCAGGTTTGGGGGGGTGGCTGCCGGGCTGCTGAAGCAGGTGACCAGGCATTTGGCAGCAGCTCTGTGTGCCAGGCATGTGCTCCAGGCCTCCTGGACATATTGAGCCTTCCTCTGTGGCTGGGGCTGGGGACACTGGCCCCCACAGGGTGCTTTGGGGTAGTCACTGTGGCAGCAGGAATTTGGGCATTAGGTCACCCCACTGGGGACAATGGAGGGAAGAGAAGAGTTATCCGGGATATTGGCAAAAGCAGGCGAGGCCAAGGCCCTGGCTCGCCTGGAGCCTTCTACCAGTTTCCTGCAAAGCCCTCAGCCTTTTGCTTGTTTCTGCTTCCCTGTCCATAGCAGGCAGCTAAATGACAACAAGTCACCAAACCAAGCATGCTGCTGCTGGTCAGTATAGAGCTTGAACCCATGACCTTGGTATTATTAGCACCATGCGCTAGCCAACTGAGCTAGCCAGCCTCTAGGAAACCAACCCACAACTGGCTCTTTCAGAAAGGTGTCTCAGGAAGCTGCAGGGACATCTCTGCAGCTGCCAATGGCTCTTCTCTGAAAGGGCCACCAGTGACTCACTATGATGTGGTCTGGCTAGTCCAGCTGGTTTGAGGTTTGGTCAAGGTGGCTGGCAGTCGACATGGCGCACTGAGACCCAGGGCAAAGAGGCAGCTGGAATCTCTTGCTGCCAGCACCTTGCCTCCCAGCTTCTTCCCTGTCAGTAGCAGCAGCAGTCCCTTTGGGGCACTGGGTCAGCCCGGGAAGGGAGGTGGGAATGGGGGCAAGTAGCGAGTCAGGCTGAGGGGGGGCAGGCAAAGCTCATCTTGGCTTGCAAGGCCACTGGCAACAGCTTCTCTCTTGTGCGCTGCTGAGGAGAAAAATGCCCTGAGAGGGACCAGAAAGAGCAATTTAGAAGAGCGCTTAGAGGGGGGCACCTGTTAGTGCCAGGGGGGCAAGAGTCAGAGCCTGGCAGCTGCTGGGACCGCACATGGGGGCATCAGGGGAAGCAGCAAGCTCCAGCCAGGTTGCAAGTTCCAGGGCCCAGCCCATCCCAGCTGGCCGCTGAGACAGACAGACAGACACAGACTGAGCTCCAGGAGCATCAGACAACCAGCAGGAGGCACAAAATTCTCTCTGGGGAGCCTATCGATAAGGAAGCCAAAGTACATGAAGTGGGAGAGTTTTGCATCATCCAGCCTGCCAGGTCCCTCTGAGATTTGAGCTCAGATTGCAAAATTCAGAGTCCCGAGTGCTGCCCCTTGCACATGGGACCTACAGCAACTGTTTCTCACTTAATTGGGCCAAATTGGTGCCCCAGTTCATGCCCACTGGGACCAGCTTTGCTCATTTTCCTTCCACCCAGAGCCCCCTTCTTTTTCTGGGCTGCAAGGAGCCTCTCTGGGATGCCATGAGACAGGCACAGGACTCTGCCTCCCCGCAGCCAGCCACACCCAGAAGCTTAGGCAGAACAAAGGGTGGGGTGGGCTCTGCTCACCCCACAGAGGCTTTGAGTTTCTGCCCTGCCCCCCTCAGCTTGGCTTTTCTCCTCTGCCCCATTCCTGTTTTGCTTCCTCTTTAGGCAACTCATACAAGGGAGGCAGCAGGAAGAACCAGCCCCATACACCAGCCTCCTAGGGCAGGGGTGGCCAAGCCACAAGCCTCCAACAGGGGCCTGGTCCGAGTCACCTCACTTCCCCAAGCGGGCACCAAGGGGCGTTCTCAGCTGATGTCACCCCCCTCTGTCATGTGGGAGTTGGGCTTATGCCAGGCACAGACTGGGCAGCAGGAGCTGCGCTTACCTGGGCACCGAGGGGAGCTGCAATAAGAGAAGATCCTGTGTTTCTGCCTGGCTTTGAACCAAGGACCATTAACAAGCTAGCAAACATGCTAACCAGTGCACCACAGTGTCACCTTTGCGAGGCTTTTCTCCTATACATAAACATGGACAAATATTTTGTTACTAGCTCTTTGGCCAACTCAGATTCCTGCAGGGGAAAGGAATTCTCTCTTGTTACTTCTGTGCCCTTGGGAAAGGACCACACTGAAGGCAGCTGGGCCCCCACCCGGGGACTCCAACCCAAAGCCTGAGACCAAGGGGTTGACAAGCCAGATGATCAATGTTTGCTGCACTTCTCCCTCCCACTAAAGACCAACTCTATAGTCCCAGCGGCTGGGGGAGATGTGCACGTTAGAGCCTCTGCCCACTGAGCTGTAGCTTTCTGTGCCCAGGCACTGCCAGGGCTGAAGGGAAATGGGGAATGGCTGCACCTTGGGAGTCAAGGGTGTTGTCTGGAACCATAGAGTAGAACAGTTTTACATCCCTGCCTGAGGTTGGTACCATGGCTTAGTTGGCTAAAGCACCTGTCTAATAAACATTTTCCTATGTGCTTCTGGGACACAGGAGAGGCCTCCCCTGGCCACCCATGGAACTGCTGGTTCAGGAAAAGGCTGATTAGAGAGGCATGTTGGAAAGAAGGAAACCACAAGCCTGGAGCAGCTGCAAAGGCTTCTGTGACTGGCACTGGCAAGGCAGGGCTCTGACTGCAATTGCTGGGACAGGAGAGCCAGCGCCAAATGCTCTTGTGATCACCCGGGGGTGTCCATGCCCATAGATCCTGTTAGTGCAACCTCTACAGCTCCATCAGCCGTGGAGAGTGACTCTCGTCCCCCCTTCCTTGGGACGGGCAATGGCAACATGTGGAGCAGCTGGGAGAAAAGTCCCAGAGAGCGGCCCCATGACTAAGCTGGCCAAGCACCTGGTGGGTATGGGAGAGGTGAGGAAGGCAACCCTGAGTGGTGACTGGCCAATGTGTCTGCTATTCCTGCCATACCTCCCTACGTAGTTGGAGAGGGCCGTATCCCCACAATGGGAAGCCAAAGGGAGCAAAGAGCAGAAGTACTTGAAACTAGTAGGGGTGGCCTCTGGGTTTGATTTAGTGAGTCTTACCTGCTAAATCGAACTTCGTAAGATCGATTGTGGCCATTAATCCCCAGCTGGACGTGGGACTTGTTCTTCTGCAGGACACAGCCAAAGGAGAGTAAGGATGTGCCAATGGGCATCCAGATCAGATCGTACCGTTGTTGAATGGATGGAAATACAAACCAGACATACACAGAGCGGGTTTGAATTGGTTCCAGCTGAGGGAGGGGTTTGTCTGGTTTGTCTAGAGTATGTTAGGGGTTTGTGGTCATTTTAAGAATCCCTGTACAATAGAAATCCAAAGTGTGACACACCTGGAGATGTAAAAGTTTCATTTAAATTCATGAGCTTTTTAAGGGGGGACTTGTTACACCCCCATAGCAACCATGTGTTTGCATCCAGTGTTGGGAACTGAGCAGGAAACAAGGCTTTTGTGTAACACACATCTCAGGTGGGAGGGACCCTCACTGACCCCCAGATTGTGACTGTTCCTAACAAGAACTGAGTCAGGACAGAGAGTCCTGAGAGATGAAGCAGCTGGAGGGAAGCCAGGAGAGCAGGGGCCAGCCTGAGAACTGAGAATCCCAGATGCCCACCAACAAACTCAGCTGTAGGTTGCATGGTGTAAGGGACAGCACTTAGGATTCTGAATCCTACAAGTTGCGTTCAAATCTCAGTAGAACCTGCTGAAACTCAGCTGGTTGTTACAAAGTCCTTGTACTTCAGGTGCTTTGGCTTCCATGCACTGAGGTTTAACAAAGAGAGTTTTGTTCCTCTTGCTGGGTGTCTGAGGCCCCACAACAGCTGCTGCTCACATGCAGATGTGCACATCTGGGGCTACTGGGCATCCAGCCTGCTTCCTGTCCCTGCCAACCTGGGCAAAGCGGCATCACTGGCTCAGGGGTTCCTCTCCTCAGTGTGCTGCAGAGAAAGCCCTTGTGTGTTAAAGGCCTCAGGGAGCCCAGAGAGGAGGGAGCTGGGATTCTAGTCCCATTGATCTCCTCAACACACACACACAATCCCAGCCCCAAGCCCCTCCCATATCCCTAATCCTGTGCCCTGACTTCTCTCAACTCCCACATCCTCAACCCTGTCCTGAGCCCCACCCCCACCACACAATCCCCAAATCCCTGCCTTGAGCCTCCCACACTCCACTCCACACTTTAATTTCTTACAGGTACTGTCCTATCACAACCCCTCCCCCAACTTCCTGCCTTAACCTTCACCCCCACCCAAGCGGTGGTGCCCCATAGAACAGGACCTGCAATAAATGTGTCACTTTCACCCATGGGAGCAGCTCAGCCATGCAAAGGGACTGCCTGGTGAAGGACATAAGCCCTGGAGGGCAGGGGTGGGTGTGGCAGTGACATCACAAGGGCCTTTTTGCAGCCCCTCATCTTATTGGCTAAAGGAGGTTGGAAGGTGATGACCTCACAGAGAGTCCATGACAATGGCCAGGTGGGACAGGCTGCAGGGCAGAGGAAACCTCAGAGACTTTGCTGCAAGGAGGCTCAGAGACCCCCCTATGGCTTTGCTGCAGGGAGTCTCCTTCTTGAGATTTGCCCTTGAGGCCAGAGAGAGAATGAGGGTCACAAGCATGAGTGTGAGCAGGAACCTCAATGGAGCATTCTCCTTTCCCTCGACTAGCTGACCTAGAAGACAGACGTCCCCATGGATAAGGTAAGAGCCTCCAAGAGGGACTGTGTTAATACAGTAGGGGAATTAGCTCTAGTGGTAGAGTGCTTGCTTAGCATGCAAAAGGTAGTGGGATTGATACCCACATTCCCCACTACATGGGAAAAATCCCCATTTTTCTTCTCACAAAGGTAGAGCCAGCTGGGGGGCTAAGTGTTTCCAGTAGCCCCCTCCTGCTGCCTACTTTGTCTCCCACAAAACCAGCCACGCTGGGACTCAGCCTGCTAGTGATGGAGACAGGCCCCAGGGGGCAGAGTTGCCCCACTGGGAAAGTGCCTGCTACACAGGAGAGAGGCAGCTGCTCCCTCCACATGGTCTCCAGCCCACTCCCTGGGGGTGGGGCACTGGCTGCTTCCTTGCTGACCTAACAAGAGATCTCTTTGCCCCGCCTCCATGATCCTCCTCACAAAGCTGATTGGCTGGCTGAGAATGCCACTCAAGGGCACAATTGCTCAGCTCCGTGGGATGCACTGAGTGATGGAGCAGACTGATGGGAGGTGTCGGTAAAGCAAATCACCCACCTGGCCCCTGAGTTCAGCCTATGTGGGAGGGAGCCAGAGCCCAGCAGGACCAGGGGATGGGAAAGGGGGGAGGCAGAGAACAGAGACAGGGGAGCAGTAAAGAACATCCACAAACCCAGCCTAACTCCTTGGCCAGCTGCCATGTGAACCACAATGCTTTCCCCAACCTGCAGTCCAGCCCCACAGCTGCTTAATGAGCCCTGCCCAGCCAGGGGCTCAGGACTCTGCCCATTAAGCTGCCATGTCTTCTCCAGAGCCCTCCAGCATTTCAAAGGGCACAGAGAGGAGCCTACTGCACCTGGAGAAATGCCAGAACAGAGGACTGAAGCCAGGACCTTTAGATGTCCAATCCAATACTCGCTGAGCTGAGCTACTTTGGCTGTTACAAGCTGGTTTTCTTGACCTCTAATTCTCTTTCCCAGGTGCTTGGCAGCCCTGCCACAGACAAGCGCTGTTGCCGTCCACTGCCCAGGGAGGCAAGACAAGTATTTCCCTCCCCCACTTTTGACTCTTGACTCACTTCCTCCCCCGCCAATTCCTGCCTGAGCTCCAGGGCTGACCTGGTGGCTGAAGTGGTTGGGGGCCCAGCACCGTGGGGAGGAAATTGGGCTGTTAGACCCTGGTGGGATAACTCCTGGTGATACTTGCTTCCCTGCCAACTCAGCCCTCTGGGGCCTTCACTCCTCATCTGCAGTCCCCTGCTCCCTGCCTGGGCACCTCCAGGATCCATGCTGCCCCTGACTCCTGTTGTGCAGCCCCTGCCAGCCTGGCCCTGTGGTGTCCCTCGCTCCTGAGTTGCAGCCCCTGCTACCTGCCTGGGTCTGGCTGGAGTAAGAGTTTGATATCTTTTGATATTTGTAGTTTAGATTTAATAATGTAGCACTGTGTGATTTCTGTTAAGGTAGGGATAGCGTTCTAGGCCTTTGGTTCAATACCTTTGTTCTAAGGTTTAGTAAGTGAGAGACAGAATCTTGTCTTGCGTCCATGTTAATGAGATTAGAGGAATGCTGAAGGCTCCAGTCTCAGTGTGAATTGGTTTGATTAGGGCCTAATTTACAATGCCTTTTGCATTTGCTCAATATAAAACACTGTTGTTTATATTCTTCTTTGAAGGTCTCCGTAAAAGCAGGGCTGTTTGAGTGTGAATGAGGAGTGTGTGGGCCAGGAAGAGATAAGGTGTAAAGGCCATCCTCAGAGCCAGATGGCCAAGAAAAGAGGGGGTAATGCAGGTGAAGACAGACTGACCGGTGTCAAAAGAGCCATCAAGCGTGCATCCATGACTAAGGAGAGGCAAACTGATGACTTTAAAGGTGAAGGTTGGCATCCCTGAAAACAATCGATTAAATGCAGGACAGGATAACTCTCGGAGATGTTTGGAACCGTAACATCAAAAGAAAACACACCGGACACAGACTGATACAGCAAAATCCACAGACTTCAATAGAGGAAAGGGTTATAAAAGCAGGGTACTTGCCATGGAACTTTAGGTTCGTCTTGCCCCCAACTCCAGCAGCATCGGATTTCGACCGACAGAGCCCGGCTCCCCTCTGCGATCAGTCTGGCTGGCCAGTAGATTGATTCAGACTCTGGACTGGTAACTATAACATCATCTGGCGGAACTCTGTCTCTGTGTGTGTCGGTGGCTGGGTGACTGAAAAGCATATGCTTCTGTTGTGTTCTCAATCAATGCGGTGTGCTGCCTTTGCCCTATAAAAGATCTCGTGTGCTTTGTTTAAGCATAACAGTCTCTCCCAGCCCCACAGGGCCCCTCACTCCCAAGCCAGACCCCAGGTTCCCTCTAAGCTGTGTGGCAGCCCAGCAGCTATTTAATGACCCTGCCCAGCCAGGGACTCAGGACTCTGCACATGGACCTGCCTCTGCTACAGCAGCAGCTAAACTATCCCAGCCAGCCAGACCCTCCTGCCAGTCGGGTCTGGCTGCTCATTCTCTTCCCCCCATCGACGGCCAGCAGAGCCACCCGGCCCACGGGAAACAGCCGCACGAGTGGCCCTTTCAGAAAGGAGCCTCGGGCAGCTGAAGGCACATGGTGGGCTCTAGAACAAGGTGGGTGGGGCAGACAAGCAGCTCACAGGTGGGGGAATTAGCTCAAGTGGCAGAGCACTCACTTACCATGTGCAAGGCAGTGGGATCAATATCCATATTCTCCAGTGATAGTGGGATCCTTACTTCCCTTTTCACAGGCAGAGCCAGCCAGGGGACTAAGAGCCTCCTGTGGCCCCTCCCTCTCCTACTTGATCTCTCCACTGGGGCAGAAAGCTCCTGGGCCACATCCCAGAGACAACTTGCAGGTGGAGCAGAATTAGCCCCATTGGAAAAGTGCTGCCTGTGCTCCATGGTCTGTGCTGTGCAGAAGAACGTCCAGCTGGGGAGGAATGGCCACGATCCATCTTTTAGAGTTTGATTTAGCAAGTCCATCTAAGACTCGCCAAATCAAACTCAGAGGGAGAGGGCTCCCCCACCAGCTTCCAGCACTTCTGCTCTTTGTTCCCTTTGGCTTTCTGCTGGGGGGGACACCGCCAAGCTCAACTGAAGGAAGCCGACTCCAGCTACGTACTGAGGAGAGAGCATTGGCCAGGCACCACTGGGGGCTGCCTCCCTCACCACCACCGTACCTGGCAGGTGCCTTGACCAGCTTAGCCATGGGGCTGCTTTCTGGGAGTTTTCTCCAGCTGCTCCATGTGTTGCCATTGCCCATCCCAAGGGAAGGGAGAGTCACTCTCCATGGCTGCAGGAGCTGCAGAGGTTGCGCTCGCACGTTCTCTGGGCGCTGACACCCCCAAGGAATCACAAGGGCGTGTGGCGCTGGCTCCCCTGTCCTAACAAAAGACAGGACTGTGCAGCACTTTAAAGACTAACAAGATGGTTTATTAGGTGATGAGCTTTCGTGGGCCAGACCCACTTCCTCAGATCAAATTCTGGAAGAGAATTGGCATGACTATATATACCAAAGGAATACAATGGAAAAAAAAGCAAACACTGACAAATCAGATTTAGAACAGAAGGTGGGTAAGAGGGAGAGGGGCATAGTATCTATGAGATAATGATACTAGGGGTGATAATTGGGGAAGCTATCTTTGTAATGGGTAAGGTAATTAGCATCTTTTTAAGGCCCATTCGTAAAGTATCAAGTTTAAGCATGAATGACAGTTCAGAGATTTCTCTTTGTAGTCTGGTGTTAAAGTCTCTTTGAAGTAAGATACATGTAGTAAGGTCATTAAGACTATGCGTAGGTTGGTTGAAATGAAAGGAAACTTTTTTCCTGCTGAAAATGTCTGGTGTCTGATTTGTGGCCATTAATTCTTTGGCAAAGTGTCTGAGAAGTTTGTCCAATCTACACAGCAGAAGGACACTTTAAGCACTTTACTTTCCTTGCAACAAACCCTGTTGCCAACTTTGTCCTCATATTTACTCTGCTGACACCATCACTGGACCTAACCATGTTAGTTACCAGATCAAAGATACATATTTCTGCTCATCCAGAAATATAATTTATGCCATCATGTGCCTAAAGTGCCCAGGGGGCATAAAATCCATTTTTCACCAGCCTGAGGACAAGGAAGTCAGAGTACATGAAGTGGGAGAGTTTTATAGTAACCAGCCCAGGAAGGGCCTACTGAGATTTGAACTCAGCTTGCAGGATTCAGAGCCCTGAGTGCATCCTATTACACCATGGGACCTCCCACTGATACCTTTGGTGGGAAACTGTGACTCTCAGGCTGGCCTCTGCTCTCCTGGCTTTTGTCCAGCTACCCCATCCCCGTTGCTCTAGTAGAAAGCCGTGTGACACTCTCCCCTCCCCCATAATGGCATGGACAGGTCACTGCCCCCAACCAGACTGTGAAATGGCCCCCTGCATTTCCCCTGGCCCCATGGGGTTGACAGGAAAGAGGCCAAGGCCAGGCTGGAGCCAGGGGAAGCAGGAGGAAGGAAGAGCCCCAGTCTACCCAGCTCCTTTTTGTGCAAAAGCCTCTTGTGCAAAAGCCTCCAATTAATTATGCAAATGAGCATGGCAATAAGATAATCTGTACTTCATTTGCATGAACTTTTGGGGAAGAGAGATGCAGTATGGAGATAGCCTAGGTGGTAGATAGCCATGAAGTAACATAGACTCAGGAAAATCCTTGGGCTGCAATCCTTAGTTCCACAAAATAAGAATAATTCACCAGCTCAGACATGATTTCTAAACCGCCAAACAAGGAAAATAATAAAACCTGATGGACTAGGGAGACTTTTACCTACCCACACATTTCAAGAAGTCTAATCTTATGTAAGACAAGACTGTGTGGCCTAATGGATAAGGCATCTGACTTCGAATCAGAAAGCTGAGGATTTGAGTCCCTTCACAGTTGTGTTTAGCTACTTTTGTCTGTGCTTGTGGATCCTGCTGTCTTTGGCTTGGAAAGGTCCTATATAACAATGTGGTTTTTCTATAACCCTATGGAAAGGCCTGTAGCTATTCAGTAGGTCTAAACTAAAGCCTTCTTCTGCAGCCAGACTGAAGAGCAGCAGCAATTTGCTGTAAAGCCTGGAGTCACACGTTCACATTCCATCTAAATGGCATTGAAATAGTGTCACACTAGGCTGTGAGAAGGGATCTTATCCTAGTGGCACCCACTGTCACCAGGCAAGAACCAGATCTCAAGGTGGGTAGAGAAAACTTAATTAACAGACTTTTGTCTGGCAAAAAACTGCTTACCAATAGTTGTGGTTGTGCAATTGGTACTCTATGGTTCTTGTCCTCACTTTCCTATTGTTTGTCTGTGTGATAGTCTGGTTTGGATCTGTTTCTGTCTGCTGTATCATTGATTTTGCTAGCTGTAAATCAGCTAAGGCAGTGGGGTTTGATTGGTTAGGTAATTCTGTTACAGTATGCTATATTTGGTTAGTGAATTATAACAAAATAATTGGTTAAGGAAGAACTAAGCAGTATTGAGTTTCTCTCTATAAACTGGGGTCCAAGAAGGAGACCAGCAAGAAGAAGGAAAAGAGGAGAAGAGAAGAGGAAGGAAAAGGGAAAGGAAGACTAAGAAGGAGGAGAGAAGACCTTGAAGCAGAACTCACCTCCAAGGCAGCCTAAGACCAGAACAGCCAGGACTCCTCTGCACAACTGCTGAAATGGTTTGCTGTGTGAATTCTATAGCAGCTGACATTAGGCCTGTGGACTGCGATTATTTACCAGTTTCCCTGCCTCAATAGGGCCCAGAGCTGTGATGACTGAGTGGTTAAGGTGTTAGATTTGAAATCCAATAGGGTTTCCCTGTGCAGCTTCAAACCCGGCTCACAGCAAGGCCTGTGTTTTGGCCACACCGCTTCCTAGGGCAACAAGGGCCTCCGTAAGTTACCAGCAGTGAGGCTGTTAGTGTTGGCATCTAACTAATTGCACCATTAGACCATGTCTTCACTCAGGTGGAGATTTCTGCTGCAATCCATCTCGGGGGCTATGTCCACACTGCAGGCTTTTTGCGCAAATCGAATAGGGTTTCCCTATGCAGGTTTAAATCCTGCTTGCAGTGAGGGCTGTGTTTTGGCCACACCCCTTGCTAGTGTAACCCTTCTGCCAGGAGTGCTGGCAGCAGCCAGCGCTGAGTTCGATGTCTAGGGTTCCTTCTCATCCCTCTCACACACAACTGGCTCTAGCACAGAGCCGGTGGGCCTGGTGGAGGCAAGAGCAGTAGAGATGAGTTGCAAGTGGGCTAGTGCTCCCTTTGCACATGAGAGGTGGGAGGATTCCCTCCCGTCTTCTCCCACCTGCTCGCTGGTGCTCAGGAGTTGGCCCCTTTCCTGCTGCCCCAACTCTTACTCCCACAATGCACTTTGTACCGGGGCCATTGGTCTTTGTGCTAAGGTGCATGGCTGGGAGCCAGAACTCAGGACCCTTCTCCACATATACAAATCCCCCTCTCCTGACCCTGTTCTGCTCCCAGTCTGGCTGCAGAAGGCTTCAGTTTAGACCTACTGAATAGCTACCAGCCTTCAATAGGTTTATAGAAAAAACACATTGTTACAGAGGACCTTTCCAGGCCAAAGACAGCAGGATCCACAAGCACAGACAAACAAAGGTAAATGTAATTGTGAAGGGACTCAATCCCACAATCTTCTGGTCTGAAGTCAAACACCTTAGTCTTTAGGCCACACAGTCCTGCCTTGTGTAGAATTGGAGTCCTTGAAATGTGTAAGTAGGGAAAAGTCTACCTAGTCCATCAGGTTTTATTATTTTCCTTGTATGGCGGTTTAGAAATCACGTCTGAGCTGGTGAATTATTCTTATTTTGTGTAACTAAGGATTGCAGCCCAAGGATTTTCCTGAGTCTATGTTACTTCATGGCTATCTACCACCTAGGCTATCTCCATACTGCATCTCTCTTCCGCAAAAGCTCATGCAAATGAAGTACAGATTAGCATATTGCCATGCTCATTTGCATAATTAATTGGGGTCCGGTTTTGCACAAGCGGCTTTTGCACAAAAAGAAGCTGTGTAGACTGGGGTTTTTCCTGCCTTCTGCTTTCCCTGGCTCCAGCCTGGCCTTGGACTCTTTCCTTTCAGCCCCATGGGGTCAGGGGAATTGCAGGGGGCCATTTCAGAGTCTGGTTGGGGGTGGCGACCTGTCCATGCCGTGGTGGGGGAGGGGAGAGTGTCACACGGCTTCTACTAGAGCTGGTACTTAAATAAAAACCAAAAAATAAACAAGCAGCTGGGATGGGGCAGCTGGAGGTAAGCCAGGAGAGCAGAGGCAGCCGGAGAGCTGAGAGTCACAGGTGCCCACCAAAAGCATCAGCTGTTTGTCCCATGGTGCTGCAAGGGGCAGCACTCAAGGCTCTGAACTTTGCAACCTGAGTTCAACTGTAAGTGGGACCTTCCTCGGCTGGTTGTTGCAAAAGCCTCCTGCTTTAGGTTTCTTGTCCTCAGGCTGGTGAGAAGAATTTTTTTTGTGGCTTGTGCTGGGTGTCTCATGCCCACTGGCGATCGGTCTCTCGTCTGGCTGGCTCAGCAGGAAGCTGGGATGAGCTAGGGCCATGGAACCTCCCAGGCTGGCTGGAGACACAGGGGGCTGAGGTTGTGTTTTTGCTGCTTCCCCTGATGCCCTCAGTTCCAGTCCCAGCAGCTGCCAAGCTCTGCCTATTGCCCCCTGGCCTCTACTAACTCATACATTGGGTGTGGAGCTATTGGCTTGGGTGTAGGAACTGTCTGGGAGAGCGAGCAGCACAAGTGAGAGGCTAGACCAAGATGCACTCAACCGGTTTGGTTTTTTTGGGCAGGGATCCTTAACTCATCACACTAATGCACTCCCCACTAAGCTACTTCAGCAGCTATAGGAGCTGTTTTGACATCACCAGTTCTCCATCCGGGATGCTTTACTCCACAGCAGTGCACAAGAGATGCTGTTGCTGGTGGCCCTGCAAGGCAAGATGAGCTTTGCCTGCCCGTCACAGCCTAACTCGCTACTTGGCCCCATTCCTGCCTCCCTACCTGGGCTGACCCAGTGGCTGAAAGGGGCTCTGGCTGCCGATGGCGGGAAGAAGATGGGTGGTGAGACCCTGGTGCCAAGAGGGCCGACCCGCCTCTTTCCTGCTTGGCCCTGGCTCTCAGCATGGGGCAGGCGGGGGCACCCTAAGAAGTGAAGCAGCAGAAGGGAAACAAGGAACAGAGTGTCAGCTGCCAGCCAACGCAGGCGCGTAACAGAGGCTGCGTGTACCCTGACTTCTCTACCCTTCCACATCCTCACCCCCTGCCCTGAGCCCCCCACCACTCTCACACACTCCCCAAATCCCTGCCTTGAGTCTCCCACACTCCACATTTTAATTTCTTACAGGTACTGTCCTATCACAACCCCTCCCCCAACTTCCTGCCTTGAGCCTCCCCCACCCAAGAGGTGGTGCCCCATAGAACAGGCCCTGTACGAATGTGTCACTTTCACCCCTGGGAGCAGCTCAGCCATGCAAAGGGGCTGCCTGGGGCAGGACATTAGCCCTGGAGGGCAGGGGTGGGTGTGGCAGTGACATCACAAGGGCCTTTTGCAGCTCCTCAGCTTATTGGCTAAAGGAGGTTGGGAGGTGGTGACCTCACAGAGAGTCCATGACAGTGGCCAGGTGGGACAGGCTGCAGGGCAGGGGCCATCTCAGAGACCCCCATGGCTTTGCTGCAGGAAGTCTCCTTCCTGAGAGTTGCCCTTGTGGCCTTTTTGGAGCCTTCTCCTATCCCAGGACTAACTGACTTGTGGAGAAGGTAAGAGCCTCCAAGAAGGCTAAACTTATTACAGGTGGGGAATTAGCTCAAGTGGTAGAGTGCTCACTTTGCATACAAGAGGTAGTGGGATTAATGCCCTCATTCTCCAATGTTGGGGGCAAGCACCATTTCTTTTTTTACTGGCAGAGCCAGCCAGGGGGCTAAGTGGCTCCAGTAGCCCCCCCACTTCCTACTTGCTGTCCCCAAAAGCCAGCCACACTGTGGCAGAGAGCTGCTGGACAACAGCCCTCCTGGGCCAGGCAGTGGCAGGAGCACTGAAAGCAGGTTGCAGGTGGGGCAGAATTAGCTCCATTGGAAAAGTGCGGCCTTTGTGCCCGAGAGGTAGCTTTCCCAATGTCCATTGGTATTTCCTGGGGCTTTGTGAAGAGGGATTGGGCTTGGCATCTTCTCCACTGGAAATGCCTCTTCTTTGGAAAGCAGCTCCCAGGAGTTCATGGAACTTCTTCTTCTCAGCTTGGGAAAGGGACGAGCAAGGGGCGACGGGACAGGGGTTTATGTGTTGATGACAGGGGTGCAGCAAGCAAATAAGAAATTATTTTTTCTCCGACTCCAGATCCCAGGTTGACAGAATGAAACTGGTAAGTAACCAAGTTAAAAATAGACCAAAAGGAAGCATTTTTGTGCCCAGTGGAACTCCTTGCCAGAGGATGTTGCGAAGGTGAAATCTACAGTGAGGTCCAAAACACAACTGGATAATTTAATGCAGGAAAGGTCAATCAATGGCATTTAACCAGGATGGACAGGGAAGGTGTCCCTAGCTGGTGTATTCCAGAAGCTGGGAATGGGTGACAGGAGGGATCACTTAATAACTCTCCTGAGGATTCCCTTGGGAGAATGAAATTGGCTGCTGTCGTGGGACAGGATCCCGGGCTAGTTGGACAACTGGCATGGCTCAGTCTGGCTGTTCTGATGTTCTGTTTGGTTTCTGTTCTTGTCCCCTCTGGGCAATGGAAAATGGACCCCCGTCCTGAAGAGGACAGAAAATGTCCTCTGAAAGGTTAGTGTAGGTAAGGAAAAAGGGAACTTTGTGTGTCCCTGATGGTCTAGTGGTTAGGATACAATATTTTCATTGTTGCGGTGTGGGTTTGATTCCCAGTCACGGAAGCCAGTCTAAAGTTGCATGTGACAACTGCTGAATCATTTCTCTCCCTTCATTGTCACATGTATAAAGCAGCTGTGACCCAAAAGATTGCTTTCTCTGTCACTGCTAAGGCAATAGTTTCAGACAGGGCACAGCTTGGTGACTCAAACTGTCCTTCTCTCTCCTGCATAGGAAGCTTGGTGGCACATACAGCACTAGTGCAGTGTCTGGTTGGCACAAGATCCATTGGTTTGGTTTTGTTGTTGAAGGAGACAACACAGAACTGGCTCCAGCCCCCACTCAGTAACCTGGGGAAATGACCCACCAGGCCTGGGCCCCTCGGAGAGGCAACGATTCCCCACTGGCCAGGGCAGAGCCTCCCTCTGACACAGTCATGGAGCCTTCTCCCCCTGCTCCTGCCTCCCGCTTCACTCAGCTCTCACTGCTCGGTGCTGCCAGGGAAGGGCCTCACTGCGAGAGCCGCCTGGGCATGTTCTGGCCACAGAGACACGTCCCAGAGCAGGACGGATGCTCAGACTGACACTGAGTGTTGCTCAGCGCTGGGGTGAGACAGGGAAGGACAAAAGGGTCTAACGGTGCCTGCAGCCTTTCAGAACAGCCCCTGGCCCCACCAGCTCTTCCCTCTGGGCTCTGCTGGGCACTGTCTGGACTCAGGTCTCCCTGGTGCCAGCCTAAGGGCTCTGGAGAAGACATGGTAGCTCTGTGGGCAGAGTCCTGAGCCCCTGGCTGGGCAGAGCTCATTAAGCAGCTGTGGGGTTGGGCTGCTGCACAGCTTAGAGCAGGGGTGGGCAATGACTTTTGATGGGGAACAGCTCCCAGGGCTGCACTTTTCCATGCTATTAATGGAGGAGGTGGGGGTCTGGGATGGAGGGTGGGTGCAGACAGGAGGTTGGGGCAGAGGACTGGGGTGCAGGATCTGGGAGGGGTGTGGGTTCAGGTGGGCAGAGGGTTTGGTTTATGTGGGATACCAGTGGATTGAGGGAAGGGAGGGACTGGGGTGCCAGAGGCAGGCTCTGGCTGGGAGACTTACCTGGCTGACTCCTCACCAGCAGCCCAGCACATTTCTCAGGCAGCCTGCCCTGCCCCCACACAGGCTGCAGGGACCACGTGGGTCGGTGAATAAGAGCCTGAGTGGAGGGGGGATGGTGCTTCACGTGGCCAGAAACCAGCCAATGGGATTGTGCTGGGAGCAGGGACACTAACGGCCCAGCAATCCCTGTTTTCAGCAGTGTGCGGGGGTGGGGCACGCTGGATCCAGCCCGCTGGCCTCTATTGCCCAGGCCTGGCTTAGTGGGAACCTTGGCTCTGGCTGTGGGGGAGGGGCACTGTGGAAAGGCCAGTTTTGCCTTCCTGGGCAGGGCATGACGACAGGCTGCCAAACATCCGGGACAGAGAATTACAGGCTAGAAAGGCTTTTTTTTTGTTGTTTTTTTGTTTTTTTTTGTTGCAGCAGCCAAACTAGCTCAGTGGGGTGAGTGTTAGTCTGAAGTTCCCTGATTCAATCCCAGGCTTTGACATGTGCTTATAGTTGGCTGGGCCCTTTTTAAAATTCTCTTTTGTTTAATCATCAGATCACCCTTTCTGGCCCCATCTTGACCTGAGCAAATCCTGTTCAGGTGACTTGCCCCTGTTCCTCCCTCCCAACCCTTCCTGAGAGTTGCTGCTTCTGCTTCCTTGGCTAATGCCCACCCAGAGCTGGCAGAAGGGCTGTGGCTCAGGGTGACAGGCTTGGGGGGGCATGTTTGACTAGTCTTGTGTGATCTACCTGGGACCAGTCAGCTGAGCAAGAGGAGAAACCCAGCAATCAGCTCAAGCAGGGTGGGAGGACAGAGACATTCTCTCACCTGGAGTGTGGGCAGCAAGAATTTGGGTCAGCAGTGGAGTGGTGACAGTGGGGGGGCATGATGCAAGACAGCATCTCCTACCACTGAGGAAGGGGGCTGGGCCCAGGTTCCCAGTCCCTTTCAGTGCCCAGGAGAAGGGAGCGCGGAGGGAAGGAGGCAGCCAGAGGCCCCCTCCCAGCAGGCTGGGGCTGCATGGGGTCTGTGTCTGCTGCAAGCTGCTCAGCCTGTTTCTTGTTCTGGCCTCCCAGAGCAGGCAGCTAAAGGAGAACAGGCCGCCCTGCAAGGGGCTGGAACCCAGCATCTTGAAGTTATTAGCCCCAAACTCAAACCAGCTGAGCCTGCCAGCCCCCAGCAAAGGGAGTCACTAGTGGCCCCTTCAGAGCAGAGGCAGCTGCAGGGATGTTGTGGGCTCTGGAATGAGATGGGTGGCCTAGAACTAGCCCCTAATTGCAGGGGAATGAGCCCCCGTGGCAGAGCACCCACTTTGCATGTGAGAGGCAGTGGGACCGGGACCCAAATTCTCCGGGGGGGGGGGGCTGCCTCCTGGTTTCTACTGGCAGAGCCAGCCAAAGGGCCCAGCTTTTGCAGTAGCCCCCCCCCCCCCTTCCTTCTTGCTCTCAAAAAAAAGCCAGACCTTGTGCGAGGTCAGCAAGGAAGCAGCCAATGCTCCACCCCCAGGGAGCCGGCCCCTCTCACAGGGGTATCAGGCACTTCCTCACCAGAGCCACTCTGCCTCCCTGGGGCCTGTCTCCACCACAGAGCACAGGGGGCTTTTTAGAGAATGTTTGGGGGCCTGGGGGCTTCTCTGCTGCTCAATGGTGGGGGAGAAGCCTCTTGGGGCAACATCTCCTGCCCCACTGAGCCCCTGGAGTGGGAGCGGTGAGGGGGGAGTGATGAGGGGGCCTGGCCCTGCTTTCCTGCCTCCTTCTCATGCTGGTCACAGAGCGTCAGCAGCCGCCCACGTGCTGGTGGATGGGGCCTTCGCTCAGCGTTTGGCAGCCAGAGGGCAGGGAGCAGCCCAGCTGGAGGTCTCTGTGGCGCTGCAGCCACACGTAGGCCTGGCCCTGCCCCCCTCTTGCCCTGCCTCGGTTGCTCTGTGGCTTTTGAACCTTCCCTTGGAGCTGTCAGCCCCCCCTGCTCGAGGTGTCCAGGGGAGCAGAAGGGAGCTGGGCTCCAGCCTGGGACTCTTCCTGCCTCCTGCTTTCCCCTGGCTCCAGCCTGACCCTGGACCTCTTTCCTGTCAGCCCCACAGGGGCCAGGGGAAAAGCGGAAAAGCAGGTGGGCGGGTGCAAGGGCCACACTCATGGGCATCAGGTGGTGCCACAAGAAACGCTCCCTGTGGGCCTGGCTGGAACATGGTGCCACTTGAGCATGTTGTTAGCACTAATGTGCCCCCCTGGCCAGTCTGAGCGGGGAGCCAGAGACGGTCCCTGCAAACCTGGGGCCATTGGCCAAGGCTGCTGCTCTTGTGTCTGTGCTGGGATCCCCTCAGCCTCAGGAGCACTGGAGATGTCCAGCAGCTCTGTCCTCCCAGCCTGGGGCTGCCTGTCTGGGTGACGCCCTCACACACAGTGGCCCCTCCCTTCCTAGGACAGGGCTCCTGCTGTTCCTTGGCTACTAAGCCTGCTAGTTGGGCTTAAATAAATAAATTAATAGAGATTGCTTATTTCTTAGAACTGGAATGGACCTTGAGAGGTCATCAAGTCCAGTCCCCTCCCTTCACAGCAGGACAGAGTACCATCCCTGACAAATTTTTGCCCCAATTGCCTTTCTCAGGGACTGAATTCACAATGCTGGATTTAGCAAGCTAACCCTCAAACCACTGAGCTATGCTCCCCCCACCAGCCCAAACAGCAGGAGCTGTGCTTACCTGGGCATCAAGGGGCACCACAATGAAAGCAGACCCCCCCCAATTTTCTGCTTGGCTTTAAACCAGGAACCTTCTGCATCTTAAGCAAACATGATCACCACTACCCCACAGAAACATGCATAAGTCAGCTTTTTTCTGTACATAAACTTGCACAAATATTCTGTTACCAATTCTTTGGCCAAGGCCTTGGGGGAAGAGGCAGAGCAAGAGCAGGGAACAAGAGGCCCCCCCCCTCATACTTCTCTAGACCTTTGCTCCCAACAGTGGGAGAGCGGGGGAGGGGTGTGTGGCTGGGGAGGAGTGACCCACATCATATCCCCAACATTTTATGGATGGACCTTTGGGGGAAGGCCCAGATGCCCCATCCTCTCACTCAACTCCTATCACACTCCAGAGCAGGACAGCCCTCAGGGGTAGGGCTGAGCCATAGGTGCTCGGCAAAGGGCAGGGGATGCAGGAGCTGAGAGTTTGCCTGACAGCTCAGGGACGCATAATGAGGCACCGTGCCCCATCTCTCTCTCGGAAAGGCGCAGAAAGGGATTGACTGGGGACAGGGAGAGTGTCTCAGGGGCTGTACAGCTTGTTGCCTTGGTTGGGGTGTGGCCAAAACTCAGGCCCCGCTGGGAGCAGGATTTGAATCTGTGCAGGGAAACCCTATTGGATTTCACGTCCAACCCCTTAACCACTCGGCCATCACAGATGTGAAAAGAGTAGGATTCCCAGGACCAGGGAAACTGGTAACTAATCCCAGTGCCCAGGCCTGACCTCACCTGCCCCACAGAATTCACACAGCAAACTGGGCTCTCAGAGCACAGGAGTTTGGTGGCTCATTGCTGGGCCGTGGGGTGAAGCATCAAACCAGCCCCCTCCTGTAGGGCCCGTGAGTGTTGCTGAATCTGGGCCCCTGCGTCTGGGCAATGGCAAACAAAAGGTCTGGGGGCCACACAGAGACCCCGGTGGGCTGAGCAGGAAGTGGCTGAGACTTTGCTTTGTCTTTGCCTGTGGGCTTGGCTGTCTGCAGCCTGCAAACCTCCTGGCTCCTCAGACCAGTGGTCTGGATGGAGCATTACACAAGCTGGAATAATGGAATTGCTGTGTAGATGCTCCCGTTGTTATTGCAGAGTAATGGCCGTTATTCCCAAGTAACGCTGCTGTGTAGATGCATCTTAAGAAAAATGCTGAGCAAGGGCTTCTACAATGGCAGGGGAGACATTGAAATGAGGTCACTTCTCTAGATAGAGAGCAGAGGATGTGTCAGAAGTGGGATTTGAACCCGTGCCTCCATTGAGAGACCAGAAAACCCCACTGAGAGAAAGACAGTAATTTGAATCTGGTGCCTTAGAGCACTCGGACATCCTGACATTGAGGTAAATGCCCTCAACCGCAGTTTTCTTACATGTGTGTTGCTCAGGGAGGCCAAGGGGGCACCTCTCTTTCCCCACCTAACAGCCGCTCTACAGCACCGCTGGGATTATCCACACTCAGCCTCACTCACCGTTGTGAGGTGTTTTGCAGGGAGCTGACAAGAAGCGGAAGAGGGGAAACCGCTGGCCGGCAGAACTGAGACTTGGGATTGTCCTGTGCCAGGGAGTCTGTGTCAGTGCCCTTGGGGATCCTGAGCGGGCGGCTCCTGGGCTTGTTGGCTCCATACCAGGGGAGTCTCTTCTGCAGGGTGGTGCTTGTTCCTGGGGCTAACGCTTATCCCTGTGACACACTTTGTGCAGGAACCATTGGTCTTTGTGCCACAGTAAGTGTCTGGGATGTGGGAGTGAGGAACCTGCCTCAAATAGACACGTATCCCCCCCCGCAGTGTTCTGCTTGAGACCCCGGAGCCCTGGCTTTGACTGGTGCCTGGCACATGGGGAATTAGATCTAGGGGGAGATTTCTAGAGCCCCACAACAGCTGCTGCTCACATGCAGATGTGCACATCTGGGGCTACTGGGCATCCAGCCTGCTTCCTGTCCCTGCCAACCTGGGCAAAGCGGCATCACTGGCTCAGGGGTTCCTCTCCTCAGTGTGCTGCAGAGAAAGCCCTTGTGTGTTAAAGGGCCTCACGGAGCCCAGAGAGGAGGGAGCTGGGATTCTAGTCCCATTGATCTCCTCAACACACACACACAATCCCAGCCCCAAGCCCCTCCCATATCCCTAATCCTGTGCCCTGACTTCTCTCAACTCCCACATCCTCAACCCTGTCCTGAGCCCCACCCCCACCACACAATCCCCAAATCCCTGCCTTGAGCCTCCCACACTCCACTCCACACTTTAATTTCTTACAGGTACTGTCCTATCACAACCCCTCCCCCAACTTCCTGCCTTAACCTTCACCCCCGCCCAAGCGGTGGTGCCCAATAGAACAGTCCCTGTAAGAAATGTGTCACTTTCACCCCTGGGAGCAGCTCAGCCATGCAAAGGGACTGCCTGGTGAAGGACATAAGCCCTGGAGGGCAGGGGTGGGTGTGGCAGTGACATCACAAGGGCCTTTTTGCAGCCCCTCATCTTATTGGCTAAAGGAGGTTGGAAGGTGATGACCTCACAGAGAGTCCATGACAATGGCCAGGTGGGACAGGCTGCAGGGCAGAGGAAACCTCAGAGACTTTGCTACAAGGAGGCTCAGAGACCCCCCATGGCTTTGCTGCAGGGAGTCTCCTTCTTGAGATTTGCCCTTGAGGCCAGAGAGAGAATGAGGGTCACAAGCATGAGTGTGAGCAGGAACCTCACTGGAGTGTTCTCCTTTCCCTCGACTAGCTGACCTAGAAGACAGACGTCCCCAAGGATAAGGTAAGAGCCTCCAAGAGGGACTATATTAATACAGTAGGGGAATTAGCTCAAGTGGTAGAGTGCTTGCTTAGCATGCAAGAGGTAGTGGGATTGATACCCACATTCTCCACTAATGGGAAAAATCCCCATTTCTCTTCTCACAAAGGTAGAGCCAGCTGGGGGGCTAAGTGTTTCCAGTAGCCCCCTCCTGCTGCCTACTTTGTCTCCCACAAAACCAGCCACGCTGGGACTCAGCCTGCTAGTGATGGAGACAGGCCCCAGGGGGCAGAGTTGCCCCACTGGGAAAGTGCCTGCTACACAGGAGAGAGGCAGCTGCTCCCTCCACATGGTCTCCAGCCCACTCCCTGGGGGTGAGACACTGGCTGCTTCCTTGCTGACCTACCAAGAGATCTCTTTGCCCTGCCTCCATGATCCTCCTCACAAAGCTGATTGGCTGGCTGAGAATGCCACTCAAGGGCACAATTGCTCAGCTCCCTGGGATGCACTGAGTGATGGAGCAGACTGATGGGAGGTGTGGGTAAAGCAAATCACCCACCTGGCCCCTGAGTTCAGCCTATGTGGGAGGGAGCCAGAGCCCAGCAGGACCAGGGGATGGGAAAGGGGGGAGGCAGAGAACAGAGACAGGGGAGCAGTAAAGAACATCCACAAACCCAGCCTAACTCCTTGGCCAGCTGCCATGTGAACCACAATGCTTTCCCCAACCTGCAGTCCAGCCCCACAGCTGCTTAATGAGCCCTGCCCAGCCAGGGGCTCAGGACTCTGCCCATTAAGCTGCCATGTCTTCTCCAGAGCCCTCCAGCATTTCAAAGGGCACAGAGAGGAGCCTACTGCACCTGGAGAAATGCCAGAACAGAGGACTGAAGCCAGGACCTTTAGATGTCCAATCCAATACTCGCTGAGCTGAGCTACTTTGGCTGTTACAAGCTGGTTTTCTTGACCTCTAATTCTCTTTCCCAGGTGCTTGGCAGCCCTGCCACAGACAAGCGCTGTTGCCGTCCACTGCCCAGGGAGGCAAGACAAGTATTTCCCTCCCCCACTTTTGACTCTTGACTCACTTCCTCCCCCGCCAATTCCTGCCTGAGCTCCAGGGCTGACCTGGTGGCTGAAGTGGTTGGGGGCCCAGCACCGTGGGGAGGAAATTGGGCTGTTAGACCCTGGTGGGATAACTCCTGGTGATACTTGCTTCCCTGCCAACTCAGCCCTCTGGGGCCTTCACTCCTCATCTGCAGTCCCCTGCTCCCTGCCTGGGCACCTCCAGGATCCATGCTGCCCCTGACTCCTGTTGTGCAGCCCCTGCCAGCCTGGCCCTGTGGTGTCCCTCGCTCCTGAGTTGCAGCCCCTGCTACCTGCCTGGGTCTGGCTGGAGTAAGAGTTTGATATCTTTTGATATTTGTAGTTTAGATTTAATAATGTAGCACTGTGTGATTTCTGTTAAGGTAGGGATAGCGTTCTAGGCCTTTGGTTCAATACCTTTGTTCTAAGGCTTAGTAAGTGAGAGACAGAATCTTGTCTTGCGTCCATGTTAATGAGATTAGAGGAATGCTGAAGGCTCCAGTCTCAGTGTGAATTGGTTTGATTAGGGCCTAATTTACAATGCCTTTTGCATTTGCTCAATATAAAACACTGTTGTTTATATTCTTCTTTGAAGGTCTCCGTAAAAGCAGGGCTGTTTGAGTGTGAATGAGGAGTGTGTGGGCCAGGAAGAGATAAGGTGTAAAGGCCATCGTCAGAGCCAGATGGCCAAGAAAAGAGGGGGTAATGCAGGTGAAGACAGACTGACCGGTGTCAAAAGAGCCATCAAGCGTGCATCCATGACTAAGGAGAGGCAAACTGATGACTTTAAAGGTGAAGGTTGGCATCCCCGAAAACAATCGATTAAATGCAGGACAGGATAACTCTCGGAGATGTTTGGAACCGTAACATCAAAAGAAAACACACCGGACACAGACTGATACAGCAAAATCCAAAGACTTCAACAGAGGAAAGGGTTATAAAAGCAGGGTACTTGCCATGGAACTTTAGGTTCGTCTTGCCCCCAACTCCAGCAGCATCGGATTTCGACCGACAGAGCCCGGCTCCCCTCTGCGATCAGTCTGGCTGGCCAGTAGATTGATTCAGACTCTGGACTGGTAACTATAACATCATGTGGCAGCACTCTGTGTGTGTGTGTGTCGGTGGTTGGGTGACTGAAAAGCATATGCTTCTGTTGTGTTCTCAATCAATGCGGCGGGCTGCCTTTGCCCTATAAAAGATCTCGTGTGCTTTGTTTAAGCATAACAGTCTCTCCCAGCCCCACAGGGCCCCTCACTCCCAAGCCAGACCCCAGGTTCCCTCTAAGCTGTGTGGCAGCCCAGCAGCTGCTTAATGACCCTGCCCAGCCAGGGACTCAGGACTCTGCACATGGAGCTGCCTCAGCTACAGCAGCAGCTAAACTCTCCCAGCCAGCCAGACCCTCCTGCCAGTCGGGTCTCGCTGCCCGTTGTCTTCCCCCCATCGACGGCCAGCAGAGCCACCCGGCCCACGGGAAACAGCCGCACGAGTGGCCCTTTCAGAAAGGAGCCTCGGGCAGCTGAAGGCACGTTGTGGGCTCTAGAACAAGGTGGGTGGGGCAGACGAGCAGCTCACAGGTGGGGGAATTAACTCAAGTGGCAGAGAACTCACTTACCATGTGCAACGCAGTGGGATCAATACCCATATTCTCCAGTAATAGTATGATCCTTACTTCCCTTTTCACAGGCAGAGCCAGCCAGGGGACTAAGAGCCTCCTGTGGCCCCTCCCTCTCCTACTTGATCTCTCCACTGGGGCAGAAAGCTCCTGGGTCACATCCCAGAGACAACTTGCAGGTGGAGCAGAATTAGCCCCATTAGAAAAGTGCTGCCTGTGCTCCATGGTCTGTGCTGTGCAGAAGAACAAGAAGCACGTCCAGCTGGGGGGGAATGGCCACAATCCATCTTTTGGAGTTTGATTTAGCAAGTCCATCTAAGACTCGCCAAATCAAACTCAGAGGTAGAGGGCTCCCCCACCAGCTTCCGGCACTTCTGCTCTTTGTTCCCTTTGGCTTTCTGCTGGGGGGGACACCACCAAGCTCAACTGAAGGAAGCCGACTCCAGCTACGTACTGAGGAGAGAGCATTGGCCAGGCACCACTGGGGGCTGCCTCCCTCACCACCACCGTACCTGGCAGGTGCCTTGACCAGCTTAGCCATGGGGCTGCTTTCTGGGAGTTTTCTCCAGCTGCTCCATGTGTTGCCATTGCCCATCCCAAGGGAGGGGAGAGTCACTCTCCATGGCTGCAGGAGCTGCAGAGGTTGCGCTCGCACGTTCTCTGGGCGCTGACACCCCCAAGGAATCACAAGGGCGTGTGGCGCTGGCTCGCCTGTCCTAACAAAAGACAGGACTGTGCAGCACTTTAAAGACTAACAAGATGGTTTATTAGGTGATGAGCTTTCGTGGGCCAGACCCACTTCCTCAGATCAAATTCTGGAAGAGAATTGGCATGACTATATATACCAAAGGAATACAATGGAAAAAAAAGCAAACACTGACAAATCAGATTTAGAACAGAAGGTGGGTAAGAGGGAGAGGGGCATAGTATCTATGAGATAATGATACTAGGGGTGATAATTGGGGAAGCTATCTTTGTAATGGGTAAGGTAATTAGCATCTTTTTAAGGCCCATTCGTAAAGTATCAAGTTTAAGCATGAATGACAGTTCAGAGATTTCTCTTTGTAGTCTGGTGTTAAAGTCTCTTTGAAGTAAGATACATGTAGTAAGGTCATTAAGACTATGCGTAGGTTGGTTGAAATGAAAGGAAACTTTTTTCCTGCTGAAAATGTCTGGTGTCTGATTTGTGGCCATTAATTCTTTGGCAAAGTGTCTGAGAAGTTTGTCCAATCTACACAGCAGAAGGACACTTTAAGCACTTTACTTTCCCTTGCAACAAACCCTGTTGCCAACTTTGTCCTCATATTTACTCTGCTGACACCATCACTGGACCTAACCATGTTAGTTACCAGATCAAAGATACATATTTCCGCTCATCCAGAAATATAATTTATGCCATCATGTGCCTAAAGTGCCCAGGGAGCATAAAATTCATTTTTCACCAGCCTGAGGACAAGGAAGTCAAAGCACATGAAATGGGAGAATTTTGTAGCAACCAGCCCAGGAAGGGCCCACTGAGATTTAAACTCAGCTTGTAGGATTCAGAGCCTTGAGTGCTTCCCATTACACCATGGGACCTACAGCTGAGACCTTTGGTGGGAAACTGACTCTCAGGCTGGCCTCTGCTCTCCTGGCTTTCGTCCAGCTGCCCCATCCCCGCTACTCTAGTAGAAAGCCGTGTGACACTCTCCCCTCCCCCATAATGGCATGGACAGGTCACTGCCCCCAACCAGACTCTGAAATGGCCCCCTGCATTTCCCCTGGCCCCATGGGGTTGACAGGAAAGAGGTCAAGGCCAGGCTGGAGCCAGGGGAAGCAGGAGGCAGGAAGAGCCCCAGTCTACACAGCTCCTTTTTGTGCAAAAGCCTCTTGTGCAAAAACAGACCCCAATTAATTATGCAAATGAGCATGGCAATAAGATAATCTGTACTTCATTTGCATGAGCTTTTGCGGAAGAGAGATGCAGTATGGAGATAGCCTAGGTGGTAGATAGCCATGAAGTAACATAGACTCAGGAAAATCCTTGGGCTGCAATCCTTAGTTACACAAAATAAGAATAATTCACCAGCTCAGACATGATTTCTAAACCGCCAAACAAGGAAAATAATAAAACCTGATGGACTAGGGAGACTTTTACCTACCCACACATTTCAAGAAGTCTAATCTTATGTAAGACAAGACTGTGTGGCCTAATGGATAAGGCATCTGACTTCGAATCAGAAAGCTGAGGATTTGAGTCCCTTCACAGTTGTGTTTAGCTACTTTTGTCTGTGCTTGTGGATCCTGCTGTCTTTGGCTTGGAAAGGTCCTATATAACAATGTGGTTTTTCTATAACCCTATGGAAAGGCCTGTAGCTATTCAGTAGGTCTAAACTAAAGCCTTCTTCTGCAGCCAGACTGAAGAGCAGCAGCAATTTGCTGTAAAGCCTGGAGTCACACGTTCACATTCCATCTAAATGGCATTGAAATAGTGTCACACTAGGCTGTGAGAAGGGATCTTATCCTAGTGGCACCCACTGTCACCAGGCAAGAACCAGATCTCAAGGTGGGTAGAGAAAACTTAATTAACAGACTTTTGTCTGGCAAAAAACTGCTTACCAATAGTTGTGGTTGTGCAATTGGTACTCTATGGTTCTTGTCCTCACTTTCCTATTGTTTGTCTGTGTGATAGTCTGGTTTGGATCTGTTTCTGTCTGCTGTATCATTGATTTTGCTAGCTGTAAATCAGCTAAGGCAGTGGGGTTTGATTGGTTAGGTAATTCTGTTACAGTATGCTATATTTGGTTAGTGAATTATAACAAAATAATTGGTTAAGGAAGAACTAAGCAGTATTGAGTTTCTCTCTATAAACTGGGGTCCAAGAAGGAGACCAGCAAGAAGAAGGAAAAGAGGAGAAGAGAAGAGGAAGGAAAAGGGAAAGGAAGACTAAGAAGGAGGAGAGAAGACCTTGAAGCAGAACTCACCTCCAAGGCAGCCTAAGACCAGAACAGCCAGGACTCCTCTGCACAACTGCTGAAATGGTTTGCTGTGTGAATTCTATAGCAGCTGACATTAGGCCTGTGGACTGCGATTATTTACCAGTTTCCCTGCCTCAATAGGGCCCAGAGCTGTGATGACTGAGTGGTTAAGGTGTTAGATTTGAAATCCAATAGGGTTTCCCTGTGCAGCTTCAAACCCGGCTCACAGCAAGGCCTGTGTTTTGGCCACACCGCTTCCTAGGGCAACAAGGGCCTCCGTAAGTTACCAGCAGTGAGGCTGTTAGTGTTGGCATCTAACTAATTGCACCATTAGACCATGTCTTCACTCAGGTGGAGATTTCTGCTGCAATCCATCTCGGGGGCTATGTCCACACTGCAGGCTTTTTGCGCAAATCGAATAGGGTTTCCCTATGCAGGTTTAAATCCTGCTTGCAGTGAGGGCTGTGTTTTGGCCACACCCCTTGCTAGTGTAACCCTTCTGCCAGGAGTGCTGGCAGCAGCCAGCGCTGGGTTCGATGTCTAGGGGTTCCTTCTCATCCCTCTCACACACAACTGGCTCTAGCACAGAGCCGGTGGGCCTGGTGGAGGCAAGAGCAGTAGAGATGAGTTGCAAGTGGGCTAGTGCTCCCTTTGCACATGAGAGGTGGGAGGATTCCCTCCCGTCTTCTCCCACCTGCTCGCTGGTGCTCAGGAGTTGGCCCCTTTCCTGCTGCCCCAACTCTTACTCCCACAATGCACTTTGTGCCGGGGCCATTGGTCTTTGTGCTAAGGTGCATGGCTGGGAGCCAGAACTCAGGACCCTTCTCCACATATACAAATCCCCCTCTCCTGACCCTGTTCTGCTCCCAGTCTGGCTGCAGAAGGCTTCAGTTTAGACCTACTGAATAGCTACCAGCCTTCAATAGGTTTATAGAAAAAACACATTGTTACAGAGGACCTTTCCAGGCCAAAGACAGCAGGATCCACAAGCACAGACAAACAAAGGTAAATGTAACTGTGAAGGGACTCAATCCTACAATCTTCTGGTCTGAAGTCAAACACCTTAGTCTTTAGGCCACACAGTCCTGTCTTGTGTAGAATTGGAGTCCTTGAAATGTGTAAGTAGGGAAAAGTCTACCTAGTCCATCAGGTTTTATTATTTTCCTTGTATGGCGGTTTAGAAATCACGTCTGAGCTGGTGAATTATTCTTATTTTGTGTAACTAAGGATTGCAGCCCAAGGATTTTCCTGAGTCTATGTTACTTCATGGCTATCTACCACCTAGGCTATCTCCATACTGCATCTCTCTTCCGCAAAAGCTCATGCAAATGAAGTACAGATTAGCATATTGCCATGCTCATTTGCATAATTAATTGGGGTCCGGTTTTGCACAAGCGGCTTTTGCACAAAAAGAAGCTGTGTAGACTGGGGTTTTTCCTGCCTTCTGCTTTCCCTGGCTCCAGCCTGGCCTTGGACTCTTTCCTTTCAGCCCCATGGGGTCAGGGGAATTGCAGGGGGCCATTTCAGAGTCTGGTTGGGGGTGGCGACCTGTCCATGCCGTGGTGGGGGAGGGGAGAGTGTCACACGGCTTCTACTAGAGCTGGTACTTAAATAAAAACCAAAAAATAAACAAGCAGCTGGGATGGGGCAGCTGGAGGTAAGCCAGGAGAGCAGAGGCAGCCGGAGAGCTGAGAGTCACAGGTGCCCACCAAAAGCATCAGCTGTTTGTCCCATGGTGCTGCAAGGGGCAGCACTCAAGGCTCTGAACTTTGCAACCTGAGTTCAACTGTAAGTGGGACCTTCCTCGGCTGGTTGTTGCAAAAGCCTCCTGCTTTAGGTTTCTTGTCCTCAGGCTGGTGAGAAAAGATTTTTTGTGGCTTGTGCTGGGTGTCTCATGCCCACTGGCGATCGGTCTCTCGTCTGGCTGGCTCAGCAGGAAGCTGGGATGAGCTAGGGCCATGGAACCTCCCAGGCTGGCTGGAGACACAGGGGGCTGAGGTTGTGTTTTTGCTGCTTCCCCTGATGCCCTCAGTTCCAGTCCCAGCAGCTGCCAAGCTCTGCCTATTGCCCCCTGGCCTCTACTAACTCATACATTGGGTGTGGAGCTATTGGCTTGGGTGTAGGAACTGTCTGGGAGAGCGAGCAGCACAAGTGAGAGGCTAGACCAAGATGCACTCAACCGGTTTGGTTTTTTTGGGTCTGCCCCTCCTGCACCCCTAGAGACAGCCTGAGACCTGAGTGTCCCAGGTACCCACCAGAGGTTTCTTGTCTAGGTTCCATGGTGTAAGGGGCAGTACTCAGGACTCTGAATCCTGCAGTCTGAGTTGAAATCTCAGTAGGACTTGCTGGGGCCAGCTGGGTTGCTGTGAGGTCCTCACACTCCATGACTATGTCTACACTCATGGCTTCTTCTGGCACAAGAGTGTCTTCTGCAAATATGGTGGTTCATTAGCTATGCAAATGAGGCTTGCCAATATTCCATGCTTAGCCTCATTTGCATATTACTTGCTCAAGAAGCCATGAGTGTAGACATAGCTCATGGGTTTTGGCTTCATTGTCCTGAGGTTCACCAAGGGCAATTTTGCTTGTCTGGTAAAAAGGGTGCCTGAGTGATGCTGGTTTGTTCACGTTGGCCCGTCTACAAGTGTCAGGGCAAGTGCTTCCCCAAGTGGATGGCATCGCAGGTGAGGGGCAGAAGAACCCAGGAGCACAGGGCTGCTTCCCATGCAGAAGGACCCCTGAGCTAGATCATTTATGTCACAGCAAAGGTAAAATAGCTGGGTTCTTCTCATGTGTCTTTTTTTATTTCAATGTCTGCCCTGCAGCTGTGATGGCATCAGGCACCAGACTGTGGAAACCATTTCATATTTAGCTAGAAGCCATCTTGTATAACAGAAACCATTTCAGGAGGCTTATTCCGACTTCTGCAAACCTCATTCGATGAAGAATAACGCCTGTTCCAAATTAGCTATTTCAAAATAAGGCGTCTGCAGATACTCCACTGCTACTATTTTGAAATAGCCCCTCTCTAGGGCCATTGCAAGTTATTCTGCCTGGAGCTCTAACCTGAGATAACTCTTCTACATTAGAGGAGCCTTCCTCGGACTATTCTGAAGTTTCCCTGCAGTGTAGACCTGCTATTTCGAAATAAGCTATTTTGGAATAACTATTCCAGAATAGCCTATTCCGAAATAAATGTGCCGTGTAGAAGTAGCCAAAG
>CM064345.1:26921841-26942877 GCA_032595735.1 Pelochelys cantorii | reverse complement strand
CTAATAACCTCAAATTTTGCTCACTAATCCTGTCCCAAACCTCACTGTGTTGCAGCAACTTTCAAGGTACTCTGAATATGTTTCTGGATTTTAGAACCCTAAGGAAAAAGTAATTGTTAAACAGTGAGCTAGAATAAACCTTAACTAGAGCAGAGCTACTGCCCCGCTATACTGAGAAAAACCAGCTGGCATCTGACAATGGCTCTTCGGACTCCACTTATTACCCTGTTGAAGACGTCAGAGTATCAGAACAAGTTACTGACCTGCCACCTGGAGTTCCAGTAAAGCTTCTGCATAAGAGACACTGGACTGAACAAGACACGTGTACTGTCCATGGTCAGAGGGTTGGATGTTGTATATTCTCAGGGAAACACTCCCAGTGGTGATCTCGTCTTTCAAAAGTTCCGTTCTCATTCGATATTCCGGCATCTGCTCCGCATACTGATCCTGCCCGTCGCGGTACAGGTGCACGACTGAGGAGTCCTGGGATCTGAACCACCTCACCTCCATGTTCTCAGCGCTCACCCTGGGGGACAGGTGGCAGGGCAGGACAGCCTCCCCATCCAGGGAGGCAGCGACTGGGCGGTCAGGTCCCTGCACTGTGAACTGTGCTGTGAAATGAGTCGGGGAAAAAGAAAATTAAATTGGAGAGGAACCAAGAGAGACAGCAATGTAAGTGCAGAATCCCAACATTGTTACAGGCTGGGGACCAACTGGCTAAGTAGCAGTTCTGCAGAAAAGGCCCTAGGGATTCCAGTGGATGAGAAGCTGGATATGAGCCAACAGGGCGCCCTTGTAGCCAAGATGGCTAACGGCATATCAGGGTGCATTAGGAGGAGCATTGCCAGCAGATCTAGAGAAGTGATTATTCCCTTTATTCAGCACAGGTGAGGCCACATCTGGAGTATCGTGTCCAGTTCTGGGCCCCCCACTATAGAAAGGATTGGAGAGGGTCCAGTGGAGGGTGACCAAAATGATGCGGGGGCTGGAGCATATGACCTATGAAGAGAGGCTGAGGGAGTTGGGTCTTTTTAGTCTGCAAAAGCGTAGAGTGAGGGGGGATTTGAGAGCAGCCTTCAACTTCCTGAAGGGAGGTTCCAAAGAGGCTGGAGAAAGGCTGTTCCCAGTAGTGACGGATGGCAGAACAAGGAGCAATGGTGTCAAGTTGCAGTGGGGGAGGTCTAGGTTGGATATTAGGAAAAACTGTTTCACCAGGAGGGTGGTGAAGCACTGGGATGGGTTCCCTAGGGAGGGGGTGGAATCTCCATCCCTAGAGGTGTTTAAGTCTTGGCTTGACAAAGCCCTGGCTGGGTTGATTTAGTTGGGATTGGTCCTGCCTTGGGCAGGGGGCTGGACTTGATGACTCCTGAGGCCTCTTCCAGCTCTATGGTTCTATGATTCTATGTGTATTGCCAACTTCGAAGTGTTCAAAAATCAGGAGTCAGGACCCCCATCCAAATCAAGAGATTGGCTTAAAAACAAAGAGATTGTTTTTTAAAAATATCACACTTGGGGTGGGATTTTGCCTTCTGATTTGAGAACCTGTAGAGTTGACTTGTGTCACATTTCCAAGCATTTATCTGTAATCACAGGGGTTAGAAACTTACTTGAAAAGAAACTGGAAGCTGAGATTCTCACCTATTACAGGCCTCCAGGAGTTGTGGCTTTAAGAAACACATCAAATAGCATGAGACATATGATAAAACTATGTGAGCTGGTAACCCAGCGAGGAGGCCGGAACTCCTACCTGACGTGAGCCTGGGAGTCTGCAGAGCGAGGCAGAGCGCAAGGTAGCCAGGCAGAGCAAAGCTCACTGAAGAGCTGAGGGAGAACGAGAGAACCTTTTCCATCATTCTTGCTGGGCCTGGGGAACAGGAGAAACAAACAAAGTCAGATGTGCAGTGACTGGCACAAGAGTGAGTCCACCCTGGAGTTGGGAAGGGATTCTCCCCATAGTGCTAGTTTGCCAATACTCATAACTTGAAATACAAAAATGATACCTACATACGAACAGTATGAACAGAATCAGTGAATTGTAACCTTTCTGCAGACACCTCACTTGGCCCACTTTGCACAAGAACTGGTGCACACATATAACAGTGGTTGCAACAATGTCTTTTGTGTTCATGTCAGACTCCAATAATGTCGCACCTGGGAAGGGGACAGCTGAATGTGAAGCACTCTCCCAGGCTGTCCCCACTTGGCAAGGGCCTGACAGCACAGGGAGAAAGCGAGGGTCACGCTACAGGAAGCCAAGCACCCAGAACCCTCTGGTCCTGCCACTGTGAGCCCCTCTCCTCCCCAAGTCACACCACCAAGAGGTACAATACTCTGGGGAGAAGGAGGAGGGGCTGGAGCGGAGCAGAGAGGCAGAGGCTGCCCCCAACAGCTGCCCAAGAGGAGCAGGAGGGGCAGAAGATAGAGGGAGATATTTTGGCCTTGGAAAGGGTTCAGAAAAGGGCAACTAAAATGATTAGGGGTTTGGAACGAGTCCCATATGAAGAGAGGTTAAAGCGACTGGGACTTTTCAATTTAGAAAAGAGGAGACTGAGGGGGGATATGATAGAGGTCTATAAAATCATGAGTGGTGTGGAGGGGGTGAATAAAGAAAAGTTATTTATTAGTTCCCATAATAGAAGAACTAGAGGACACCAAATGAAATTAATGGGTAGCAGGTTGAAAACTAATAAAAGAAAGTTCTTCTTCACACAGCGTGTAGTCAACCTGTGGAACTCCTTGCCAGAGGAGGCTGTGAAGGCTAGGACTATAACAGAATTTAAAGAGAAGCTAGATAATTTCATGGAGGTTAGGTCCATAAAAGGCTATTAGCCAGGGGATAGAAATGGTGTCCCTGGCCTCTATTTGTCAGAGGCTGGAGAGGGATGGCATGAGACAAATCGCTTGATCATTGTCTTCGGTCCACCCTCTCTGGGGCACCTGGTGTTGGCCACTGTCGGCAGACAGGCTACTGGGCTAGATGGACCTTTGGTCTGACCCAGTACGGCCATTCTTATGTTCTTATGAGTATGAAGGGCAGATCGGCTGCCGGCCAAGAGGAGCGAGGGACAGAGGGATAAGGAGGAGGCAGGTATGCCCTTCTGCCGGCCCAGAGCAGCCTCCAAGCTCTAGGCACACACACCACATATGGCTGAATAGGGGCGCCCCAACATTTCGGTTGCCCTACACAGCTATGTTATTTCCCATATGCCAAAGGCCTGCCCTGCTCACAATAGACACACAAGAGTGTTGCAAAAGATGCAGTGTTGGCCAGCTGAGTCAGATTCTTTTGAAACAGAAGGAAAAAGGAGAGAGCTAAAGAAATAAAAAATGAAGCAGGGAAGAAAAAGGGCACCTGGGGGCAGCTGAAGTGAGAGACACTTCCCAGGTGGCGTTTGGGATTCAGCTGGAGAGAGTGGAGGTGGAGATGCCACCAAGGTCCCTCTCTCTCCCCTGTTCTGGTCAGGACTTCTCTCAGGATTGACATGAAAAAGATCTGGCACCCTGGGAAACGCTGGGGATGGCAGCTATGATGGTGAAGCTCAGGCCACTGGCCAATTTCTATCCCCCCCCCAAATAGTTCTGTAAGCTCTGTGTGTGTTGCTCACTGCTTGTCTGACTTCCTTCTGCTCACGCTGGGGATTAGCTCTTTGGGTATGTCACCAGTGTTTCCCCCTTCAGGAATACACCCCTCCATGACTACGTCTACCCTGCAAAGTTTTTGTGCAAAAACGCACGGAGCGTCCACACTACAAGCACGTTTTTGCACAAGTACAGTAGATGGTCAGAACACAGGGCTTTCTGCACAAGAGTTATTCCTCTTTCAATGAGGAATAGCTCCTTTTTGTGCAAGAGTTCTTGAGCAAAAAGGAAAGTGTGGACTTTCCTATCAGGAAAAACACAGGTGCTCTGATGGCCGTGCTTTCTTGCACAAGTGTGTCCATGGCAGTGTGGATGCTCTTTCACAAAAGCACATCTCTTGTGCAAAAGCATATGGCAGTGTGGACGCGCTCGTGCGCAAGAACTTTTTGTGGAAGATTCCTTCCTTAAAAAGTTCTTGTGCAAGAAGCCTGCAGTGTAGACATAGCCCATGTCTCTGTCAGTCACACCGTGACCTAGGCTGTCTTTCTAGTTCACTGCACCAGTGGTACCTGTAAGAGTCTCCATCCCTGTGTTCGCTCCTTTCATAGACCTACAATAAAACTTGTTCTGACTATCCTTTGTGAGGTGTCTTTTGACAACATTGTATGTAAGGTTATAAGATTCTACTCTATGATATTACTGAGACATATTCCAAATCTGGAGAGAGGTCACAAACTAGTTCTCCGAGGACAAAAGGCGAGCCAATGGCTCGGTCAGGCACCAGCAAAATCAAACGTAGAGAACCTGTGCCATTTACGCTTCCTTCCTCTGCATTTTTTCTCTTCTCTACCCACAGCCTCAACAGCCAAAAAACAAAAGAAGCAGCCTGGACTGGAGGGAGGAATCCTGACTGACAGGAATTCAGCCTGTCAGAGTGCTGACATATGAGGCGAGAGAGACCTTTGCTCTGAATTCACTTAGCTGGTTCAACTAGGCATTAGTTGCATTTTACTTTTATTTTCTTGTAACCAGTTCTGACTTTTTTGCCTCATTGCTTGTAATCACTCCATGCACTCCCTGGTCCAAAGATTCTCCCTCATCACCTACTACTGCCTTGTTCTGTTAGCTCAGTGCAGTGACATGGAGATTAAACACCCAGATCCGGGCAGAAACTCTCACACAGACCTGGCAGCATCGCTGGGGATTCACAGATCCACAGATGCTCAGCCTGTAACCAGTTTCCTGGCAGAGTTCCTGCAAGGTCTCCCAAGCACCCACACTGTTCCAAGGCTGTCCTCCAAGGCTGGACTGTAGGGCAGCAGTGATTCCTGCCTCTGTATGTGCCTCGCTGCAGTGAATCCAACCCAGCCAGACTCCTGCTGGAGGCTTGTACACAACCCCTTCGGGGCTCAGAGCTCTCAGTGGGTACGTCTAGACGACAGGCTTTTGTCGACAGAGGCTTTGTCGACAGATACTGTCGACAAACCCTCTGTCGACAAAGAGCGTCTAGACGACAGCCAGTTCTGTCGACACAGCAAGCCGCTTTGTCGACAGAGAGTCTAGACGCTCTCTTTTGAAAAAGCACCGTGTGGGTGCAGTAGCGCCTTTTTTCGATAGAACTCTGTCGACAAAAGGAGTTATTCCTCGTAGAACGAGGTTTGCCGCCGTCGACAAAGCTGCCGCGCTCTGTCGACTTACTGTCGATAGAACTCGGCGGTAGTGTAGACGCAGGTATAATTTTGTCGACAAAAGTCCACTTTTGTCGACAAAACTGTAGTCTAGACACACCCAGTGAGTATTTCCAGTGATACAGGCTGCCTTGGCGAAACAAGGGAACCATTTATTTATCAGTTATGCAGACTTTGAAAGTCTTTGGGTTAGGAGCAGAGAGGCAAGCCTAGGAGATGGGTCCCCTGGGTGGGAGCCAGGCTGTCACCAGGCCCATTCTTCCCTGCCCTGTCTCCTTTGTCTCCCCATTCCAGCAGTGCACTGTGTCTACGTACTCTAGTCTTCCTAACCCGACCCTGACACCTCTCCTCTGCTCTCCAGGGATAGTCATGCTCTGCTCCTGTGTTCTGCAGCTCTAGCAGCCAGGTATTTAGACATTTGATATTTAGACATTGGGGTTTCCATTGTCTCTCTAGGGTTGGCCATTCCCAAGTGTTGATTCCCACTCAGAAAGTCCTACCAGCTCTGTCTGGGCTTCTTACCTTAATCTCCCATGTCCCAGGGAGAAAATCAATTCATTCCCTCAGTGGGTAGTGCTGCCAAGGCAGAGAATCTTAGAGACAGTTCATAATATTATCACAGACAGTTCCCACTGTGGCACATCTTTCTCCCCCTTTGAGATCAGAACCGGGGAGATCTCTTCCACGAGACGGGAATGTCCCCGTTTCCTGCTACCTTGTGACTGAGATTCCTTCCAAATTCAGGTAAAATGCTTTGGAAGTGTGGACACTCTCTTCCAGAAAAGCTTCTTCCAAAAGAAGCCTGCAGTCTAGACGTAGCCTCAATGAGATGGGGTAGCAAAAGAACACAAAGGCCCATGAAAACTCCCCATGTGCACCCTTCTATTGACATCCAAAAGATCAGACCTGAGGAAGAATGTGAAACTGCTCTGAACTGTGTTATGAAAATGACATGTTTGAGTAAGGAAATCTTCACTGTGAGAACCCTGGAATTGTCTTTTAGAAAAAACTACCAAGCAGATGGGAAATTTTTTTATTATAGGCATTTTTTGTCTTCTCCTATTAGCTAGGGCTATGTCTAGACTGCAGGCTTCTTTTGGAAGAAGCTTTTCCAGAAAAGATCTGAAAATCTTCTTCTGAAAGACAATGTCCGCACTGCCAAAGTGCATTGAAAAAGTGATCTGCTTTTTCGAAAGATAGCATCCACACTGAATGGACGCTATCTCGCACTGAAGCTGTGGTTACTAGGGTACCTGTGCTTTTTCCTCTTTCCTCTTCTTTCGAAAGAACTCCCTCTTCCCTGTCCACACACACCTGTTTCTGAAAGAGTTATTTCGGAAAACGGCTTCTTCCTCGTAGAAAGAGGTTTATCAATGTTGGAAAAAAACCCTCTGTTCTTTTGATGCGATTGCAGTGTGGACGTAAGTGAAGTCTTTTTGGAAAAACAACTGTTTTTCTGAAAAATCTCTGTCGTGTAGACATAGCCTGAGGGTTGAAACTGAGGGGAGAAGCCATCATTACCTCCTAAATCTCATCTTCTAGGGAATGAGGAGATCGGTGAACCCACCCGCCTCCAAATATCAGCTGACTTGGCTGCAGCCTTGGGGTATCTTTTCCAGAGTTGTTGACTCGAGTCCCATGACTTGAACTCGAGTCCGACTTAAGTCGCCTAGGTGACGCAACTTGAGACTCGACTCGGGTTCATTGTTTGTGACTTGAGACTCGACTTGAGACTGGCTAATTTTGTTAAATCGACTTGGTGAAAAAATTGTCCGAAAATGCCAATGTTGTTAGTAACAAACCGCCCACAGTGGCAATCGCAGCCCCGCCTCCCAGTTAGACTACTAGTAGTTAGCAAGTATGGCAAGTATGATCTATGTTAATAAATGAAAACAGATAGTGATTATTGTTATTTATTGATATTAATGGCTTGTACAAAAGTGACTTGACATTTTTTAAAATTAAGACTTGAGACTCGACTTAGACTTAACAATGACGACTTGAAGACAACACTGATCTTTTCACCTTGGTCGGGGTTGGGAGTGACCCTTGGAGCACATGGGAACATCAACGTTGGGAAAATGCTCAAAGGAAGAAAAATAAGCAACTTGAAACTGTTACCACAAAAATTTAGGCATCAACTGTCTGTAGGCATTTCCGGGTTTAGCCACAGATGATCAGGTTTTTGTGAATCCCAGTGTGTCCTGATTCTAGGATTTGTTTTAGGTACCTAAAGTGACAGGCCCCTAAGTCCTCCTACAAATCTAGCCGGTGTTAAGTAAGAAGCATCTCATAGTGCCAGTAACATCACCAAAAGAAGCTATTCACTAACTACAGCTCACAACAGGCAGCAAAACAACAAGAGCATATGAGCTCTGCTGCAGGGCCCTGGCTCTGCTGAAGCACAATGAACTAGCAAAAAGAAAAACCTCCACTTGATCTTCATGTTAGAAGCTTTGTGGGGTAGAGACCAGCCAAATTTGCATTCCGAGTGTGGGGAGGGAATTAGTGGGGTTGTGCAACACCAGTAGCTCATCTGAATGAGTTGTGGGTGAGGAAATATCAAACCAGCCTGTAGTTCCTGAGATGGAAGCCGCTTACCTGCTGAATCCTGCAGAGGCGTTTCCATGCAGCATCAGGGTCCTGGGAAGATCTCAGGTTCTCTACTATCCACAGCCATCCCCTAAGAGGAGTTCCTCTTCTCTGTGAAACCTCCCTTTGCTGAGGTCCATTCAGCACCGGAGTCCCACAGGCCAGGAGCTTGACTTTGTCCAGATCATTTCTGTCTGGTGTTGATTTGCTGCGTTTTTCACTGAACGGAATCGCTGCCTGTTTCTGCCGCTCCCACCAGTGTCAGAAATGAAAGTAACCAGGTGGCTGGGACGTTATCGGAACAGGAATCCTGGTCACATGCTGAGTAACTGGCAAGGATCAAAGTCCTCATAAAGAAATCTCCCCAGCAATACCCGTGAGTGACAGCTTGGGAGCCGACCTGCCCTCTTTGGTAGGTGACACTCAGCTCCGCACTGTTTCTCCTGCTCTCTGAGAATCAGCAACCTAACGAGCCATTGCAGGTAAAGGCACCGTTCTCCAAGGCTTCCCTCTCCAGGTGAAGGAAGGAAAGTCTCCCACTTTCCTGATTGTGGGACGTATATGTAGTAATAAGAGGTCCTGACAAAGGAAGTCTGGTGTGAGGCCTAAGGCCTGAGCGTCAGTCAATGCTTTGCTACCATAAAGCAGAGCTAAGCTGTGAGCAAAAGGCAGGTCCTGCTCACAGAGACTTGGCAAAGGCAGGGCTGCTGGTATTACAGAAACACACAGACCTAGGAGGTACTGGGCACAGGCCAGGCACATAAACATTCCAGGAGGATGGTAACAGAACAACTTGCTGCAGAAACAGCTTGGTATCAGCACACTCCCCATAGATAACTGGGACATACCCACCCAGGTTCAGTACAGAGTTGGGACAACAGCAATGATGGATGGGGATGTTTTGATTGAACCACTGTGTACAAGGTAATGGGAGGTATCTTGGTACATCAGAGGGTGTCAACCAAATACGTGTAAAGGTGGCACCTCGATACGTAAGAAGTGATGTGTAACTTGTTTTTGTATAAAAGTGTATCTCAGAGGGCTGTCTTGTCCAGCCTAGGGGATAGGGGAAACTCCTGGCCGCTAACTGAGCTGAGTCCATTGCCAGGGCTTGCCTATGTACTAGGGTAAACTGTTGACATCTGGTCTAGATGCCCAGGGTTCTAGAGACTGTAAGTCATTTGACAATAAACCTGGCTCCGATGCCTTTGCACCTTGTCTGATTTGTGGTCACTGGGGACTCTTAGAAGTCTGTGGTGTTGGCTACCTGCGCAGAGCCTGCACAGCATTCGGAAAGAGCACAAGTATTCGGAGAAAGCACACGCACCGCACGCAGCCGAATGGTTATCAACACTGAAGGGAGCAGAACAGATGCCAGAGCACCACACCGGTGGTGGCGTCTGACAACAGTATGGAAGGGCGAGGCCACACTCTTCCATATAAATGGAGGAGGTGCAAGATCTGGAATGGAGGTTGGGTGCAGAAGGGAACTTGTGGTGAGGGAGGGTGCTTCTACACTGCAGGGCTTAACTCGAAATAAGCTACGCAAATTGAGCAACGTCAATTAGAACATAAGAAGAACATAAGAATGGCCATACTGGGTCAGACCAAAGGTCCATCTAGCCCAGTGTCCTGTCTGCCGACAGTGGCCAGCACCAGGTGCCCCAGAGGGGGTGGACTGAAGACAATGGTGATTTGTCTCATGCCATCGATCTCCAGCCTTTGACAAACAGAGGACGGGGACACGGTTCCTACCCCCTGGCTAACAGCATTTTATAGACCTAACCTCCATGAATTTATCTAGCTCCTCTTTAAACTCTGTTATAGTCCTAGCCTTCACAGCCTCCTCCGGCAAGGAGTTCCACAGGTTGACAATTGTGTAGCTTATTTCAAAATAGGGAACATCTACAGGGCACTTATTTCAAAATAGAGCACTTTTCCACCGACTCCCCTTATTCCTCATATAATGGGGGTTACAGGAGTCGGAGCAAGAAGTCTTCCAGCTCGACAGTATTTTGACACTATTTCAAAATAACTGTGTAGACACAGACTAAGTTATTTCAAAATAATGTTGCAGTGTAGTCGTACCCAGAGGGAGTTTGGGTGAAAGACAGTTGTGACCTGGGGCACTGGACTGGGGTACAGGAGGTTGGATTGTGACCTAGGGCTGGTGTCATAACCAGGAGGGCTGACCAGCACCTGGAGACTAAGGGGTTAACTCTGACCCTAGCCAGATATCTGGTCAGCCTGTAACAATTCAGGTAGGGATTTCAAACTGGGATAAATGGATTTTAATCTTTTCCCTCCTTTGTCTGAGTCAGAGCAGTTTCTTCCAAGTAACAGGGAGATGGGAGGCCCATCTCTCTCCAAGAAAAGACTTCTTATAGTATGTAAGTAGTGCAAAGTTTAGATAGTCCATCAGATTTTATTGTTTTCTGGTTTGGGAATTTGGAACTGAGGTCTGTGCTGTTAAAAATGTTTTTCCTTTCTTTAAAAGTGTTTTTTTTTTCTCCTCTGTAACTAAGTTTAACCCAGGGCCTTTTCCCCTGAGTATCTAAAACAATTGGTGGCTCTTTTCCATCTAGTCACTTCAACTGTAGTTTTTGTTTTGATAATAAAAGTTTGTTTTCTTTTTTTAATTAACCAGTAGTGGTTGATTTCTGTGTCCTGGAAGGTCTGCCTGTTTGTCTGACTGAGGGGTCAGTTATCACAGACTGCAGCTTGTTTTTCTCTTTTCTCTTTTTCAAGCTCTTTTGGGGGAAAAGAGGTTGGGGTGCCCCAGGGGTTGGTTTCAAGTGTCCACCCCTGTTTGTGGGTTCAAAAGTACTTGATGGTGGCAGCAGATTCCCCAAAGTCCAGGTATTAGGATTTTGGGGGGAAGTTTTGTACCAAAGCCTGTAGAGACAAAGTTTTGGAGTGCTCTTGCGGGCCCCCACTTCTGCATTTGTCATGCCAGCGTGAGGAATAGCCTTGACAGCAGGAAACTGGGTTACTGGAGGGGGTGCAGAGATTTCGGTTGTGAGCCAGGGTAGGAGGGGACTGTGATCTGGGGCAGGGGATTGGGGTGCCAGATCTGGAAGGAGATATCGGGGGCAGAGGATTTGGGTATGTGGAGTAGTAGGCAGGAGTGGGGGCAGAAGGTTGGGGAAGTGGGGTGCCTGGGGGGGCCAGAGGCAGAGTCTGGCCAGGAGACTTACCAGCCAGCAGCCCATTCCTGAATCAGCCTCCCTGCCAGCCAGTGTTCAAGGGGGGGCTGGGAGAGATGTTAGTCCTTGTTCCCAGCCCTCGCCCCTCCCTCCTACTTCTGAGGTGTGGAGAAGCTCAGCTGACTCCTGGCTTTAAGCCCACCCCTGGTAATGGCTGCAGTCCCCACCCAGTCAGTCTAACATCTCTCCCAGATCCCTCCCCCCTTGAAGGAAAGACCTTGTCCTGCTGTCTCCTGGCTAAGAGGCCTGCCCCAGTCAGTCAGCCCCATACACAGAGCCCTGAGTCTCTGACTGGGCGGGACTGATTAATCACCTGGGAAGCTGGGCTGCCCCGCAGCTTGGAGGGAACACTGCTGCCTGCTCCGCCCCCACACAGGCTGTAGCCATGTGCTCGGGAGTCTCTTGTGCTTTGTGGCTGCTTGTTATTGAAACAGGCAGCTCCCTTTGTCCACTTTCTGGCCAGAAACCAGCCAATGGGATTGTGCTGGGGGCAGGAGCAGCTCCTAAAACATTTTTCCTTCTCCTCTGGACTCACAATTTTTAATGAAAAACTGTCCCACAGCCACGTTTCTGAGTGGCATGCAGGTTGGGCGAGGTGAGCAGGGAGTCTGCCTAGGGCTCCCCGCAGCATCCACAGGCCAGATCCAGTGGCTTGTTGGGCTGGATCTGGCCCGTAGGCCGTAATTTGCCCAGGCCTGATTTATAGTCACAGAAATGTCCAGCACTTCCACTCCCCTGGCTGCTGCCAGAAGCTTTGTGACACCCCCGCCTCTCTTGAAGGAGCAGAAAAATCCCCTCAGTGCACTTGTATGTGTGAATGTGTGCCATGCAGCTCTCTCTGGTTCCCCGCCACAGAGTATATCCATCTTTTACAGCAGCCATGGCCAACCCACGGCTCACGAGCCACATGCGGCTCTTGCCCCTCAAAAGTGCGGCTCACAAAGCCATTCCTGTGCCCCCCCCTCCCCCCAAGGCCCCTGCCGGCTCCCCTCCCCCTGCCCCAGCTTTCCTGTGCTCACCATGTCGGAGATACAGGGTTTTAAAAATGACACCCAAAATGGTGGCTACCTTAAAGGGGCAGTCACCTTTAAAAAAAATTTAAAAAACCTTTTTTTGCTCGACAATTCTGTTCTTGGGGGGAGGGGAGCTTTTTTTCCCTTGACAATTCTGGTGTGGCTCTTCGCATTTTTTCCGCCGCTGTTTTGGCTTTCTTTGTTAAATGGGTTGGCCACCCCTGTTTTACAGCTTTCCACACCTTTGGCTCTCCTCACCACCTTCTCCTCTCTCCTGCCATTAAACAGGGTCATAAATTGTCACTGGCTCATAAATGACCCAGGCTGAGGGGAAAGTTCAGTCTGCCTGTTTCTTTGCACTGGGTGGGGTCAGATCGGTCAGGCAAATTATTTACCAGGCACCAGGAACAATGGCAGCTTCCGTCCTCCAGCTTGGCAGTTGGGGAATTTCTACAGGGGAGAGTAGCCTGCGTGTCACTGAGCTGCTAACATGCTTTACACATGGTGTGGAGCAAATCTCATAGTCTATTCCACATGTTAAAGCTTGGTTGTGCCCTAAAAGTTGGGGAGGAGTTTGGGGACTGGATTTTGCCCCGACATCTCTCTGATGCCAAGTGTGATACTGAGCCACTGGCAACCACATGGGCCCCAGCTGCAGCCCCACTGAATCAGTGGAGACTTCAACCATTTACTCTGCTTGCAGGTGTGAAACATCTATCTGAGGAGTGTTGATTCCCTCTCCTGGCATCAGGATCAGACAAACCATGTATGTGTGTTGGGGAAGGGTATTGGATCAGAAAGCTGGATCTGCCAGGGAGAGAAGGGAACAGGCTAAGATGAGAGGAGAGGGGTGGGATATTTGGAGGGGACATAGGGGTTAGGTGGGTGGGAGGCAGCAGGAGTGGGGTGATTAGGTCAGGGTGAGAGGTTACCCTTAGGGAGAGGGGTTCTGAACTTTTATCTCTGTCCCCTGTAGGAGTCAGTATCTGCCACTATTGCTGCACTGTTCAGTGTTAGATAAAGTTTTCTAACTTTCCTTCCTTCTCTTAATTATGAAAGAGCCAGATAGTTAACGTGTGTCTGGCCAGCCAGCAACTTTGCCCTGATAAGGGAACGTTTTATGGTGCTATCTATATGGTGTAAAGTCTGAAGGTTACAGCAATTCCTGCCTCCTGAGACAAGGAGCCTTTCAGCACAAACGGGGGTGAAGAGAAGTTAACACAGGGGTGACTCATGCGCCCCTGTCCAGATCTGCTCTCTCAGGAAACCTCTGCACCAAGGTCTCCTGCTCCCATGTGAAGGTTTGCATGCTCCCATTCCTGCCTCCCCAGCAGACTCCATGGGGTCCTACAGCAGATGGTGAAGGGACGGGTGGGCCAGAGCAGGGGGCACCCATCGTTCCCCTCTCAGCCCAGTGCAGGTTCCTTGGAAAGGCAGCATCACATGGGGCTGGATGACATTTTCAGCACATCCCTATTAATGGTGGGGATCCCCACTCCATCCCCCCAGCTGATCAGACTGTGTGGGGTGCAGTGCCACCCCCACCAAAGTATGATCCGGGGCAGCCACCCCAGCTCCCATACTTTGGGGGGCCCCACACCAGCTGCCTCAACCATCCTATGAACAGGAGGGAACCAGGGGATTATGGGAGCCTGGTGCGGGGTGGCAGCAGGGGTTGTTCCCCCCTCCCACCCCGCACTCATGATGGCAGCGGGATCTGGAGTGGCCCAGCACCCTGCTCCATTCATCCGTGCTGCCCCCTCACAGACAGCTGTACCTGTCTTATGTCTCCTTCTTGGCATAGTTCTTGTATTTTTTTTTCTGATTCACTGATAGCGTCTTATGCTACAGAATATTGACTTTGGCATTTATTTGACTGATACACTTCCTTTTAACTGCTTTCAGGTTGATGCCGGGACATGTTGGGTGTGGCATTAGTGAAAGAATATAGCACTTCACATATTTAAGTCTCTTCAAATTATGCAAATAAGTTTAAATGTGTTGGTCCAATGCAAACAATCAAAAAACATCTTTTTAATTAGGGATAACTGAATCTTGAAGAATCAGAGGTGTTGCAAACTTGTTGGGTGAGGGCGGTCAGAGACTTAGAGGCTTTGCAAAACAAGGTCAGGATGGGAACCCATTTTTTCAAGTATTTTAAACCCATGTTTTTTATTTCCAAGAGTGATTCAAGTACAAAAATAAACAGTGTTTAGTTTGGTTTGGTTTCATTCGAGGGAATTTGCTATGCAACAGAAGAACATCTCGTAAAAACTAGGCTAGCATAAGAGGGTAACATATTCAAAAGGGAACAGCAGCAACTATAGCTATAGTATCATAACTTTTCTATTCCAACCTCATATTTGATTTACTCATAGGAGAAGCCCCGATTCTGCAGCAGTAATCAACATGGGCAAAGTAATCCACTAGTCTGATCAACTACTCTGAGGACAGAACAAACTTATAGGGTTATTTTTGGTTTCGGACTGGTCTGTGCATTGTATCATTTTCAGTTCTCTCTTACGCTTACATTTAATTCTTTGAGTAGTGAGTTCTCAAATACCAAACCTGTTGTGGCTGGAGCCATTATCCCCTCCTGAAAGTGTCTGGCATGGCCCTGCAGCACCTGAGAAAGGCAGAGCAAGGGGTCTCCACATGCTGCCCTTGCCTGCAGACACCGTTCCTGCAGCTCCAAGGAAAAAGGGCTCCTCCAAAAGAGGAGGCTTTTCTGCCATTTGGCCCCATCTAGACAGTGCCGAGGAGCAGAGCGGAGCAGTCAGGACCCAAGAAAGAGGGTCTGGGCCAGGTTATCTGAATAACATAGCAGGCATGGAGGCCCAGGGGGTAGGGCTGGGCCACTGGACAGCAAAAAGCAAAACCTGAAAGATTGTTACAAGGAGGAGGGAGGAAAATGGTTCTCCTTGGCCTCTGAGAACAGGACAAGAAGCAATGGGCTTAACCTGCAGCCAGGGAGGTTGAGGTTGGACATTAGGAAAAAGTTCCTAACTGTCCGGGTGGTTAAACACTGGAATAAATTGCCTAGGAAGTTTGTGGAATCTCCATCGCTGGAGATATTTAAGAGCAGGTTGGACACACACCTGTCAGGGATGGTCTAGACCAGTGGTGCGCAACCCGTGGGTCACGACCCTCAAGGGGGTCGTGGATGTCTTCCTGGGGGGTCGTGGCACTTAGACCCAGCTGGCCAGGGGCTGGACCCGGCAGTTGGCGGCCCCTGTGGTGCGGGGCTCACAGATCAAAAAAGGTTGCGTACCCCTGATCTAGACAGTGCTTGGTCCTGCCGTGCAGGCAGGGGACTGGACTTGAGGACCTCTCAAGGTTCCCTCCAGTTCTATGATTCTATGAAAACCCTCTCCCCAAATAATTGCTGGTTCATTTTACATCAAGGAACTGTAGTAAATTAACATGGCCACTGAGTCTAGTAGCAGCTGCAACAGGGTTTGGTCCCATTCGTTACACAGGGCTGAAGTAATTACAGAGATTTGTAGAGCGCTCGCTGCTCAAAGAGCCTGCAGAACTGGCGGTCACCAGGCAAACTGCAGAGCTGAGTCTGCTGGCCCCAGAGTTGCCCTCTGGCTAGCCCTGCGGGTGTGTCAGAGGAATTTGATCGTTGTGCCACAACTGTCCTGTGAGGCGGATCCAGTCACAGGAACGTCCCAGCCCCTTTTCTGCTTTCAGTTTTGAAGCTGGTGGATGTGCCAAGACAGGACAGTGCTTCCATTTCATATAAATGTGCTAACACCCTGAAGAGCACAGGGGCAGGTTTGGGGTTACCCCCAGTGGCTCCTGTCCCCTCTGGCAGGATGGATGCTGAAGCCCGAGAAAGAGAAGCCGTTCCTAGGAGTTCTGCCTAGGGAGAATGGCTCTGGGTGCCAGGGAAGCAGTGGGTACACTGGAGAGACCGGAACGGTGCAGACTCGACTGTGCAGGACTCTGCAGGTAGGGGTCACTTGGCAAGCCCCACTGCATTGCTCCCAGGCTGGTTGCTGACCCATGGCGCTGGTCCAGCAGGGGTGCTGCTGCTGTGAAAGAGTCTTACTCCTGGGATTTGGGGATAAAGTGTCACTTTCCCATTGGGATCTAAGCACTGGCTGTAAAAACTCTCCCACGGATGTAGAGAGCTGTCCGGTCACTGCTCCCCTGCCAGCTTCCCTTTTGTTTGCTCCTCTGCTCTAGTCACAGAGGCCATGTCTGCATTAGGAAACTATTTCAAAATTAGTAAATTTGACTTAATCACTCCAGATTTTAAAAAATTCAAACTAGCAAACTAGCATTCAAACTACAGGGAAGCCTCAAAACGAGTCCGAGGCAGGCTCCGTTAATATGGACACGCTACCTCGGCTTAGCGCACCAGGAAGTGGTGGGGAGTAATTAGTTCAAATGACTGTGGGGAGTCGTTATTCTGAAATAGCAGCAGTGGAGGGTACACGCTCCCGATATTTTGAAATAACTCTTTTGGAATTAGTGTTACTCCCGATGAAAAGCCGGAGTACAGAGTTCCAATTCTGCAGCCCATTATTTCGAAATAACGGGCTTGGCAGTGTGGACACTCCGCTTATAAATTTGACCTTGGGAGGGTTATTTTGAGATAAAGTCCTAGTGTAGACCAGGGCTGAGAGGCATGGGAACCGATCGCCAGCTGCAGCTCTCCCGGGGGGGGGGGGTGCTGTTGGGAATCAGGGGTTTTCATCATCCACTCGCTGCTGTGAAGCTCCAGTGTGAGAGAGTGAAAGATGGTCCAGGCTGGGTGCAAGTGGGGCAGGGAGATGGAGATATTCTAAAGTTACGATGGGATTTAGGAGCATAATCCCTGTTGACCCTCATCTCCCCGTCAGAGTATAAATTGCTCCTGTCTATGCCCTCCGGTGGCCACCCCAAGGGAGGGTAGGTGAGGCTACTGCTGTCCTCAGGGGTTTCTGGCAGGGCGGGAGTAGCTTCACCTCACACACCAGCCCTGCTCTCACCTCCTTCCTCCCCGGTGTGGCTGCTCCTTGGGCAGTTCTGGCTTCCTTGGCCATCCTGGCCTGAAGCAGGTTACAGACGTGGGCAGGTTTCTGAGCAGCCACATTCAGGAGGGCAGTGATACAACCCCTCACTGGCCTGGATTGCACCCAAAATGGCCCAGACGGTACTGAAAAGGGCCACAATTATGATCTGGGGGTTGCAACGAACGCCGCGCAGTAGGAGACTGCAGGTCAATCTGTTCCGTTTAGCAAAGAGCAGCGTGAGAGGTGACTTCCTGTCATGGGTGCACATGGTCTGGTCTGTGCTCGGCCTTCAGCCAGGCCCCTATGCTTGTGCTGGTCCCCACAACCCACACCATTGCACAGAGGTGAGTCTCTGGTTTCAGTGATGCAGTAATTGGGCCTTTGAGCACCAGCGATCCCCAGCTGTCTCTATGGTGCCCTGTGGCAAGTTCTACCCCTTCAAGGCCGAATGCTCTCCATGAGTATCTTCATTGATACCAGGCAGCCCTTTCCAAAGTAGCAATGTGTTAGTCCCCTGGCCTCTAGAACCTGAAAGACCTTAGTTCAGCACAGAGCAGCAATGTTTAAGAGACGGCCCGATTTGGCTCCCTCTCTCCCCTTCCTTTGTCTTCATCCCATGTAAGTTCCTGTGACTGTCAGCCCAGTTCTTTCTTTCACAGACACCTGCCACCTTCTCCCTTTACTCTCCAGTTCTGGGCTGCTGCTCCTCTTCCCCACAGAGAGGTGGGGGAAGAATAAAAAGACTAGGACTTTTCAGCTAAGAAAAGAGGAGACTAAGGGGGGATAGGACAGAGGTCTATAAAATCCTGACTGGTGTGGAAAAAGTGACTAAGGAAAAATTCTTTATTTATTCCCATAGGCTGTGTCTAGACTGGCAAGTTTTTCTGCAAAAGCGGCCGCTTTTGTGCAAAAACTTGACAGCTGTCTACACTGGCCGCTTGATTTTGTGCAAAAGCACTGACGTTCTAATGTAAGAAATCAGTGTTTCTTGCGCAAATACTTTGACGCTCCCGTTCGGGAAAAAGTCCTTTTGTGCAAAAGCTTTTGTGCAAAAGGGCCAGTGTAGACAGCTCAGATTTGTTTTGCGCAAAAAAGCCCCGATGGCTAAAATGGCGATCGGGGCTTTCTTGCGCAAAACCGCGTCTAGATTGGCGCGGATGCTTTTCCGCAAAAAGTGCTTTTGCGCAAAAGCGTCCATGCCAATCTAGATGCTCTTTTCCGCAAATGCTTTTAATGGAAAAACTTTTCCGTTAAAAGCATTTGCAGAAAATCATGCCAGTCTAGACGTAGCCATAACATAAGAACTAGGGGTCACCAAATGAAATGAATAGGGAGCTCATTTAAAACAAACCAAAGGACATTTTTCTTCACTGAGCGCACAGTCAACCTGTGGAACTCCTCGCCACAGAAGGTTGTGAAGACCAGGAGCATAAAAAGGTTCAAAAAAGAGCAAGAGAGATTCATGGAGGTTAGACACAACAATGGCTATTAGCCAGGATGGGTAGGGCTGGTGTCCCTAGGCTCTGCTTATCTGGAAATGGGTGACGGGGAGGGAAGGACATGAGGATTAACTGTTGTGATCCCTCCCTCTGGGGCACCTGGCATTGGCCACAGTTGGCAAACAGGACACTGGGTTGGATGGACCTTTGGTCTGACCCAGCCTGGCTGCTCTTATGTTAGGACACTTGCCAAGGCGATCAGTACAGAGTCCTACCAATAGTTTATAAAAATATTGCAGTGGAATTCCTCATCTGTCAACTTATGAAGAAAATACACTACACTGAAAGTCTCTTTAATACAGTAGAGAAAGGCTTAACAAGCACCAAAGGCTCAAAGCTAAAACTGGACACATTCTAAATAGAATTAAAGCACAAAATTGTTACAGTGCAGGTGATAAATCACTGGAACAAATTATCCAGGGAAGGGATAAACTGACCATCTCTTGCTATTGTAAAATAAATTCTTGGTGACTTACTGGAAGATGTGGTCTCACCTCAGAAAAGATATTTTGGCCTTGGAAAAGGTTCAGAAAAGGGCAACTAAAATGATGAGGGGTTTGGAACAGGTCCCATATGAGGAGAGGCTAAAATGACTGGGACTTTTCAGCTTGGAAAAGAGGAGACTGAGGGGCTACGTCTCCACTGGCAGCTTCTTCCGGAAGAACAGCCATTCTTCTGCAAAAACTTGCCGGCGGTCTACACTGCACGAGCGTTCTTCCAGAAGTAAATTTACAGTCTAGCGTTGTAAAACAGGGCTTCTTCCAGAAGATGCCAGTGTAGACAGGCAACATGAATTTCTTGTGCAAGAAGCCCCTATGGTTAAAATGGCCATCAGAGCTTTCTTGCGGAAGAGAGCGTCTACACTGGCATGGATGCTCTTGCGCAAAAGCACATATCTTGCGCAAAAGCACATGCCAGTGTAGACGCACTCTTGTGGAAGAATTTTTGCACAAGAACTCTTCCGCAAAAGAGTTCTTGCGCAAGAAGCTGCCAGTGTATATGTAGCCAGGGGGAATATGATAGAGGTCTATAAAATCATGAGCGGTGTGGAGAGGGTGAATCAAGAAAAGTTATTTACTTGTTCCCATAATATAAGAACTAGAGGATGCCAAATGAAATTAATGGGTAGCAGGTTTAAAACTAATAAAAGAAAGTTCTTCTTTACACAGCGCACAGTCAACCTATGGAACTCCTTGCCAGAGGAAGCCGTGAAGGCTAGGACTATAAGGGTATGTCTAGACTACATGCCTCTGTCGTCAGAGGCATGTAGATTAGGCTACCCGGCATAGGGAAATGAAACTGCGATTTAAATAATCGCAGCTTCATTTAAATTAAAATGGCTGCCATGCTCTGCCAACCAGCTGATGATCAGCTGTTTGTCGGCAGGTCAGGGCAGTCTAGACGTGCCACGGTCGACAAGGAAGCCTTTGTCGACCGGCACAGGTAAACCTGGTTTCACGAGGCATACCTGAGCCGGTCGACAAATGCTTCCTTGTCGACCGCGGCATGTCCAGACTGCCCTGAGCTGCCGACAGACAGCTGATCATCAGCTGGTTGGCAGACCGCGGCAGCCATTTTAATTTAAATGAAGCTGCAATTATTTAAATCACAGTTTCACTTCCCTATGCCGGGTAGCCTAATCTACATGCCTGTGACGACAGAAGCATGTAGTCTAGACATACCCTTCCAGAGTTTAAAAAAGAGCTAGATAAATTCATGGAGGTTAGGTCCATAAAAGGCTATTAACCAGGGGGTAGGAATGGTGTCCCTGGCCTCTGTTCGTCAAAGGCTGGAGATGGATGGCAGGAGACAAACTGCTTGATCATTGTCTTTGGTCCACCCCACTGGGGCACCTGGTGCTGGCCACTGTCGGCAGACAGGACGCTGGGCTAAACGTACCTTTGGTCTGACCCAGTATGGCCGTTCTTATGTTCTCAAGATGCTTTAGTCAAACACAAGTCTGACTCAGTACAGGGGTAAATGATTTGACCTTTGACTTGCGGCACAGATCAGACTAAATGATCTAATGGTTCCTCTGCCCTTAGTCTGTGATTACAGGGAAGTGTGGTATGTTGAGGGGCGAGCGGCCTTCATAGGCCTCTCGAACTTATTCGCTTTGATCGAGTGACATGACAGCCACCGAGTCGATATAAAAAATGGCCCAATGACCTCAATCAATATGGAAGTCCCTCTAACCTGACTGTTATGGCCTAGTGGCCTTAGTCAATATGCCAATGAAAAACCTCCCCACATGGAGGCATGCGGGGAGAAGTCTTCTCCGCCCTCACGCTCCAGTCCTTCTGTGGCTCTCAGCCAAGTAGGCCAACGCAACTCCCTAAACTTCAGCACGGGGTTGATACGCCCCGTCACATGGTAATACAAACATAACTGAGCCATGGGCCAGGGCTGTGAAAGTCGGGCACCCCTGGTGCTGTTGCTGCCTCCCAACACTC
>CM064345.1:26905923-26921741 GCA_032595735.1 Pelochelys cantorii | reverse complement strand
GCAGTGTCTGGCTCCCTGGACACAGAGAGCTAAGCGACAGCTCAGTGGACAGAGGCTTAACATACACATCTCCTCTAGCCGATGGGGCTGTAGAGCTGGCCTTGAGGTTTGGCACAGTTGGGGTGAGGGAGAAGTGCAGCAAATGTCGATCATCTGGCTTGTAAACCTCTGGCTCTCAGGGTTTGGATTGGAGTCCCCAGGTAGGTGCCTGGCTTCCTTTGGTTTCGTCCCTTCCTGAGGGCACAGAATTAACAAGAGAGAATTCCTTAACCCCACAGCAATCTGAGTTGGCCAAAGGGTTAGTAACAGAATATTTGCTCAAGTGCAAGCCCACCCACGAAAAGCCTCTGTGGTGTAGTGGTCATTGTGTTTAGCATGTAGCAGATTGTTGATTTAAAGCCAGGTAGAAAAACAAGCTCTTCAGGTGTCCCTTCTGATGGAACAGGCATCTTCTGCTTTTAGCCAGGGGCTCAGGGCTTGAGTAGTTTGCTTCAGTACCAAGGGGTGTGAACAGCAGTGTCCTAGAAGCTCTGGTACTCCCCTGTCTTGGAAGTGAATTCTTCTTCCAGGTCTTCCCTCTTTTTTCTTGGTCTTCCTTTCCCTTTTCCTCCTTCCTCCACTTCTCTTTTCCCCTTTTCCAAACAAACAATAGGAAAGGGAGGACAAGAATCATAGAATGCCCATTGCAGAACCACAACTTTTGGTCAGCAGTTTCTTGCCAGACAAAATGGTGTTTAACTAAGCCGCACGCCCCTCACAGCTTCCATCAGGCGCCCCCCCCATCGGTTGGCACCCCAGGCAGCTGCCCAGCTTGCCCACCCATTAGTCCAGCCCTGCCTGGGACTCTAAATCGAGATAGCTCATCTACACTGGGGAGCCTGCCTCGGACTATTCTGAGGTTTCCCTGCAGGGTAGCGGTGCTATTTCGAAAGAAACTATTTTGAAATAACTATTCAGGAACAACTTATTCCAAAATAAATGTGCTGTGTAGTCATAGCCAGAGAGATGAAGCAGCAGGAGGGAAGCCAGGAGTGCAGAGGCCAGCCGGAAAGCTGAGTATCCCAGGCGCCCACATGCAGCTCTTAGTAGGTCTTGTCATGTAAGGGGTAGTATACAGCACTTGGAATCCTACAATGTGAGTTCAGATCTCAGTGGGAGCTGCTGGGGTGGGGCTTGTTGTTGTGAGGCTTTTCACACTGCATATCTATGCTGCAGGCTTTTTGCACAAGAATGGCTGTTCTTTCTTTTTACTGGCAGAGCCAGCCAGGAGACTAAGCCCCTCCAGTGCCCCCTCCCTCTTCCTACTCACTCTCCCCAAAAGACAGACCTGGTTCCCCTTTCTTTACCCCAGAAACCACCGTGTTGCAAAGCAGAGCGAGCAGACATCAGGCTTCATAACTTGTGGGGCTCTGGGGCATGATGGAAAGTGTATTAGACTTTTAAGCTGTGGTGGTCTGTGTGAGCCAGGCCAGTTGTTCAAAGATTGTGGGTTCAATTACAACCAGAGTCACTTTAGCTGCCTGAGTATCTTTCACAGAAGAGGCAACTCCTTGAATGTGGCTGGTGGGGTCTGGGCCTATCTTACTCTGTTGTATGGATCACTTGTGCGTGAAAAATTGGGTGTTACCTGTACCTTCTAGATGAGCCACCGTTAGACAATCTTTTATCCTTAAGTCTGAGCAGTGGTTGGCAGGGAGTGGCCTCAACGCCTTAACAAAAGGAATAGGAAAGCAGAGGCCTAGGTCTTTTGGCTGGGCTGCCCCTGAAGGAAGAGTCCAGGGACCCCAGGGTGAGGAAGAGAGCCCTGGTTTACAGTGGCAGCTGGAAAAGAGATTTTAGGGTGAGTTTGAGGAGGTTGTACTGAGGTTTCAGTGTAGCATTAGCCAAGCATTTTGTTTCTTTTGATTTGTAACCTCTTTTGCTCTGCCTGTTTTCACTTATTACCACTTAAGTCCTACTGCTTCAACTTAAAATCATTTTTTTATTTTCTATCAAGCCCAGTGTCAATGTTACCTGGGGGGCAACCAGTGTGCATATTCCCTCTTTTATTGTTAAAGGGGGCTTATCCAAATCCTGGGGGTCTGATCCCATCTGGGGAGAGCTCTCTCAGGAGGTGGGGCCTTAAACTGCCCTCCCCTTGGGCCTGAAGAGGTTCAGTGTCTGTCCTGCTTCTTCTTTTGGTGGGGCAGGGACCTCAGCTTGGGGAGACCTGCAGAGCTGGCCCAAGCAGTGAGAAGACACGCAAGGGGCAGTGGCCATGTCAACACCCCCCAAGGCATCATCTGTGACTGCACCCTGTCAGAGGGGGTGGTCCTCAGGGAGCTTGCTTCTGCAAGGGAGGCCACTGCTGTGGCTGAAGCCATCTGACCATCACACCAGGCACTGAAAGGCCCTCAAGACAGGAGTGTTTTACAAGTTATTCCCTGCTCTGCCACCCACTGGAAGTTGAAAGAGAAGGAATTAGAGGTTGACTGGGGCCCTGCAAGGGCTGGAATTTGAACCCATGCCTCTGGAAGAAGCTGCAAACTGAGCACATCACTTTGGACCACTCAGCCACCCTGGTCACTGCCTTTGCTGATGGGGCAGTGCCAAGGCACACTGCAACTAGAGCCCCCTGGCAATGGCAAAAAAACACAGCATACCAGGAGGCACCTCTAGAGCTTTGACCAGACTGTCAGGGGTGGGATTTGAACCCACGCCTCCACAGGAGACTGTAACCTTAACACAGCGCCTTAGACCGCTCGGCCACCCTGACACAAGCAAACAAGGCTCCTCTTTCTTTGCTGCCTGTGGCTTTCAGCCACGGCAGTGTCACAGGCCACCCTGGCATCCCTGTCTTGCTTCCATGGGGCCCAGGCCAGCAGGCGGGCCTGCTTTCCCACTGAGGCCCTGGGGCAGGGCGAGGGGAATGCCTCCTGTTATGGAATCAGTGGGAACGTGCCCTCTCTCCCCGCCACCGCCAAAATAAATACGTAAAGAGCCCACGCAAGCCAGCCCGAAGCCCCCACCAGCATGCTGTCAGGAGTGGGATTTTAAAGATGGCTGTTGCACCCATGGGGGGGAGGTGTTTGCCCTGAAAATCTGTACAAAGGGGGCCATGTGAGATGATGCCAGGAGAGGTATAGAAGTGCCATGTGGCATCCTCCATCTTGTCTTGAGTTCAGCTCCTGATCCCAGATGCAGCCTTGCGGGGAACAATGAGCCAGAAAGAACTTTGGACCCATCTTAATGTAGGATGTGCACCAGAGACTTTTAAGATAGCAGTTTACAACATCTCTGCTAAGAGCCTGTATCGAGAACCGGGTGAGTCGATGCGTGTAATGCATTATTCTTTAACAACCTTACTCTCATTCTTTTCTTTCTTTTAGTAATAAACCTTTAGGCTATGTCTACACTGCAGGCTTTTTGTGCAAGAACGGCCAGTCTTGCACAAAAACTTGCCAGCTGTCTACACCGCACACGTGTTCTTGCACAAGTAAATTTACAGTATAGCGTCTGAAAACAGGGCTTCTTCCGGAAGAGTTATTCCTCTCCCCATGAAGAATAAGCCCTCTTGCGCAACAGCTCTTCCACAAGAGGGCAGTGTAGACAGCCAACATGAATTTCTTGCACAAGAAGCCCCTATGGTTAAAATGGCCATCAGAGCTTTCTTGCTCAAGAGAGCTCCTCACTGCCATGGATGCTCTTGCGCAAAAGCACATGGCACTGTGGACGTGCTCTCATGGAAGACCTTTTGCACAAGAACTCTTCCGCAAAACAGTTCTTGTGCAAAAAGCCTGCAGCGTGGACCTAGCCTTTGAGTTTAGATTCTAAAGGATTGGCTCAGCGTGATCTTGTGAGTAAGATCCAGAATGTAAATTGATTGGGACCTGTGCCTGGTTTCTTGGGACTGGAAGAACCCGTTTGGGGAGGGTGAGATTGGGTTCTATAACCCCTCACCTGTGTGCAGGCCCGGGGCTGATTGGGGCACAGGAAGAGCTGGAGTGTCAGAGCGGTTTTGGTCGTAAGGCTTCTTGCTGACCAGATTGGCAGCTGAAGCGCTCGGTGAGACTGGTTTGTGGACTGTTTGGGAAGGGCCTTTAGTCAGGGGCCGTAAGGAGCCCTGAGTCTGAGCAATTCGCCCTGAGCGGACGCCCTCAGCTGTGCCCAGACCCGGTCCGGTCCGTCACAGAGTGGCTGGGCTGGGACTCTTGCCCAGTTGCAAGAGCTGCAAGACTTACCAGCTGGCCTCATGGCCCAATGGCTGTGTGTCTGATTCCAGATTAGAAGGCTGTTTGTTCAAATCATGTTGAGGTGAAGCAGGTGAGAAGTTTTTTCCCTCAGGTGAGGAGGCCTGGTTATGGGAAGGGAGGTGCACAAAACCAACAGGGACCAGCTCTGAGAGTGGTGGCCTCCCTTTCCTTTGGGCCGGGGAATTTGCTTTTCCTTCCCACCAGCTGCCTTTGCGGGGGTGGGGGGAGGAGAAAAGAGCACGCCCAGTCTCTGCAAGCCAGGCAGGAGCGAAACCTACACTCTCCAGATTCACAGTCAGGAACATGATCCGTTGCGCCACTGGCCCTGGCCTGCAAGGGAGGGGCTGGCGGTGCTGTGGGGGCGCCTCTAGGGCAGAGGGTGCTGCCCACCCCACTGGGCCGGCTTCCTTCTCCCAGCAGCACCAGAGAGAAGGCAGGACAAAAGGCTGCCGTAGGCCCAGAGCAGTGAGTGAGAGGGCACGAGCGCACGCCCAGGCAGCAAGCAGCTGCCCATTTGCGCAAGCCTGCTTTTTCCAGCGCCCACGGCAAAAGGAGGCCTGTTTCCACACAAGGGACCTTTTGTGTGTGAAGTGAATGTGAAAACCGCTACGCTACAGAAACCCAGGGCCCCGCCACGGCCTCTGAGAGCAGAGCCGGAGAGGCCCCCTTTGGCTCACAGGACACCACTGCCTCGGGGCCCAGCAGGTGGCCACACGGCGGAGAGCACGTATTCCGCTTGAAGGCCATTTTGTGTGTAGGGGGTACATCTCCACCACAGCGTTATTTCAAAATATCTAATTTCAAAATAGTTATTTCAAAATAAGATATTTCTAAATAAAGTGTCTATATACAAAATGCATTTCAAAATAGCATTTTGCTATTTCGAAATAGTACGGCCACACTGAGTGGGCACTGAATCGCATTTAAGGCTGATTGGAACCAGGTCCGGCGGGGCATCAGGTCAGGAGTTACTTTGTGTGGCTGCTGCCTGAGGCTATCTGAGGCCTGTGCTTAAAGGGACCCCCCCGGACAGCCAGGTTTCCCTGCTTGTTTGCCGACCTCAATGAGGGACAGCAAAGCATTTTTGTCTCTGGACGCTATGGTTGCCCTCACTCGGGACACCACAGCACTCTGCAGCATGGAGCCAGAGCTGCCCCTTGGCACTCTGGTGCTCCAGCCTGGCCCTGGGTCTCTTTTCTGTCAAACCCATGGGGCCAAGGGAAAAGCAGGGCCGTGGGTGCAAGGGCCACACTCGTGGGCATCAGGTGCTGCCACAAGAAACACTCCCTGTGGGCCTGGCTGGAACATGGCGCCACTTGAGCACGTTGTTAGCACCAATGTGCCCCCCTGGCCAGTCTGAGAGGGGAGCCAGGGATGGTCCCTGCAAACCTGGGACCATTGGCCAAGGCTGCTGAACTTGTGTCTGTGCTGGGATCCCCTCAGCCTCAGGAGCACTAGAGATGTCGGGCAGCTCTGTCCTCCCAGCCTGGGGCTGCCTGTCTGGGTGACGCCCTCACACACACTGGCCCCTCCCCTCCTAGGACAGGGCTCCTGCTCTTCCTTGGCCAGTCAGCCTGGCCTGATGCGCATTCCCTTGAGCACCACGGGGGCAACAGGCAGAGCCTGGCAGCTGCTGGGACCAAACGAGAGGGCATCAGGGGCAGCAGCAAGAAACATGACCTCAGCATCCTGCAAGTCCAGGGTCCCAGCACATCCCAGCCACCCGCTGAGCCAGCAATCACGCTTTAGAGAGCATCAGACACCCAGCATGAGGTAAGAAATTGTCTCCCACGAACCTAAGGGGAAGGAAGACAAAGCACTGGGAGGGGGAGGGTTTTGCAGCCCAACAGCAGCAGGTCCCACTGAAATTGGAACTCAGATTGCAGGATTCAGAGGCCCACTTCCTCAGCTGGGTTAAACTGGAGCCCCAGCTCATGCCCACTGGGACCCCCTTTGCTTGTTTTCCTTCCACCCTTCTTCTCCTGGGATGCAAGGAGCCTCCCTGGGACAGACACAGGACTCTACCTCCTCACAGCCAGTCTCACCCCACTGCCGGGGGCTCTCTTCACCCCACTGAGTCTCTGGTCTGTCTCCCTCTGCTTGGCTTCCATCCTCTATCCCATTCCTGCCTTGCTTCCTCCTTGGGCCAGTCACACAAGGGAGGCAGCAGGCAGAGCCAGCCTCATACCCCAGCCTCCCAGGGTACAGGAGGCCAAGTCACAAGCCTCCAACCCCTGCCTGGCCCCACAACAATCTCCAAGGCTGCATGAAATCCCCTCTCCAGTTTCTAACCCCCAAATAGCATTGTCTTTATGATGTCATTTCTGGCCTCTTGGTACAACCTTTGAACTTGGACTGCAGATGTGTGCTTACCAGAGATGGAGAGATGTCAAAACAGACTAACCTATATTCACAAAGGCTTCTGCCAAAGCCCGGGATTGAACCAGGGACCTTCAGATCTTCAGTCTAATGCTCTCCCAACTGAGCTACTTTGGCAACTGCCTCAAGCTTTCTGAAGCCAACACTTCTCTCAGACATGTTTTTCTCCGCAGCGGTATACAAGCGAGATGCTGTTGCCTGTGGCCCTGCAAGGCAAGATGAGTTTTGCCTGCCCCCCTCAGCCTGACCTGACTTGGCTCCATTCCTGCCTTTCTTCCCGGGGTATTCCAGTGGCTGAAAGGGACTGCAACTGCCAATGGAGGGGAGATGATGTGTGGGGGGTCGTGTTCCCACTGAGATTTTCCATCCATGGGCGGAGTGAGTTTCATAATGTGCACCGCTCGTGAGGTCGTTTGTGCTTGTGCGGATGTGTGCTACTGTGGTACCCGCCAGTTACTCACAAACAGCTTAGCTAAATATAGTTTTATAAAAGAAAAAATACTGAAATAACTAAGGGATAATTAACAAGGTATGTGACTTTATGTATTTAATATGAAATCAAATACAAAGAACATTAACACTGCAACACATTCCGTAGCCATTTGTTATCTTATGGCAACATTTCTCCTTCCTCTACTGGAGAGGGAGCCAGATAGTTCCCTTGAGATCACATACAGATGGGGCAGGGTCTGGAGAGGTGAAGCAGCTGAATGGAAAAAGCAAGGAGAGCAGCGTATCAGCTACCAGCTGAGAACCTCAAGCACGTAGCAGTGTGATGGTCCCATAGTGTAAGGGGTGGGGTTCAGGATTTTGAATCTTGCAACCTGAGTGCAAATCTCAGTGGGACCTGCAGGGGAAATGTCGGCTTGTGCAAATCCTTGAGAATCGATCTTCTTTCCCCTCTCACTCAATTCTACTTTGTGTTTCTTGACTTTCTCAATTTAAGGACTTTGGAGAAAACTCTCAAACATCTGCTCCACTGGTGCAATGGGTCAGTGCACAGTACTTATAAAGCAGTGCGCATAGGAGACATGCTGAGGTTGTGAATTCAAACCTCACCTGGAGCAGTGGTTTTCAGTCCCTACTGGGCTGTCCCCTTCCAGTGAACTCTGTTGGAGCTGGGATTCCAGCTCAGAGGAGGCTATCAGTCAAAATTCCCCCTTTACATATTATGGCCTCATCAGAGTGAATGCTGGGTGGCCAGGATCTAAGGCCAAGTGGCACAGAGAGAGTTGGACGTTGGTCCTTCTTGCTTCCAGGGTCTTGTTGCCCATCTTCTCCGCCCACCTCCTACCCATCAGCAGCTGCTGTCCCTTTCAGCCATTGGGTCAGCTCAGGCAGGGAGGCAGGAAATGGGGCAAAGTAGCCAGACAAGCTGAGTGAGGCAGGAAAAATCTGATCTCTGCATCTCCCCTACGTGAGGATACATCTACACTTCATTCCTGTTTCGAGAGAGAAATGCAAATTCAGCTGAGTGAAATTGCAAATGAAGTGGGGATTTGCATAATCATGTCTGGCTGCTATTTCGAAATATGCTATTTTGAACTAACAGGTGCTGTCTACACACAGTTATTTCGAAAGAAAACCCTTCTTTCAAAATCACCCTTACTCCTTATAAAATGAGGTTTAAGGGTTATTTCTGAAGAAGGGTTTTCTCCCAAAATAAGTGGATCTAAACAGCATTATTTATTTCAAAATAAAGTATTTCAAAATAGCACCAGTCTGCAAATATGCAAATGAAGTGCAGGATATTTAAATCCCAGCTTCATTTACAATTTTGAGTGTCTACATTTGCATCCCATGCAGGCTCTCTAGGCGCTGACCCCCTCAGGGAATCACAAGGGCATGTGGTGCTGGCTCTCCTGTCCCAGCAATTGCAGTCAGAGCCCTGCCGGTGCCAGTCACAGCAGCCTCTGCACCAGCTCCAGGCTTGTGGTTTCCTTCTTCCCAACGCTCTTCCCCAGTCAGCCTTTTTCTGAACCAGCAGTTCCCTGGGTGGCCAGGGGAGGCCTCTTCTGTGTCCCAGAAGCACACAGGAAAACATGAGCAAAGGCTACAGCAAGGCACCACTAGGACTTGAACACAGGATCTCCAGCTTATAGGACATGCACTTTTGCCAACTAAGCCATAGTGCCCTTTGTGGGCCCAGCCCCAATCCTGAGCTTTTCCAGGATACCTTTTGTATCCGGGAAAAACTCTGCCGCGTCCATGGAATGGGCCGACTTTTTTAGATCAGTTTGCAAAACAGTGGGCGTGTTCTTTCGGAAGTCCTGTATTCCTCATTTTATTAGGAATAAGGGCTCTTCCCAAAGAGGAGGTTTTCCCCACATTTGGGCCCGTGTAGATGGGCCAAATGTCAGAAAAGCCTCTTCTGAAAAAAGAAAAGTGTCTCTAAAACCGTTCTAATTTATGGTCACTTTGAATTCCAAAGCGCAGCCATTCTCTATTTCCTTCCAGCCCTAGAGGGGTCTCAAGGCCTGTGCAGTCCAAGAAATGTGATTGGCAGCTCATACCCACAATCTTTCTGTCAATTGCACTGCAACCGAAGGATTACTTGCCGAGCACGCACTGCAGTCTGCAACTCTACCAGCTGAGCTGTTGAAGGGTGCCTGAGTGATGCTGGTTTGTCCACGCTGGCCCGTCTACAAGTGTCAGGGCAAATACTTCCCCAAGTGGATGGCATTGCAGGTGAGGGGCAGAAGAACCCAGGAGCACAGGGCTGCTTCACATGCAGAAGGACCCCTGAGCTAGACCATTTATGTCACAGCAAAAGTAAAATAGCTGGGTTCTTCTCATGTGTCTTTTTTAATTTCAATGTCTCTAGGGGTGCAGGAGGGGCAGACCCAAAAAAACCAAACCAATTGAGTGCATCTTGGTCTAGCCTCTCACTTGTGCTGCTCGCTCTCCCAGACAGTTCCTACACCCAAGGCAATAGCTCCACACCCAATGGATGGGTTAGCAGAGGCCAGGGGCCAATAGGCAGAGCTTGGCAGCTGCTGGGACTGGAACTGAGGGCATCAAGGGAAGCAGCAAAAACACAACCTCAGCCCCCTGTGTCTCTAGCCAGCCTGGGAGGTTCCATGGCCCTAGGTCATCCCAGCCTCCTGCTGAGCCAGCCAGACGAGAGACCGAGTGCCAGTGGGCATGAGACACCCAGCACAAGCCACAAAAATCTCTTCTCACCAGCCTGAGGACAAGAAACCTAAAGCAGGAGGCTTTTGCAACAACCAGCTGAGAAAGGTCCCACTTACAGTTGAACTCAGGTTGCAAAGTTCAGAGTCTTGAGTGCTGCCCCTTGCACCACAGGACAAACAGCTGATGCTTTTGGTGGGCACCTGTGACTCTCAGCTCTCCGGCTGCCTCTGCTCTCCTGGCTTACCTCCAGCTGCCCCATCCCAGCTGCTTGTTTATTTTTTGGTTTTTATTTAAGTACCAGCTCTAGTAGAAGCCGTGTGACACTCTTCCCTCCCCGATCACGGCATGGACAGGTCACCACCCCCAACCAGACTCTGAAATGGCCCCCTGCAATTCCCCTGGCCCCATGGGGCTGAAAGGAAAGAGGCCAAGGCCAGGCTGGAGCCAGGGAAAGCAGGAGGCAGGAAAAGCCCCAGACTACACAGCTCCTTTTTGTGCAAAAGCCGCTTGTGCAAAAACGGACCCCAATTAATTATGCTAATGAGCATGGCAATATGCTAATCTGTGCTTCATTTGCATGAGCTTTTGCAGAAGAGAGATGCAGTATGGAGATAGCCTCGGTGGTAGATAGCCATGAAGTAACATAGACTCAGGAAAATCCCTGGGCTGCAATCCTTAGTTACACAAAATAAGAATAATTCACCAGCTCAGACGTGATTTCTAAACCGCCATACAAGGAAAATAATAAAACCTGATGGACTAGGGAGACTTTAACCTACCTACACATTTCAAGGACTCCAATTCTACACAAGGCAGGACTGTGTGGCCTAAAGGCTAAGGCGTCTGACTTCGGACCAGAAGATTGCGGATTTGTGTCCCTTTGCAGTAACGTTTACCTTTGTTTATCTGTGCTTGTGGATCCTGCTGTCTTTGGCCTGGAAGGGTCCTCTGTAACAACGTGGTTTTTCTATAAACCTATTGAAAGGCTGGTAGCTATTCAGTAGGTCGAAACTGAAGCCTTCATCTGCAGCCAGAGTGATGAGCAGCAGCAATTAGCTGTAAAGCCTGGTGTTGCATGCTCACATTCCATCTAAATGACATTGAAATAGTGTCACACTAGGCTGTGATAAGGGGATCTTATCAAAGTGGCACCCACTGTCACCAGGCAAGAAGCAGATCTCAAGGTGGGCAGAGAAAACTTAATTAACAGCATTTTGTCTGGCATAAGACTGCTTACCAATAGGTGTGGTTGTGCAATGGGCATTCTACGATTCTTGTCCTCACTTTCTTATTGTTTGTCTGTGTGATAATCTGGTTTGGATCTGTTTCTGTCTGCTGTATAATTGATTTTGGTAGGTGTAAATCAACATAGGTGGTGGGGTATGATTGGTTAGGTCATTCTGTTACACTATGTTCTGATTGGTAAGTGAAATTATACTAAAATAATTGGTTAAGGTAGAACTAAGCAGTATTGAGTTTCTCTATATAAACTGGGGTCCAAGAAGCAGACCAGCAAGAAGAAGGAAAAGGGGAGAAGAGAAGAGGAAGGAAAGGGGAAAGGAAGTCCAAGAAGAAGGAGAGAAGACCTTGAAGCAGAACTCACCTACAAGGAAGCCTAAGACCAGAACAGCCGGGACTCCAGGGAACCTTTGTGCCGCTCTCTGGCTAGCCGGGGACAGCCAGGGTAGGAAGGTTTTGCCTTTTCACAGTGTTCCCTGGGCTGTTGTACAAAGCTTAGTGCCGATAACAAACCCAAACACCCCCTGGCTACATCTACTCTGCAGACTTCTTGCACAAGAACTGTTTTGTGCAACAGTTCTTGTGCAAAAGGTCTTGCGCAACAGTGTGTCCACACTGCCGTGTGCTTTTGCACAAGAGAAGTGCTTTTCTGCAAGAGCGCCCCTGGCAGTGTGGACGCTCTCCTGCCAAGAAAGCTCTCACGGCCATTTTAGCTATAGGGCTTTCTTGAGCAAGAAACCCCTGTTGCCTGTCCACACTGCCTCCTTGTGGAGGAGTTCCAGCGCAAGAGGGCTTATTTTGTAATTTGGTGCTGGCTACACAGCACTTATTTCGAAATAAATCGCAATTCCAAAACGTCCCTCCCTCCTCGTGCCATGAGGTTTCCAGGGACGTCGGAATAGCGAGCCCGTTATGACTTGAAACAAGGGGCTTGCTCTTAAGATGCGTCTGTGTGATACGAGCACCACGTTCTAAATCTCTGAGCTAGCCGGCCCACGGGTGTCAGTCTCACAAGTGGCCCTTTCAGAAGGGAGCCTTGGGCAGCCGCAGGGATGTTGTGGGCTCTGAAAGAAGTGGAGGTGGGGCAGCAGAAACTGTTCCAGGCAGGGGGATTAGCTCAAGTGGTAGAGTGCTTGATTAGCATGCGAGAAGCAGTGGGATGGATGCTCATGTTCTCTAACAGCAACTCAGTTCTCATCTCTTATTTCCACTGACAGGGGCTCAGTGGCCCCCTCCCTCTTCCTGCCTGCTCTCCCAAAAGAGACAGACCAGGCTCCCCTTTCTTTTCCCCCAGCAATTGCCATGCTGCAAAGCAGAGAGTGGAGATATCAAGCTCAGCAGTCCAGCAGGCTCTGTGTTGCGATGAAAAGCAGGTTGGACTTCTAAGTGGCTGGGGCTTGTGTGAACCCAACTAGATATTCAGAAGTTGTGGGTTTAAGTCTCACCAAAGTCACTTTAGCAGCTTTCTTGTTTCCAGGGTGCAGCTCTTACAGAACAGGCAATCCTTAGGCTGACACTGGGGTGGGCCTGAGTCCAGACACCTCCCAGCAGACCCCAATGAAGGTGGCAGGAAGGGCTGGTTCTTGGGGCTGGGGGTTGTTCTGAAAGGCTGCAGGTGCTGTTAGACTGTTTTGTCCCTCCCTGTCTCCTACTAGTGCTGAGCAACACTCAGGCTATGTCTACGCTACACTGTTCTTCTGGAAAAAGCTATGAAAATTTCGAAACCCAATTGTGTAGCTTTTTTTTCTGCTTTTTTTGGAAGAGGCTTTTCCAACATTTGGCCTGTGTGCACTGGGAAAGTCACACAAGGGAGGCAGCAGGCAGAGCCAGCCCAATGCACCAGCCTCCCAGGGCAGGGGAGGCCAAACCACAAGCCTCCAGTAGCTGCCTGGCCTGTTTCATCTCCCTTCCCCAGTCTGGCACCAAGGGACATTATCAGATGACATCATCCACCTCTGTCACATGGTAGTTGGGCTCATCCCAGGCACAGGCTGGTCCACAGCAGCTGCACTTACCTGGGCACCCACAGGAGCAGCAATAAGGGAAGTCTTTGTATTTCTGCCTGGCTTTGAGCCAAGAACATTTCATTCGTTAAGCAAATGTGATAACCACTACACCACAGAAACACACTTTGCTGCAGGCAGAACTTGGATGACTGTTTTGTTACTGGCTCTTTCCAACACCCTGCTCTGCAGGGGAGGGGAATGCACCTTGTGAACACTCCACCTCTTGTTCTCATGGAAGCAACTAAACCAAGCTGCCAGCTCCTCATTTCCTCACCAGCCCCTTGATATTTGTAGCTCAAAGCTGGAGCTGCTGTGGCAGGAGGTGAAGCTACAGAAACTGATGGGGGACAATCAGCGGGCAGAGGGTTATTTTTTCTCCTCCCTGGGCTGATGTGGCTTGAACTGAGGAGAAGAAAATCCTCTTCCCTTCTCCTCAGAAGATGGAAATTGCAGTTTGTTCTCTCTTTGGTTCTACTAAAGATGGACCCCAGGACTAGAGTTTTTCTTTCTAAAACCCTGGTGAAAACTGAGAGTGAATTGCTTGTAGACTGAGAATGTAAGTTAAAGAAAGGCATTACCCAACATGGGGCTTGAATTGATGACCCTGAGATTAAAAGTCTCACACTCTACCAACTGAACTAGCTAAGCTGTATATAGCATGTCTTCTCACATCCCATCACAGCAGTTGTCCAACTAGCCCAGGCTCCTGTCTCATGACAGCAGCCAATTTCATTGTCCCGAGGGAATCCTCAGGACAGACAGTTATTACGTGATCCCTCCATTCTCAGCTTCTGGAATACACCAGCTAGGGACACCTGCCCTGTCCATCCTGGTTAAATGCCATTGATTGACCTTTCTTACATTAAATTATCCAGTTCTTTTTTGGACCTTCTTGTAGATTCACCTTTTCAACATCCTCTGGCCAGGAGTTCCACTGGGCACAAAAATGCTTCCTTTTTAACTTGGTTACTTACCAGTTTCATTCTGTCACCCTGGTTCTTAAGTAGGCAAAAAAAATAATTTCTTATTTGCTTTCTGCACCCCTGTCATCATTACATAAACCCCTGTCCTGTCGCCCCTTGCTTGTCCCTTTCCCAAGCTGAGAAGAAGAAGTTCCATGAACTCCTGGGAGCTGCTTTCCAAAGAAGAGGCATTTCCAGCAGAGAAGATGGCCAAGCCCAATCCCCCTACACAAAGCCCCAGGAAATACCAATGGAGATTGGGAAAGCTCCCTCTTGGGCAGCGCTACTGAATGGATCCGGCTGGCCATCGGGCTGACTTACGCCATCAACAGATGGGTCCCAATGAGACTTCTCAGCCCAAGTGCAGAGACTGTGGAGTCTCCCGCTCCCAGCCCAGTGGCAGAGGGGCAGCGCCCTGAGGAGGCAGGTCCTGAGGCGGAGGAGACCTTTGAAGGGAACAGAGACAAGGGAGACGTGAGGCGAGAAGAAGGGGAACAAGTCACCTCTTCTCAAGCGAGACGTGGTGGGAAACTGCCGGTTCCGGTGCAAGCCGAGCTCCAAGGGCTGGTTCCTGCCCTGGTGGGTCCCTGCAGGGCCTGGCGTGAGAAGCACCAAGAAGTGCCGTGTGTGGCCAGGAGAGAGGGTGGGGAGAACGGAAGGTGTTGGAGCAAGCTGGGGCTGCCGGGTCTTGGGGGATTTGAGCAGCTGGGGGGACGTCACCTGGTTTTGTGTCCCCTTGTAGTAAAGGCTACAGACGTCCCAGAGGCTGCAGGTGCTGCCATTGGCCTTGGACTGTGTGGCTGCCACGCCCTGGTCCCTGCCAAGGCACCGCTGAGGAGCCTCAACCCCAGAGCTGCCTCCTCCCATCTCAGCCTCACCTGCCCAGCTGTCTCCCCCGTGCTCCTGACAATCAGCACACACAGGCCACCCTGCACTAGGGGGCAGGCCCTGGAACTGCCTGGTGGGTACCAAAGGGAGCCGCAATAGGAGAAGGTTTTTTGTTTCTGCCTGGCTTTGAGTCAGTGACTTTCTGCCCATTAAGCAAACGTGAAAGCCAGGACACCACAGAAACAGCCTTAAGTGCATCTTCTTCTGTACTTACATGTAGATAAATATTCTGTTACTGAGGGTCTGTCTGCACTCGATTACGCCTTCGAGAGAGGAATGCAAATGTAGACATCCAAAGTTGCAAATGAAGTGGGGATTTAAATATCCCGTGCTTCATTTGCATAATCGCGGACTGGTGCTATTGCGAAATAGCGCTATTGCGAGAGAAAAAACAGGGATATTTCGAGGGAAAATCCTTCCCTCCAAATAACCCTTACTCCTCAAAACATGAGGTTTCTAAGGAGTAAAGAGTCTAAAGACTGTCTGAAGAGTGCAGGTGCCTTCAATGGAACATTTGGAGCCATGCGCTGGGACCGTTCACAGCCGCTCTGCGCACAGGCCCCAGCGCCTGGAGGGAAACACCCATGGCTCCAGTGAGATTCAGGGCTTTACCCTCCACCCTGCTAGATTTATTCCCCTCGCTCTGCGGGAGGGAAAGGGCATTGGGTTAGAGCAGGGATCTGGGGGGTGCTTGGATCTGGGGGAGGGTTAGAACCAGGAACCGGGTGGTAAAACTTCTGACTTCTTTCCTTTCCTGTGGGTGGGCAGTGGGTGTATTGGTCACATTTGGGGCTTCCAGGCTTTGCTCTGAGAGGCCTGTGGGAGCTGGTTTTTGATGGGGCGGGCAGGGGAAAGGAAGGGATTCTGGGAAGCAGGATTCCTGGGTTTCTTTTCTAGCCAGGCCACTTCTCCCCCCAATGCCTTTAACTCCACATTGTTTACTTATATTTCAGTAAATATCATCGGGGCAGGTTTTG
>CM064345.1:26877341-26905823 GCA_032595735.1 Pelochelys cantorii | reverse complement strand
ACTATCTAGCAATGTTACCATTATTCCCCTAAACTTCAGCCAATACCCAGAAAGAAAAGCCTGGTACAATCAGTCATTATTCATAATTCCTAACACCGGTCAAGTATACAACCCCACACTGGTAACCAGTAATACCCTACTCCCAAACCAGTGTGCTAGGGCAGAACTTTTTGCAGTGGATCAGGTCCTACAGGACTTGCTGCTTGCCTTGCATTGCACAGCCACTAAAGATAGTTACTCATAGACTCATAGACTCATAGACTTTAAGGTCAGAAGGGACCATTATGATCATCTAGTCTGACCCCCCGCACAATGCAGGCCGCATAATCTCACCCACCCACTCCTAGAATAATCCTCACCCCTATATCTCAGATATTGAAGCCCTCAACTAGTTTGAAGACCCCAAGATGCTGAGAATCCTCCAGCTGTGATCTGTACCCCATGCTACAGAGGAAGGCGAAAAACCTCCAGGGCCTCTGCCAATCTACCCTGGAGGAAAATTCCTTCCCGACCCCAAATATGGCGATCAGCTAAACCCTGAGCATGTGGGCAAGACTCCCCAGCCAGACACCCAGAAAGTTCTTTATAGTAACCCCTATCATCCCTCCATTGACCTATTTACCACTGATAATGACTAGTCAATTAGTTACCAAGACCATGTTATCTTGTCAAACCATCCCCTTCATAAACCCATCTAGTTTAATTTTGAAGCCAGGTAGATCTTTTGCCCCCACTACTTCCCTTGGAAGGCCATTCCAGAACCTCACTCCTCTAATGGTTAGAAACCTTCGTCTAATCTCAAGTCTAAACTTCCTACTAGCCAGCTTATATCCATTTGTTCTTGTGTCCACATTAGTATTAAACTTAAATAATTCCTCTCCCTCCCTAGTATTTATCCCTCTAATATATTTAAAGAGTGCAATCATATCCCCCCTCAGCCTTCTTTTGGTTAAGGTAAACAAGCCAAGCTCCCTGAGTCTCCTTTCATAAGACAGGTTCTCCATTCCTCGAATCATCCTAGTGGCCCTTCTTTGTACCTGTTCTAATTTGAATTCATCCTTCTTAAACATGGGAGACCAGAACTGCACACAGTATTCCAAATGAGGTCTCACCAATGCCTTGTATAATGGCACTAACACCTCCTTATCCCTACTGGAAATACCTCGCCTAACACATCCCAAGACCATATTAGCCTTTTTCACAGCCATGTCACAGTGGCGGCTCATAGTCATCCTATAATCAACCAGGACTCCGAGGTCCTTCTCCTCCTCCGTTACTTCCAACTGATGTGTCCCCAGCTCATAACTAAAATTCTTGTTATTAATGCCTAAATGCATAACCTTACACTTCTCACTGTTAAATTTCATCCTATTGCTATCACTCCAATTTACAAGGTCATCCAAATCTTTCTGTATGATATCCCGATCCTTTTCTGAATTAGCAATACCTCCCAACTTTGTGTCATCTGCAAATTTTATCAGGACACTTCCACTTTTGGTGCCAAGGTCAGCAATAAAAAGATTAAATAAAATTGGCCCCAAAACTGATCCCTGAGGAACTCCGCTAGTAACCTTCCTCCAACCTGACAGTTCCCCTTTCAATATGACCCGCTGTAGTCTCCCCTTTAACCAGTTGCTTATCCACCTCTCAACTTTCATATTAATCCCTATTTTTTCCAATTTAACCAATAATTCCCCATGTGGTACTGTATCAAATGCCTTACTAAAATCGAGGTAGATTAAATCCACTGCATTTCCTTTATCTAAAAAATCTGTTACTTTCTCAAAAAAAGAGATCAGATTGGTTTGGCACGATCTACCTTTTGTAAAACCATGTTGCAACTTATCCCAATTGCCATTAACCTCAATGTCTCTAACTACTTTCTCATTCAAAATTTTTTCCAAGATCTTGCATGCTACAGATGTCAAACTAACAGGCCTATAGTTACCCGGGTCACTTTTTTTTCCTCTCTTAAAAATAGGAACTATATTAGCAATTCTCCAATCAAATGGTACAACCCCTAAGTTTAGAGATTTATTAAAAATTTTTGCTAATGGACCTGCAATTTCATGTGCCAGTTCCTTTAATATTCTTGGATGAAGATTATCTGGGCCCCCCGATTTACTCCCATTAAGCTGTTCAAGTTTGGCTTTTACCTCAGATATGGTAATATCTACCTCTATATCCTTAGTCCCATTTGTTATATTACCATTATCCCTAAGCTCTTCACTAGCCTCATTAAAGACTGAAGCAAAGTATTTGTTTAGATATTGGGCCATTCCTAAATTATCCTTAACTTCCACTCCATCCTTAGTAATTAGCGGTCCTACTTCTTCTTTTTTTGTTTTTTTCCTATTTATATGGCTATAAAACCTTTTACTATTGGTTTTAATTCCCTTTGCAAGGTCCAACTCTACCTGCCTTTTAGCCTCTCTCACTTTGTCCCTACATGCTCTAACCTCAATAAGGTAACTTTCTTTACTTATCCCTCCCATCTTCCACTCCTTATATGCTTTCTGCTTTTTCTTAATCACCTTTCTAAGATGCCTGCTCATCCAGCTTGGTCTAACACACCTGCCTATAATTTTTTTCCCTTTTCTTGGGATACAGGCTTCTGACAGTTTCTGCAACTTTAACTTAAAATAATCCCAGGCCTCCTCCACCTCAAGATCCATAATTTCTTTAGACCAATCAACTTCCCTAACTAATTTCCTTAATTTATTAAAGTTAGCCCTTTTGAAATCAAAAACCCTAGTCTCAGATTTATTTTTGTTTATCCTTCCATTCAATTTGAACTGTATTAGCTCATGATCACTCGAGCCAAGATTATCCCCTACAACCATTTCATCTATGAGGTCCTCGCTACTCACCAAAACCAAATCTAAAATAGCATCCCCCCTTGTAGGTTCAGCAACTACTTGATGAAGGAATTCATCAGCTATCACATCTAGGAAAATCTGAGCCCTATTATTATTACTAGCACTTGTTCTCCAATCTATATCTGGAAAGTTGAAATCTCCCATGATTACGCAGTTTCCACGAGTATTTACTTCATTAAAAACATTAAAGAGGTCTCTATCCATATCCAAAGTGGATCCTGGTGGTCTATATATAGTTACTGTGCTACCCACCATGCCCCAAAGAAAGGACCCACTGGAACAGGGTGGTATAAGGGACCCTCCTCCCCTATTCTGAAGAAAGAGCCAGGACTCTTTTTCATTTGCGGGCAGAAAGCCTACAAGTATCTGCCACTGATTTGGATGGGGTACTGCTCACTGGGGCACGCTGCCCCTGGGGGACTCACTATACACCCCCACATTATGGCTCCTGGTGTCACTAACCTTGGAAGTTTCCTGCACCGGATGCCAAGGAGATTACCCTGAACCCCCTTATAGAATGCCCTACAGGTTTTCACCAGTTCACCCGTGCATTCCTGCCCTGGCTTGGAGTAGCTTAGCTGGAGAAGGCATTAGTAAATGTATCTGGGCAAATAGAACAGGCATTCAACTGCACTGCAGATGCCCTAGGCTTGCTTAACGAGCAAATTCAATCAGTAGCCCGTTTTGCCCTACAGAACAGAATAGCCTTAGACGCGGTTTTAGCCCAGCAGGGGGGAGTATGTGTGGTAATTAACCAATCTTGCTGCTTCTATGTAAATAAATCAGGACAAATTGAACAAGATGTACTCGCTATAAAGGGCGCTGTTAAGGTACTACACACTGTAACTGAGGACAGAAAAGCCTCATGGCTAGATTGGCTAGCCCAACACCTAGGACTTTCGTTAACTCCACTCCTTCACTCTATTGTAAATACTATATTAACCATTTTACTTGTAATTGCTTGCTGCATGCTTCTATGTATTGTTAGGCGTTTGGTGTACACTGCTACCTCCTCTGCACAAATCCGGTATACAGCGTTGGGAAGTGATCCTAATCAATCCCTTGATCCAAAATTACCTGATCAGACCCTGCCGATAGGGCGATTTTAGCTTCCTCCAAGGGGGGCAAAAGGTGCTGGCATCATCACCACCTTGCATTCTGGGACAAAGTGAGGCATGTCAAGGGGGTGGAATGTAGCCAGACATGAACCCCATCTTGTTTTCTCCCCCCCCAGAGAGCAAGAGAAAGGCAGTCAGCCTTTGATGCCCTGGGAACGTAGGTGTGCTGTCTGTCCCTGACTCTACCATAAACAGAAACTAGACAGTAAATGGGCTAGCTGATGACTGGGGGCCTCCCGCCGCCCTGATGGCTAGTACCAGTAATTGACATGCCCGCACTGTCCCAGGAGAGGAATCTTCGCCCATCACATACTAGAGGTGCCCCATTGTCTGCATTTTCCCAGGTGTGAATTATGCTTTGCACCCTTTGTGGGAAACTTGGCGTTCAAAGCCATTTTTCCTAATTGGCCACTTGAGACCAGGAAGAAGCCTACGTGACCCAAGGGGTATAAAGAGGGGTTTAGTAGCCCACCCCATTTGAGCTCCAATCACCTACACCTGCTGGCAGGTATTGATTGACTCCCGAGGTCCGTGGAACGCCCAACCTCACCCTACTTCTTCCCGAGGGATTGAGAGAAAGACGGTGGCCACGCCAAGTCTGGAACGCAGGGGTGAGAATTATACCTGCAATGTGTTTCTTTATGTGTACACTTTAATTGTTACTATGTTATAAGTTTAAGTTACTTTATTATAGTTTTTTTGAAGTCAAACTGTTTCATTTCTATCGTAAAACTGCCTTTGGTAATGTGATTTAGCTACAAACTGCGAAACCCAATTAACTTGTCAATCAAACCGCAGGGAGTCTTTCTATCTACCTGTAAACTGCCATAAACACTTAACTTCTATTAGAAACCGCAAACGGCTGTTCCCTTCTATGTAAACTCCGGTATCTTGTTAGGATATTTTGTTAGGCTGTCAATCATACTTAAGAAACTTTCTCCTTAATTGAAGCACTGCGGGTGGCCATTTTGTTTCAATGAAGACCTATGGTCAGCAATTATCCAATCAGACCGCAGAAAATCATTAGCCTGTCAATCAAAGGTGCAGCGGCCATTTTTGCTTCATTCACAAATTGGGTGGCCATTTTTAAAGCCCCGAAAAATCATTGTCCTGTCAATCAAATCGCCGCCGTGTTTGCTTTCGGACCGCTGCCTAAATTATAGTAAAAATAAGTTTGTGCCCTCATTCACTTTGTATAGTGAACCAAGTTTTCTTTCCTTTCCTTTCCTTTCTCTCTCCTACAAATAAGCAAGTATGTGTCAAGTTTCTGACTTGAACCCGTGCTGCTGTACCCGAACCTAACACAAACAAAAGAACCCCTGCCTGTCCTGGCTGCCTAGCGTTGTTACTGGGCGATATACACCTTGCCTCACCCGACCATTAGCTGGCACCTGGGCATTGGCTAACAGAGGGTCGCTACTCAAATGAATATCAATACTTGACTGACAATGCACCTCAAGTGGTCTGATGTGTAACTTCAGACCAGTGTGTAAGCCATGGCTGTTTGTCTAAAAGGACTGGGTCATGCATGGACACATGACTTGGTCCTGTGACAAACTCCATTTTGGGAGGTATTTTCACACAATGAGAATAATGGAATTCCCTCCCCATGGGCCAGGGTATAAAAGGATTCCCTGGGGGTTCCCCATCTTCATTCCAGTTCATCACTTCAGGAACATCTTTGCCATGAATTGAACCCAAAAGGACTGATGACCCACCCTAACAATGGGATGTGCTCCAGAAAGATTTAAGATAGCAATTTATTCCATCTCTGCTGCAATTCTGCACCAGGAACAGTGCAATTAGTGTATTCAATTTGTTTCCTTTAACAATTTTACTCTCAACACGTTCATTATTACTAAAGCTTTTGGTTTTCGATTCTAAAGGACTGGCACAGCGTGCTCTTTCAGGTAGAATCGAAAGTATAAATTGATCTGGGAATGTGGCAGATATTTGGGGATCATGAGAACCTGCTTAGATTTGGTGCAATTGGTTTTATAGCCTTCATTTGTGGAAGGTGTGGTACTGGACATGGCACAGGAGAAGCTGAAGGGTTGCTCTTCGGTGTGGATTCTCCTATGTCTAACAAGTTCTGAACTCTCACTGAAGGGTTTTTCACACTCAGGGCAGTTAAATACAGTGTTCCATTGAATTTTTTCCACACGTGCAGAATGAGTTTTTTTGGGGTATGTAAGGGGGTGCTTGAACCCCACAATGGGGTCGGGGAGGTGCCACAATCTGGAGCAAGACAGCCCTGCTGTGTTGGCCCTACCTCACATGCTCCCAGGCCACAGAGGCAAATCTGTCTCCTTTTAGTACCTGGAGGAGGGCAGTGGCGGAAAGCACATGTGCACACCTGGTGGCATTCAGCCACACCCGTGTTCCTCTGGCAGGAACTATAAATATTCCCAGACTGCCAGGGGAGGGAAGAGAGTTGGAAGGAGCACTTGGCAAGGAGGCGGCAGAAGTATGGGGACCCACCTTGAGCAAGCCAGTCCGATCCAAAGCAGAGATCACCTGGCGAGGGATACCAAGGGTGCCAGGGGAACCAACACTCCTGTCCCAGACAGGCCAGGACCTCTCAGACCTGCCTGAAGCCGAGGGAGTATTTGCGATACCAGCGGGGGTCAGTCCCCCCCTGGACCACAGATCTTTGGTCTCGTAAGGGTTGCGGAGAGAGTATGGCAGTGAGGATCACTAGACCAAGCTGAGTGTTCCTCACCCCGGCCATTGCTGAAGCGTTCATCCCGACCAACAAGCCTGGCTGTGACCCCGACCCCAACGATGGAGAGCGACTTATGGGTAGGCAGCCACTGCATGCTAGGAAGTGGCCCAAGGCGGGAATACTTGAATTGCCCCATGGGGTTTGGTGAGTTTTGGTTTATCCCAACTCAGGCATTGGACCGTTTTCCTGCCCGCTGAAGCAGTGGCTGGGGGAGACAAGCTCCTGGCTTTTGAAGGGAGATGAGACATCAAGGCATTGATTTTCACCCATGACTCAGAGCCAGCTGTAGATATCTGCTGGGAGCTGAATTTCAGAGGGGGTGTGGTCAGCCTTTCCTGTACATCTGGCTTCTTCAAAGGGGCTCAGTCTGGCACCTAAAATTTGAGGAAAGGACATTTAGAAGGGTGAATTTCTGTCTCTGGGGCTGCTTCCTATGTGTCACAGTGGCCTAATGGAAAAGGCATTGGCATCCTTAGCCAGGAATTGTAGGTTCAAATCCCACCTGAGATGACTGTTTCCTGAATCTCATTAAAAAGCTTCTTTTCTTCAGTGAAACAGTTGCAATCTCTACCTCTACAGACCCCTTGTTAGGAAAAGCTGACCCTAATGTTGGGAGCAAAGGTGCTAAAACATCAGGTGTCCCCAGTGAGAGCAAATGGGCGTATTTTGCTCTAGAAGGCCCAAGAGCAAGACAGACAGAGCGAGGTGGCTGTGGCAGAGCAGGGTCTGTCTGGAGACAAAGCAGAGACTGAGGATGAGAAGGCCCATGAGTGGGGTGAATTTTGTTGTGTGCACCAATATTGAGGGCATGAGCACCTGTCTGTGTTCGCCAGTCTGCATCCAAGTACTCCCTTCCCCTTCCTTCACAGCTGAATCCCACCCCTGCTGAGCAGCCCTTCCTGCAACAGCATCCCAAGGAAGCCAAAGCCCTCTGGCCACTGAGCTGTAGCTTTCTGTGCCCAGGGAGCCAGACACTGCCAGGGCTGGAAGGCTTCAGGGAAATGGGGAGTGGCCGCACTTTGGGCATCAAAGGTGTTGTCTGGGACCTTAAAGAACAGTTTTAAAGACACTTTGGAGGTGGGCACCATGGCTTAGCTGGTTAAAGTGCCTGCCTCATAAACAGGAAATCCTGGTTTCAACTCCCAGTGATGCCTTGTTGCAGCCTTTGCTAACATTTTCCGATGTCCTTCTGGGACACAGAAGAGGCCTCCCCTGGCCACCCATGGAACTGCTGGTTCAGGGAAAAGGCTGACTGGGGAGGAGAGCTTGGAAGAAAGAAACCACAAGCCCTGAGCAGGTGGAGAGGCTGCAGTGACTGGCACTGGCAGGGCTCTGACTGCAATTGCTGGGACAGGAGAGCCAGCACCACATGCCCTTGTGATTCCCTGGGGGTGTCAGCGCCCAGAGATTGCAACCTCTGCAGCTCCTGCAGCCATGGAGAGTGACTCTCCTCCCCCGTCCCTTGGAATGGGCAATGGCAACACATGGGGCAGCTGGGAGAAAAGTCCCAGAGAGCGGTCCCATGGCTGAGCTGGCCAAGGTACCTGCCAGGTGCGGTGGAGGTGAGGGAGGCAGCCTCCAGTGGTCTCTGGCCAATGTGTCTGCTCTTCCCTCAGTACGTAGCTGGAGTCAGCTTCCTTCGGTCAAACTTGGCAGTGTCCCAATAGCGGGAAGGCAAAGGGAGAAAAGAGGAGAAGTGCTGGAAGCTGGTGCGAGTTCCTTCTGGGTTTGATTTAGTGAGACTTAGTTGGACTTGCTAAATTGAACTCCAAAAGATCAATTGCGGCCATTCCTCCACCTCCAGTCACGTTTTCAGTCCCATGTGAGAGTAACATCCTCTCCCCGCCCCGCCAATGCAATACAAACTAGGCCATTCCTCCTCCGTTAGATGTGGTTCTTGTTCTTCTGCACAGCACAGCCCATGGAAACCAAGGACCTGCCAATGGGCATCCAGATCACACCCTTTTTTCATTGATGGAAAAAGAAACCAGACACACAGCAGGTTTGAACTGGTTTCAGCTGAGGCACAGGTCTGCCTGGTTTATGTGCATTAGCACAGGAGAACATTAAGGATGTGTATTAATGTAAAGAATCCCAACAATAGAAGTCCAGGATGTGATGGAACTAGAAAAGCAAATGTTTCTATTGAAGAACCATTCTTTAAGGCAACACTTGGCTTTGAACCAAGGACCACTTGATTTGCAGTTAAACACTCTACCACTGAGCTACAGAACCATGTGAAAATATTTTTCTGCATTCCATGTTGGGAAATGTGCAGGGAACAAGAGGCTTTTGTACAACACCCATCTCAGGTGGGATGGGCCCTCACTGACCCCAGATTGTGACTGGTCCTAACAAGGAATTTGTCCTGAAAGCAGCAGAGCTGGTGCAGGACAGAGACTCCTGAGTGATGAAGCAGCAGGGGAAGCCAGGAAAGCAGAGGCCAGCCTGAGAGCTGAAAGTCACAGGATGCTTCTCCCACTTCTAAAGGACCAGGTGTAGGTCCCATGGTGTAATGGGCAGCACTCAGGACTCTGCAATTTGCTTTCAAATCTCAGTGGGAGCGGCTGGTCTGGTTGCTGCAAAACCCTCCCACTTCATGTGCTTTTGGCGTCCTTGTCCTCAGGCTCATCAAGGGCAGTTTTGCTTCTCTGCTGGGTGTCTGGCAACCACTGGAGCTCTGTCTCCAGACTGAGCAGATGGTTGGGAGAGGCTTGATGCCATCACATCTGCAGGGCAGGTCACTCACCTGGCCTAAGCTCAGCCCATGCTGGAGGCAGCCAGACAGTGTGAGCAGGTTGGGGAGATTTGTATATTTGGGGAAGGGTCCGGAGTCCTGGATCCAGCCATGTACCTTGGCACAAAGACCAATAGTCCCTACACAAAGTGCTTTTGCACAAGAGTGTCCATGGCAGTGTGGATGCTCTCTTGCGCAAGAAAACTCTGATGACCATTTTAGCCATAGGGGTTTCTTGTGCAAGAAAGTCATGTTGCCTGTCTACACTATCTTCTTGTGGAAGAGCTCTTGTGCAAGAGAGCTTATTCCTCGTCGGAAGAGGAATAACTCTTCCAGAAGAAGCACTGTTTTCCGACGCTGTACTGTAAATTTACTTGCGCAAGAACGTGCATGCAGTATAGACGCTCTACAAGTTTTTGCGCAAGAACAGTCATTCTTGTGCAAAAAGCCTGCACTGTAGATGTAGCCAGAGTGTTCCACTGAATTTTTTCCACACGTGTGCAGAATGAGTTTTGTTAGGGGTACCCATAGGGAGGGAATTTGTGACACACCATCTCTTTATTGGTACAAAAAAGTAAGTTCATGTGGCAGGAGTGATGCTCAGGGGATTTGGATTGTGGGAAGGGACTTAGGGCTGGGGCAAAGATGGCCAAAGAGTGGTGGCTCTTGGCCAGGTGCCCAGCTTTGAATGCAACAGAGGTGTGAGGGCTGGGTCTGAGGGTGGGTCTGGGGATGAGAGCCTCAGGGATGAGATAAAGCAGTGTTTCCCAATTTTATTTGGCCACGGAACCCTTTTAAACTCTAAAGAATTTCAAGGAACCCCTAGGGAAAATTTGTCGAGCAAAAAAACCCCCAAAAACCAACACCAGAACAAATGCTAAATAAGGTCATGAGATCAACATTTGGTTAAACTGCACATAATTAAAAACAAAAATCACATTTAATGTGTACAAAAAAATAAAGTTCAAAAACTAATATGAATTATATTGGTAGTTTTCAATGTGAAGAGTGGTTTTTCTTCTTTTCTTGGCAAATTCGTTTTATATTTTGTTTAATACTAAAAAGTTGGATTTGCATATCTGGCATTGCATTAAGTCGATTTCTGTATTTTGTTTTTGTTGTTGCATAATTCGAGAACCACACAAGTATGTGCTGGTGAAGGTTAACAACTGACGAATTGCACATCTTGATAAACCTGAATATTCTTGCAATAAGCCACTCCCAAAAGTAATCAGAAAAACATCTTTAAATTTTTGTATTAATTGGCCATCTGAAGTGATTTTGATTAGGTTTTCATAATCTTGCATAGAAAAACTGACTAGCTTTCCTGTTATACTTAATGGATTTCAAATACAGTTATTGTTGTCATTTATGGTTGGAAAATACTTCATGATATTTGTGTATAAATCACAAAGATGATCTGCAATGTCCTGGCCAGGAAGAAGAGTACAGGAGAAAGCTTGGGGCAGAGTTGTCTGGCCAGGAGGGAGGGTACAGGAGGGTCTTGGGGCAGGTGCCTGGCCAGGAGGGAGGGTACAAGAGGGCACTTGGGGCAGAGTGCCTGGCCAGAAGGAAGGGTACAAGAGGGGACTTGGGGCAGGGTGCCTGGCCAGGAGGGAGGGTACAAGAGGGAACTTGGGGCAGAGTGCCTGGCCAGAAGGAAGGGTACAAGAGGGGACTTGGGGCAGGGTGCCTGGTCAGGAGGGAGGGTACAAGAGGGGACTTGGGGCAGGGTGTCAGAGCAAGCTGGGAATGCAGGCTCTTGGTAGGGGGAAGGGGAGTGAGGGGGATATGGGTGCAGCGTCTGGGCATGAGGGGGGATGCTTACCTGGCTTGGCACTTTGCTGCAGCAGGGAAAGCCTCCAGGCAGCATGCTTTTGTTCCTGGAGGGGTGGGGGAGGAGGCAGGGAGATCAGTCTCTCCCCTTCCCCCGCCCATGCAGTGGGGAACCCAGTGCAACTGCAGCACCAGGCCATGCTTCCCGCTGGCAGAGCGGGGAGGGGGGAGGGTGTAGAAACCCCGACCTTCCCTGCCAGATTAAACTCTGCCACTTCCCCAGCAGGCTGGGGAGGGGCGCAGGGGAGAGAGAGCAGCAGCAGATGGGGGGGGGCAGTGACCTTGAGCACATCCCAAGGGGGGGGCAACAGAGCCTGAGTGCACCCTGAGGTGGGGGGGATAGCAAAGCCCGAGGGCACCCCAGGTGGGGGGGGCAGCAGAGCCCGAGCTGGGTTCCACGCAGGCAGCAGGTAAAAAACACAGGTGCAGGTCCGAGAGTGGCTCCTCAGCTCTGGGCACTCCTCCCCCTCCCAGCAGTAGCAGCTGCTGCCACTGTAAACACTGCTGCCTGTACACGAGGAGGCAGCTGCAAGGCAGTCCTGTAGGGTGAGGAGGGGCCGCGCCATGCGCAGGGTTGGAGCAACCACAGAGGGTGGTGGAGCAGCCAAAGCCACACGCCCCCAGAAGCCCGTCCTCACCGGCAAAGCCCCAATGGGAGCTGCCTACAGGTTCTGCAGGGGACAGGGGAGCAAATTTTTTTTGCAGAACCCCGAGATCCACTTCGCAGAACCCCAGGGCTCCACGGAGCACCATATGGGAAACACTGAGATAGAGGGTTGCAGTGTGGAGGGTTGAGGGCAGGGTTCCCTCTAAAGTTGAGGCCCACCCACCTGCAGAGCAGAGCCATGCAATGGCTACTCAGCTGCTCCGGGATGGGCCATGTGGCAGACAGTGCTTGTTCTCGCTGCCCCAGCCAGAGTTGGGGCCAGGGCAAGAGCCACAGTGGGAGTCTGCTCCAGCAGCCCGGCTGTAGCCAGAGCCATAGCTGTGTTGTGGGTGGTGTGTGCTTTGGTGGCCTTGGCCAGTGCCTGAGTCTCAGCAGCATCACAGGCAGTGATTGCTTCAGTGGCTGAAGAGTTACTTCAGCAGCAGCTCCAGCAGCCAAAGCCAGAGCCACGGACATGCAGTGTTGGGGGACTGGACTGCTCTAGCAACCGGGGCTGTGTGGTGAGGAGGTCTGGTTCCAGCTCCACTTCACTAAAGAGCTCCACCTTGGGATCTCAAAAGGTAAATCTGCAGGTTATCGGAGGGATAAAATAGATGGCGAATGACTAGATAAATGTTCTGTGCCCTGTTCATGTTTATTTAAGAGCCTAAACCATGTAAAGGAGAACATTTCTCTCTGACCCTCAATATTCTTGTCACTTTTGAAGGCATCAATCATGTCAATCGTGTTGATTGTGCCAATGACTATTTTTCTCCCCGTGGAAGTTATTTCTCTCAATCTCGCTCTCACACACGCACTGTGTAGAGGCAATTAAAACTTTCTTAATGGATGTTGATAATTTTCTATTGATGCTAAATCAATATGCAACTGATGATAGCATATTAAAGGGGCTTTTCTATGTTCTCAGGGGTCTAAAGCATGCAGATACTATAAGAAATATAATCAATAATTAGATTATGTCCAGTATACAGTGTAGTAATGTGGACTGAAGAAAAAGAGCTGGATGAAATTTTCTGGTGATATCCCTAAATTCATCTTCTGAATGTATTAACTTGCAACTGCAGAATGAGCTTTAGAGTTAATGGCGAGGGATGGTGCTTTCATTTTTTATGCTTTACAAATTACTACACTTTGATTGGATTAGTCTGGGAGGAAAGTGCAGAGGTTGGGATGAAGGGGCCACTGCACAAGTTAGGGGCAAAGGGGGCACAATGCAGGGTTGGTGGTAAAGGGTGACAGGACGGGGGTGCAGCAGATGGGGAGCTCATGAATGCAGGAACAGTGGAGCAAGGCTGGGTGGGAATGCGACTGGGTGCCAAGCTGGAAGGTTTTCAGGGTGCATGTGTGCAGGGTCATGCACCTTGTTAATTATTCTTTGTTTCAATATTTTTCTTCCATAACAATTTAAATTGCATGTGTGTGCGCATGTAAAAATTCTCAGTAACTTGTGTGTACCACGGGGGCACACATCCGAACAAGCACACAGGATAGTAATAGAGATGTAGCCGTGTTAGTCTGGTCTTGCTGAAACAAAAGACAGGACTATGCCGCACTTTAAAGACTAACAAGATGGTTTATTAGGTGATGAGTGCACAGGATGTCACTCGTGCACAAGAAAAAACTTGCTCTATTCATGGATGGAAAATCTTAGAGGGAATACTGCTTGAGGGCTCCAGCTGGAGGTATGATCTCAAAGATGAAGGGGATTGACGTGTAGGCCACTGAAAGGCTACATCCACAAGAGAAGATTCCCAATGAGCTCTTGCTCCTCCAGCTCAGGTGCTACTGTGAAGGGGGTGGGGGGAGACTCACCTCTCCCTGCCATGGTAGCTCTGGGGCTGGGGCCGTGGGATAGCCAACTGTCCTCTGGCCATGACAGGTCTGGGCCGGGGTTGAGACCAATGGGTAGAGGTATCTCTCCCCACCAAAACCCTATAACACGGGGTGGCCAACCCAACTCGCAAGCTGTACGTAGCTCTTCAAAGAAAAAATTGCAGCTCCTGCACCTGTAGCTCTTCGAGGGGCAGCTGTGTGAAAGAGACAGAGTCACAGCATCCAGTGCATCCTTCAAAATGGTTGGTCAAAATGGCCACTGTTAAAAGGGCAATGCCAGCGCTGTTCTTAAAAGGGCAGCCTCTGGGTTATTTTTTTTTTGGCACAACTTTTTCCCCCTTCAGCTCTTTGTGCTATATCTACCACTATTTTGGCTCTTTGTCTGTAACAGATTGGCCATCCGTACTGTATAAGCTCATGTCATGATCATGAGAGATGGCCAGCAGCCTGGGGACTAAGTGGTTAACTATACCTAAGCCAGATAGAGTTGGCCAATAGGAATGTAGGTAGGTATTTCAAACTGGGACAAAGGAATCTTTGGTTTTTCCCTCCTGTGTCCCTGGGCAGCTTCTCTCCAGCTACTGAGGGGGACAGACACTATGTCTCCCTTCAAGAAAAGACTCTTCACTATCTGTAAGTAGGGTGAAGTTTAGATAAATCCGTTAGGTATTATTGTTTTATGGTTTGGGAATGGAAATCTGATGTCTGTGCATTTAAATATGGGTTTTTTCTCTCCTTTGTAACTAAGTTTCGGCCCATGGTGGAATTCCCCAGGAGTTTATTAATTTGTGACTTTTCCATCTAGTCATTATGCTTGCAACAGGAATATTGTGGTGATAATAAAAGTTCTTTCTCTTTTCTTTTCATTAACCTGGTATTGGTTAATTCTTGTGTCCTGGTTTTACTTTTGGGGCTGAGATTTCCCAAGTATTCTCTCCCGGTTTCCTTATTATTACTTGGATGGTGGCAGTGGATTTTTTTATCCCCAAAATCTAGAGTTTTAAGATTTTGGGGGGAAGCTTTATACCAAAGGCTGAAAAGATAAGGTTTGGGGGTACTTTTGTGGGCCTCGCACTTCTGCATTTATCGTGCCAGAGTGCGGATGAAGCCATGACAGCTCGCATGGCATTTTATAGTCTGTGGCACAGCCACATGGGCACACAGCTTAAAGGGAACTCAGGTTATAGGTGTCTCCCCACTGTGGGTTCTCCAGTGGATAACAATATTTGAGCTCTGACTGAAGCTTTCCCCACAGTCAGAGCAGGTGAATGGTTTTCTCTCCTCTGTGGGTTATCTTATGTTTAACAAAGTCCGACCTGTGTTTGAAGCCTTTTCTACAATCAGAGCTGTTATGAGGTGACTCTCTTGTATTATCTGATGGTTAGTAATGTAGAAACAGTGACTGAAGCTTTACCTGCAGTCAGTGCAGGTGAAGGGTTTCTCTCATGTGTGAGTTTTCCTATGTCTAACAAGATGTGAGCTTCTACTGAAGCTTTTCCCACAGTCAGAGCAATTGAAAGGTTTCTCTCCTGTGTGGGTCCTCCTGTGTTTAACAAGGCTTGAACTTGTACTGAAGCTTTTCCCACACTCAGAGCAGGTGAAGGGTTTCTCCCCTGTGTGGGTTCTCCAATGGATAACAAGGTGTGAGCTTCTACTGAAACTTTTCCTGCAGTCAGAGCAATTGAAAGGTTTCTCTCCTGTGTGGGTCCTCCTATGTCTAACAAAGGGTGAGCTTCTATTGAAGCTTTTCCCACAGTCAGAGCAGGTGAAGGGTTTCTCCCCTGTGTGGGTTCTCCTATGGAGAACAAGATCTGAGCTCCCCGTGAAGCTTTTCCCACAGTGAGAGCAGGTGAAGGGTTTCTCTCCTGTGTGGGTCCTCCTATGTTTAGTAAGCTGGGACCTCCGACGGAAGCTTTTCCCACAGTCAGAGCAGGAGAAGGGTTTCTCCCCTGTGTGGGTTCTCCTATGGATAACAAGGTCTGAGCTCCCCGTGAAGCTTTTCCCACAGTCAGAGCAGCTGAAGGGTTTCTCTCCTGTGTGGGCTCTCCTATGTATAACAAGGTGTGACCTCTGATTGAAGCTTTTCCCACAGTCAGAGCAGCTGAAGGGTTTCTCTCCTGTGTGGGTTCTCCTATGTACAACAAGGCTTGAACTCACACTGAAGCTTTTCCCGCAGTCAGAGCAGCTGAAGGGTTTCTCTCCTGTGTGGGTTCTCCTATGTGCAATAAGGCTTGAACTCGCACTGAAGCTTTTCCCGCAGTCAGAGCAGATGAAGGGTTTCTCCCCTGTGTGGGTCCTCCTGTGTTTAACCAGGTGTGAATTCTGACGGAAGCTTTTCCCACAGTCAGAGCAGCTGAAGGGTTTCTCCCCTGTGTGGGATCTCCTATGGACAACAAGGTCTGAGCTCCCCATGAAGCTTTTCCCACAGTCAGAGCAGCTGAACGGTTTCTCCCCTGTGTGGCTCCTCCTGTGTTTAACAAGGACTGAACCCTTACAGAAGCTTTTCCCACAGTCAGAGCAGTTATGGGGTGTCTCTCTTGTATGTATTATCTGTGAGCACTGTCTGAAGCTTTTCCCACAGTCAGAGCATTTGAAGGACTGCTCTCCTGTGTGGGCTCTTTCATGTTCAGTAAGAGTTTCACAGTCACTACAAGTGCAGGGTGACTGTTGAGGGATTTTCTGTTGAAGGGTTTCTGGGTTTCTTTTCTCCCCTCTGCTCCTGTGACTGGATTTACCCTGTCCCTCTCCTGGATGGTTTCCCTGCTGCCTTTCGGGGCTATGCTGACTCTCACAGCTCTCTCCCTGCTCACGTATCCAGGAAACATGCCCTTCAGATCTTCCCAATAACATCCCACATGGAGCCACTTGTTCCGGTCCTTCCTCCTGAAGACTTCTCTCATGGTTCTCAGTCAGTGTCTCATCACCTGCTGGGATAAAGAATCCAGATAGGAGTTATTGTCTATGATGAGCTTAAAGGAAACTCTGAAAGAGGACTAGAAAAGGGGGGACACACTCAAATAATGGTTGAATTATCATGAGCTGAGTTCATCCTCCTTCTTCACAACCCTTTCACAGAGGAGAGAACCCCGCCTTTCCCCAGCCACCATGCTCTGGCTGGAGTTCAAGACAGGCTGAAGGGGCAGTCAGACTTGATGAAAACACACAAGTGACATGGGCTATAAGGAGACAGGAATTGGTTTCTGAGTCAGTTTACCTGATTGCTTACCTATGTGGATGCTGCTGCTGATCTCCCTTTCTTCACAGCTCTGGAGATCTGGGACCCGCAACTCCGCCCCGCACTCCACCGAGATCATATGTGCTTCGGATACAGGAAATCCTGTTTGTGGGAGCAATTAACCAACTGCTGATCTTGTTCATTAAGGTCTGTGCCATTATTGCTTCCAGAGCCAGGATCTGAGTTTCCCACCCTGAGAGACTCCTTCCCCATCTTACACAGACTGGGCTCTGGCTGGTACGAGATCCCATGACACACTCACCTGCAGTAAAGATGCATCTCCCTGCCTCAGAGTGGCCCAGCTCTTTCCCCAGGGGAGCAGAGCATTCTGCTGTGCTCTCTAGGGTACAACGAATTCCCCTCACAGCCTGTTCCATCCCCCTGGCATCCCAGGGCAGGACAGGACACTGAGGTCCCCAGGCAGGCAGGGCTCAGACTGCAGTGGCCACATGGCAGGCCACACGGCAAGCCACATGCTCTGCCAATGCCGCTGGCATCAGAGCTCCAGAAAGAGCTGCCCTGAACAGCCGTAACAACTCTCTGTGGCACTAGCAGCAATTCATATGGCACTGCAGTCACTATGGGAAGCAAAATTATCAATCACAGCAGCAGCTGGGAACTCTGGAGTAAATCAGGATCCCACTGTGCTATCGGGGTGCTCATATGGAGGTAAGCATCATCCCTCTTTAATGTAGGTATCCTTCCCCAGCCCTGTGAAACAGGGACACACTATAATAGCTACTGCAGAGAGAGGAGATCGCGCACAGAGTCTAAGGGACTTGATCAAGGTCACACAGGAAGTCTGTGACAGGGACAGAGAACTGAACACAGGTCTCCTGAGCATTAAACCAGACATTCACAGAGGAAGAAAAAGTCCCTACCCGAAGATATTTCATTCTAAAAACACAACACAGATTACGTGATTATCTCCATTGCACACAGAGGCAAGTGAGTCCCAGAGAGAATGAAGCTGAACTTTTAAAAGGAAACCCAGCCTGTGCCTGAAATGCAAGGAGAGCTCTGCTCACGTTTCTCTACTACAGAGCTACCCCTGAGAAAACACTCGCAGAGCGTGAACTGCCTCATCCACCCTCCCTCAGCCACAGCACCCAGCCCCTCACACTGGCAAGAACCACCATGTCACAAAGATTAGCCACAGGCAGGGAGGACTTTGGGAACTGCATCCTCCTTCCAGCGGCTCAGCCGACTGCCACCAGGGGATCCTGCAGGCACTAACAGCAGCCGAAGCCAGACCTACAACTCTGGTATCTGCCATTCCTGCCTGAGTCCTTCCACTTACACCTCCGGCCAAGGCACAACATGGACAAGATGGTGGGAAGCACATGGAGACCTTGGCTGTGGGAAGAGCAGCACCATTGTTATGTGCCTAAACTGCTTCTCCTGGGAGTGGGTGTGGAGGGGACAGTCTCTCACACAGGAGCCAGGATTATTGGGGGCAGATACTCCTGACAGTGGGGGGCAGGGGCAATGAGGAACCCTGCACCAAACCCAACCCAACTGCTCCAGAGCCCACCCAGCTTCTGTTACCCAAGGGGACAGAAATTCTTTCCCAGCCAGCTCATAGCCTCATAATTCTCCTGGGAGGGCTCATCCCTGTAGAGGGCTCTCTGGCCCAGGTCCAGCAGAGCCCACTCCTTCTCAGAGAAAATACACAGCCACCTCCTCAAAGCTCACTGACTCCGCCACAGCCATTTCCTGTTCCTGGCTCTGCAGGCCAGGGGCTGAGCTGGAGACAGACATGTATGTTCTGTAGCCTACAGGGGTAGAAGGGCAATTAGAGACATTTCTGAAAGTGCTTTAATCCTTTTCACACCCCCATTCTGACAGCAAGGCAGGAGGGAAGCTAGTAGTTGAACAGTGACTCTACCACCCAATAAGCATATGCTGCTCAGGTAGGTGACTACCTGACCAGTTGCTTACAACTCTATTCTGACCCTCGCAAAAAAAAAAAAAAAAAAAAAAAAAAGAGAATTGATTTTAAAAACCTGGATTTTGGCATCACAGAACAGTAGGACTGTCGGAGTGAAGAGCCCCATTGGAATGTACTGTAACACTAGATGTAGCACACAGAGAAACTGTGACACCAAAATATGTGATTAGAAGTATAAATATACGAATAAAATGCCAAATATTTCCATATGGAATAAAGTAATAGAAAAGTAAGGTGGATACTTCAGTGGTTGCAGGATGGGGAATTACTTACAGAAATACAGATTTTGGTAATAAGTTTGCAAGTATACATTTATTTTTGAAAGTATTTCGGAGCTTTCACATTTAATCACCTGTCCTGTAGTGAACATTCAGGAAGCAAAATCTACCCAAGTGGCCCATGATGTGAAAAGGCTGAGGGTGACCGTATTTCCCTATGTTGGATACTGGACTCCTGGTAAAACAACTCATATTCAAGTGGGCACAGCAGCAATCCATCAGAAATGAGCAGCACAAAGGTTCAAATGAACATCAAAGCCCTGTTAATCATAATGACCGCGTAGCTGGAGCCTTTTTATTTTTAAGGCTTTAGGGTTCAAAAGGGTGAGAGGGACCTCTACACCTCTCACACATGATTGGGTGTCTGGTAGAGCTGACTAGGGATGTTAAATATCAGTTAATTGAATAGTCAAGTAACCTCAAGAATTCTTATCAGTCCCTAGACTATTCTGTAGTCCCTGGGAAGGGTGGGGAGGTAGACTGTGCACTCCAGCCTTACTCCTGAGGAGCCCCCTGCCACTCTGGGCTACTGCCTCAGTATCAGAGGCAGCAGTGCAGGGTGCCAGGCGGGAGCTGGTCTGCAAGAGGAGTCAGTTTAAAAAGCAGCTCCTCTTGTGGACCAGCTGCCTGTTGCCCTATGCTGCTACCTCCGACAAAGAGGCAGTAGCGTGAGGTGGCAGGAGCCCCTGTCTAGGGGAGGTCTAAGCTCCCAGACCTGGTTCAAGCCGGAACTGAGCTGGGCTGCCTGCCCACCTGGCTCTTAATATACTTTAAAGGCAGAAATGCAGACGAGGTAGGTCCCAGACCTGTTTGAAGACAGGACTGAGCAGGGCTGCTGGCCAGCCTGCTAGAAAATCTACTGGCAAGTGTGGGGAGAAGGGGCATGCATATACTCCATAGCAGATTGACCTATAAGCTTTTGCTTATTGGTTAATCGACTAGACTATTACATCCCTAGAGCTGACCCTGGTGCTCTCCTCTGAGTGCCGTCTGCAGGGAGGGAGGACACACTCCCCTCTCCTGGGACCTGGAATCACATCTGTCTGGGGCAGCACATGGGCAGGGCCATGCCCTGCAGGGGGATATGGAGGAGCAAGGGGCTATGGGGCATGAAGGGGCAGGGCTGGGAGAGGACAGCAAGAGGGGGAGGATGAAAAAGGCCAGTGGGTGGGCAGGAGACAGAAGAAGTCACCAGCTGCTGCTTGGCACCTGCTCCCATGGACTGGCCATTGCTGCTGGCAGCGCAGTCAGTGCCAGATGGGATCAGGATCGGGATGGGGGAACCCTGCATGCAGGCTGATACCTGAGGAGACAGGAATCCTTACCCAGCCAGCTCACAGCCTCATAATTCTCCTGCATCACATTCCTGTAGAGGGCTCTCTGGCCCGGGTCCAGCAGAGCCCATTCCTCCTCAGAGAAATACACAGCCACCTCCTCGAAGGTCACTGGCTCCACTACAGCCATTTCCTGTCCCTGGCTCTGCAGGCCAGGGGCCGAGCTGGAGACAGACATGGGTGTTCTGGAGCCTGTCAAAGAGAGAAAGGCAATTGGAGACATTTCAGAAGGGGTGTTAATCCTTTCCACACCCCCATGGTCCCCCAGACTCTCCCTGTTGACACTCATGCTAGACTCTGCCATTTTGGGTAAATGTTTGCACCGAAGCATTACATGAACAACACACACACGTTAGATCCCAAATCTGTATTAATATCTCTCAGTACCTGGCTTGAGTTACAACATTGCTGCACCTGTCACAATGGGATTCAGTTCTGAGCACCCAGGTTTTCCTATTAACAAGCTGCATATTCACCTGCCTGAACATGGATGTAGGTGTCTAAATGTAAACTGCTGTATTTATCCATTTACTTGCCGCACAGACCTTGGTTCGCTCATATGACAGAGATTTTATAACCCCTCTCCACAAGCAAGCTAAACAGAGGAGCAGGGAGGCATAGCTCAGTGGTTTGAGCATTAGCCTGCTTAAACCCAGGATTGTGAGCTCAATCCTTGAGGGGGGAGGTGGGCATTTAGGGGTCTGGAGAAAATCTGTCAGTGATGGTACTTGATCTGCTATGAAGACAGGGAACTGGACTCAATGACCTTTCAAAGTCCCTTTCAGTTCTAGGAGATAGGTATATCCTTATTTATTTAAGTTAATATGACTATTCACATGGCTACTATTAAACATGTTAACTGAGTGTATGCAGGATGAGATCCTTAAGTTCATGGAATCAGAAGATAGTCTCAGTCAAGCAGTCTGTGACACTTAACCCAATTACCCAGGCACAAAGCTCTGTTTCCCCAAAGCATATCTTCTAAAAGTTACCCAATGTTGATTTGAGGACTTCAGGAGATGGAGAATCCACCCGTCCTCTGCTCATTTGTTTCAGTGGCTAATCTTCTTCCCTACCAAACATTTGTGCCTCCTTTCTAGCCTGAAACCAACCCCATATTGAAACTGAACTGACTGAGCAGTGAAATCTCTGAGGCTGAAGGGGCTGTATGTTGTGTGCTTTAACGTCACCCCTTTAGCACCATACCCCAGAGACCAGTGTTTATCAAAGTGGTCCAAGGGACCACACTGAACAAGCTGCAAATGGGCCACTCTGCTTTTTTCACTTACTGGTTCCCCAGCCACAGACCCTCATGGTTCCCCTTGGCTGCAGTTCCGTTTGCTGCCAAGGGCAGCCACAGGAAGGGGTGTGATGCGGGCAGCTGCTAAGCAAATGTGTGTTTTACAGAGATGGATGAATGTACATTAGCTGCTCCCCTGAAGAAATACAGGGGGGAGCCCATTCCCCTCCATACCTGGAGAAACTGCTCTGATCTCAAACAAAGAGGAAGAAACACCCCTACCCGAAATTCCTGTCTTCATTTCACTGGCCAAATGCCTGAAACCTCCTCCCTCGAGTGCATCTCCAGTAGCTTAACCCTTTTCTCATTCTTCAGATAAATCAGACTCTCCTTAGTAAACTGAAGTGTGTCCTTCAGTGTTTGCAGGAGGGGAATTGCTTATAGAAATACGGATTTTGTAATGAGTTTTCAAGTACAAAATTATTTTCAAGCGCTCTGTCCCCTTCCCATATTTTTACAAGCACTCTCAACAATGGGGTATTTTTTGTTCTGGCAGCATCCAGATTGTGTTTTTAATCCCATTGCCCAACCCAATTACACCCTTGGGTCCCTCTCTTGGCCCCACAGCCAGCTATGTGATCTCTCCCCCCTCCACCCCCCATGGTCAGTTTGTCTCCTGCATAGACTTTGCCTCCCCTGCAATTTCATGCATCAATTTCCCTCCAGGTACACACTCGGGGTGGGAACCAGGTCACGGTGGCACTGACTCACAGAACAGTCTGTCGGGGGCTGCACACAAGTGGGGAACAAACAAACCTGGCACTGATGGGCCCCTGACTGAGCAGGGAAAACCCCTCCCCACACGCCCCTCACATCAGAGCCAGGGAAGAGGGGAGGCAGCTGGCTACAAGGCTCCCAGTGCCGGCGGGTGACTAAGCCTCGTGCCTGGAAGCTGGTTGCGGGTGGAGTTGGTGTCATGTGATGTCTGACCCCACCCTGTGTGATAAGAAGCCCACCCCACGCAACCAGTGAGTTGGGTCCCAGAGCAAAACCTCCCCCACCCCCTCCAACGGCACCCTTGGCTGACTAGGGAGCTGACTAGGGATGTCAAGAATTCTTATCAGTCACTCGACATTTCTATAGTCCCTAGGTGGAGGGAGGTAGCCTCTGCACTCCAGCCTCACTCCCCGCCACTCTGTGCTGCTGCCTGTGTATCAGAGGCCGCAGTGCAGGGTGCCAGGCAGTAGTTGGTCTGCGAGGGGAGCCAGTTTAAAAAGTAGCTCCTCTCGTGGAGCTGCCTGTCACCCTGTGCTGCTACCTCTGACAAAGTGGGGTTCTGTTATTGTCCCTGTTGGGTCTGTCTTCGGACAGGTGAATTCTGGGTGCTCGTCTGGCTCTACCAGGCTGTTTCCTCCCGTCCCCAGGGGGGTGTTTCAGTGTAAAGAGTGGTTGATAAAGGTCTGGTGTGTGCATCTGTCTGTGGGATGGGAGCAGAGCCAATCGGATCGCAGGGCCAGGCTGCAAACAGTGGATCATGTGGTCTGTCCTGGATGGGAGCAGGAGGCATGTAGGTAAGAAGAGGGGTCAGTAGGGCTATGTCTACACTGGTGGCTTCTTGCACAAGAAAAACCCTCTTGCGCATTGCCATTATTCCTGAAAATAATCAGCGTAGTGGCATTGTGCAAGAGGGTTTTTCTTGTGCAAGAAGGGGCAGTATAGATGTTCCTTCCGGTGCAAGAGCCTCTTCTGCAAAAATGGCAGCTCATTAGGTATGCAAATGAGGCTCAGCAATAGTCTACGTTTAGCTTCATTTGCATATTTCTGGTGCAAGTGTCTGGTACAGGTTGGTGTTCATGTGGCCGCCAGTGATTGCTACTGTCACGTGCAGGAAGCGGATCTCGTGTGGATGGGCCTAGGCTTAGGTTGACGGTGTTTGTGAAATTGTTCGTGCCCAGTGAAATTCTTCAAAGGTCTCCTTCCCATGGGTCTGTATGAGAAGCTGTCACCAATGTAGTGTAAGCAGAGGGGAGGTGCGAGGGGGCTGGAGAGGAGGAATTGTTATTCTAGGTTAGTACACTCAGCAGAGGCTGCACAGATGGACCAGCTGGGGGAGCAGCCACTGGCCCCCCACTCCCTGCTGGTGGGCAGGCAGCTGGGGAGCAGGGATCTAGCAGCAGCAGGACCCGCCAGTGCTGATAGGGAGGGAGACAGAAAATACGGGACAATTTATTTTTGAAGAACAAGCCAGGACCCTGCACCAGAGCTTAAATCCAGCCCTGTCCCTTTAGCCCGGGACATCTGCTCCCTAACTAGAGTGCTGGGCAGGAGGCAAAACAACAGCTCTCCCAGGCAGCCCCCAGCCCCTGAATCTCACCCCCTTGGGCAATGCCCACCTCTCAGGTAGGGAAGAGGCACCTTCTCCAGGCACTGGCCACCCAGAGAGCCCTGGGAAGTGGGTGCTGCCACCCCCCATCCTGGCGGGGGGGGGGGGGAGAGAAAATCTCCTCTCCCATATTTTTACTAACACTGCAAATGTCTCCCCCCTCCCCGACCCTGACTAGGGTATTTTTTATTTCCTGGCAGGGCCCAGATCCTGTTCTTAACCCTGCTGCCTGTCCCAATTTTGCCCTTTGGCCCCTCTCTTGGCCCTGCAGCCAGTTGTGGGATCTCCCCACCCACTCGGTGAGTTTGGCCCCTGCACAGACTTTGCCTCCCCTGCAATTTCATGTATCAACTTCCCTGCACAAACTAAGTTGGGGGGGGGGGGAGGGGAAGAGGAGGAGAGAGACCTTTTTGGGGTCAGGGGCTGCACACAGGCATCCAACAGGGAAGGGAAAAAAATTGTAACCCCCCCACACACACACACACACACTGACATGGCCCCTAATGCCCCACATTCACCACACACCGGGGAGCAGGAGGGGGGTGTCCAGCCTAATAGATTGTGAGTGGCCAGGCCCCAGGGAGTGGCCGGGGGGGGGGGGGGGAGGAGGGGAGAGAGAAGGCTAGAAAGCCAGGGCAGGCTCCCCACTATTGGAGGGTTCCCTGAGCTTCAGGGGCCAGATCCAGGCGGGGCGGGGCCATGTCCGGCCCGCGGGCCGTAGGTTCCCGGCCCCTGCCTGGCAGCGCGAGCCAGGCCGCTCGGAGCATGCGCCGAACAGGGATTCGCCGAGCCGAGCCAGGGCGGGGCGGGGCGGGTTCGCAGACGCTGCAGCTAAAACCTTCCCCGCGCCCCGCCCCCGGCAGGGAAGCGCCGCCCCGGCCAGGCGGCAACAGCTGGGCCCGGCCCGGGGAGCCCAACCCCGCTGGGCGGGGGCGTGGCCAGGCAGCTCCCGGTCTGAGCTAAACCCTGGCGCTTACCTTGGAGCGGAGTTACTGACGCGCTGCGCACGCGCGGTCTGACCCCTCCCTCCATTCCGGCTCATCCTGGCCGGTTTTTCAGTTCGTCCCCCATCAGTCACCCCTGTCCCTGCTCAGGCCCCGCCCACCCCTCTGCGAATGGCCGCTGGGCAGCCCCAGGGCGGAGCCCGCAGGAGCGACAGACCCTGCGCATGCGCCGCACGTTCTGAGGCGCGTATTGAAGGAGCCCTGGTTAGTTGGCTACTTGCTGCGGGGAGGGGCGCGGAGGAGCGGAGGAGAGGGCGGGGTGACGGGAGAGGAGCGCGGAAGAAACCAAAGGACCCAGCGGACGGGGGGTGTCTGGTGTTTGTGACGCTGCATCAAACTCTCGCCCCTGCCAATCTCCCGCCGGGTTGAGCGCAGATCCCGCCCCCCGACCGGCGCTTGGTAATTCCCCCCCATGTTCCAATGTCCCCTTACTCCGGGTTCCCGCGCAGAGCGCTGCCGCCCACGTGGCTCTGGCCCAGTGTAACAGGCAGAGCCCCCGGCACCGAGATCAGCTGATGCCCAGACCAGCTGGCGCCCGCGGGGCGCTGCCCTTGAGATCCAAGGACCCCGCGTGGCTCTTGCTCCGTGCAAAGGGCGGCGGGGTCCGGGGGGGGGGCTGCGGGGAGAGGGGGCCGCTCACCTGCTGCTGCTGGACCTGCGGGGCGCCCAAGAGACTCACCTGTGCATAGCCCCGCCCCCTTGGCGCGTCACAATGGCTCAGCTGATGCTCCTTTCCCCTGCCAGGAGACCCCGCCCCTCCGCTCGCCACCTCCCTGTGCCCGGGAAAGGGGGCGGGGCCACGGCCGCTGCCTTGAGGCCGGAGCAGGTAGCGAAGGTCCCGGCTTGCAAACGGGAGTCCGGGGCCAGCGCGGGAGAAGCGGCCGCTAGGTCCCATTTCCTCCTCCCCCCACTCCCGCTCAGGGGACAAAGGGGCGAGTCGCTCCCGGGGAGGGAAAGCCCAGCGGGAGCCCACGAGGAGCGAGCAAGCGGCTCGGAGCCTGAGCTCAGACACGGGACCGTCCCCGCTCCCCGCCCGCAGGGACTCATGGCGGCTGCGAACCCGCTGAGCAGCCTGCGGGAGGAGGCGACTTGCTCCATCTGCCTGCGCCTCTTTAAGGATCCCGTGTCCTTGGAGTGCGGGCACAACTTCTGCCGCGCCTGCATCGGCCAGTGCTGGGCTGGCCCCGCCCCAGACCCCCTCCTGCCCCCAGTGCAGGGAGACCTTTCCCCCGCGGACCCTGCGGGCCAACAGGCAGCTGGGGAACATTGCGGAGATCGCCAAGCAGCTGAGTGACCAGGCGGCCGGAGCGGGGCTGTGCGCGGCGCACTGGGAGGCTTTCAAACTCTTCTGTAACCAGGACCGAGAGCTCATCTGCGTGATCTGCAGGGAGTCCCGGGCTCACCGCTCTCACACCGCGGTGCCCATAGAGGAGGCTGCCCAGGCGTACAAGGTAGGAATTTGCTGGGCAGGGCGACTCTTTCTCTTTAGGTGTGTTTACTGCGTTTCTGACCAGAGCTCCTAAGGCAGTGGTCTCCAACCTTTTTACACCCAAGATCACTTTTTAAATGACAGACCAAGCCAAGATCCACTGCCCCGCCCCTTCCTTGAAGCCCCACTCTCTCTATTCTCCTCCTCTCCATCTCTTGCTATCCCCAATCCTTATACTGCTGCTTTAAAAAAAAAAAAATTCTTCTGTAGGAAGAGGTTTTTCCAACATTTGGCCTGTCTAGACTGGACCAAATGTTAGAAAAAAAACCCCTTCTTTTGGAAGCCCCCTTATTCCTCGACGAAAGAGGATTATAGGGGTGACCGAAAGAGCATGTTTGCTCTTCCACTTAAAAAAGCGGAAGAACAAACGCAACCCTGGATGCAGAAGAGTTTTTCTGGGATATCTCCAGAATCCTGAAAAACTCCTGCAGTCTAGCCGGACCCTCCCTGGGTTGGGACAGGATGTGTAGTCTCTGGGGTGGGAGTGAGGGATTTGGGTGTGGGAAGGGGTGAGAGGTGCAAGCTCTGGGAGGAAATCTGGATGCAGGAGGAGGTGGAGAAGGGGACACTAGCTCAGGGATGGGGCTCCAGGCCGGGCAGTGTTGGGGTACTAAGCAAGCCACAGGCTTGTGGATGTGAGGGTGCAGGAATTTGGGTTGGGGTATGTGAGGGGTTCAGGGCAGGGGGTTCCAGTGCATGATAGGCTCAAATCTAGGGTCTGGGGAAGGGGGAATGCAGGAGTGTTTGTGACCAGATGGGGGCTTGGCCCCAATTGAGGGTTTGTTGGCAAAGGCTTCATTTTTAAATAAATTACTAGGTCAAACACAAAAAGTTTCTGCATTGTCTTTATTTTTGAGAATGGCAGGGAACCTGCCTTGAGTCAGGGGTCACTAACCCATAGAAAAATCAGTCGGGAGCAGGGGACACAGTACTGGGGACGGGTGCTAGTGGGTTCTGGGGCAGGGAAGGGAACAGGGTGCCAGTGGGGGCAGGGGAGAGGGGGCAGGGTGCCAGAAGGACAGGTTTCTGCAGCAGGGGCCAGAGTGCCAGTGGGGGACAGGTTTCCGCAGAGGAGGGACAGGGGAGAGGGAACAGGAGGGCGGGGGGGGCAGGTTTGGGGTAGGGGAGAGGGAACAAGGTTCGGGGGCGGGGACTCGCCTGCACTAGCCATGGAGGGAAGCCTCCATCCCGGGCTTCCTCCAGGACCGACCCTTCTCCCCCCGCAAAGGAAGGAAGCCCCGTTGCGTGCCTCTGCCACCCCCACCCCCGCCAAGCAGGGAAGCCCACTCAGGCAACCCCTTGGGGGCGCGCCCCCCCCCCCCACGCGTGCCTGCCCCAGGGCCGAAACCCCTGCGTGCGCCTGCCCCGGGGCTGAAACCCGCCCCCCCGCGGCGCAGGAAAATGCCCGCGTGGGCCTGTCCCGGGGCAGACACACCCCTCCTGTGCGGTGCAGGGAGCCGATGCTCCCTCCTGCAGTATGCCTGGCAGAGCAGCAAGTGCACTTCTGGAATCGCTGGAAGTGGCGCTAAGCTGCAGGACTTCTGACTTCTGTCCATCCCCGGGAAGCCGACACTACCTCCATTTTCACTTGAGGTAGGTGGTGGGGCTTCTCAGGGGTGGGTGGGAAATGGGGGCGGGGCGGACAGGATGCCTCGCGATCGACCAGTCGATCGCAATCGACCTGTTGGTGACCACGGTCCTAAGGGCATCGAGATCAAACCCGCCCCTCTCCCCATTAGGTGCTGTGCGCAAACAGAGCCAATCCCTGCTCCA
>CM064345.1:26838025-26877241 GCA_032595735.1 Pelochelys cantorii | reverse complement strand
GGACTCTCTGTGAGGTCATCACCTCCCAACCTCCTTTAGCCAATAAGCTGAGGGGCTGCAAAAAGCCCTTGTGATGTCACTGCCACACCCACCCCTGCCCTCCAGGGCTAATATCTGATCTGCTCCCAGGGGTGAAAGTGACACATTTCTTACAGGGACTGTTCTATTGGGCACCACCCCTTGGGCTGAGGGAGGCTCAAGGCAGAAACAAGGAGAGTTTCAGTAAGGCTACATGTGAATGGATCCATCTAGCAACCCCTGCCAGCCACACGCACAGGGGGAGGTTTTTGTGCAAGCACAACATGGAGTGGAGACGTACTGGGAAAGAAGTGTGTGGGAGGGTGGGGGGAAAAGCGCTGTCAGGTGTCAAAGTAGCTCAGTGGGGGGGAGTGTTAGGCTGAAGATCTAAAGCTCCCTGGTTCAATCCCGGGCTTTAGCAAAAGCCTTTGTTCTTGAGGCTTATACCTTCTTTGGTTCCTCTGTGAAGAGCCCAGCTGTGCCTCCTGGAAGGGCCTTGTCTGCCCTGCTGCTCCAGCTAGGAGCCAGCAAATCCTGCCTCTTCTCTGTCAGGGAAGGAAAAAGGAGCTCTGCTTAGAGCAGCATCAAGCCAGCCCCCTAAGACCATCTGCCCTTACTCTGCCAGCTGAGTTACTGAAGCTCCTTTCTGACTGCTGCTTTGTCCATCATGGCAAGAATGTAATCCAGGACTCAGCCCAGGTGCCCAGTAACCCCAGACAGACATGTACATCTGCATGCTGGCAGCAACTGTTGTGAGACTCTACAAATCCACCACTAGACCTAATTCCCCATATGCCAGGCAGCCCTAGGGAGGGCTCTGGGGTCTCAAGCAGAACAGAGTCTCAGATGGGGGGACTCTCAGCAAACTGGGCTCTCAGAGCGTGGGGGAAGTTTGGGGGTTGGTTGCTTATCTTGTTACTTTGTCCCATTTCCTGCCTTTTTTCCTGAGCTGACCCAGAGGCTGAAAGGGACGGTAGCTGCTGATGGGAAGGGGGAGGGGGGAGATGGAAAACAAGAACCAGGCAAAAAGAGGGTCAAAGGACCTCTCTGTGCCAGTTGGCCTCAGATTGCGGCCACCCAGCAATCGCTCTGATGAAGCCATAACATGTGAGGGGGGAATTTTCACTGATCCTGCCCTCTGGGGTGGAATCCTGATGCCCACAGTGTTCAATGCAAGAAGACAGCCCAGCAGGGTCTGAAAACCACTGCTTCAAGTGAGGTTTGAATTCACAACCTCAGCATGTCTCTTGGGTGCATAGCCTAACAAGCACTTTGCACTGACCCATTGCACCACTGGAGCTGCTTTTGAAGAGCCTTTCTACAAAGTCCTTAGATTGAAAAAGTGAAGAAGCACAAAATGGAACTGAAGGAGAGGGGCAAGAAGATTGTGTCTCAGAGATTTGCACAACCCAACATCTCAACAGCAGGCCCCACAGACATTTGAACTGAGATTCCAGAAGTCAAAGTCCTGCCCCTTACACTATGGGACAACCACACTGCTACATGTTTGAGTTTCTCAGATGGTACCTGATCCTCTGCTTTCCTTGTTTTTACATTCAGTTGCTTCACCTCTCCACACCCTCCCCATCTGTATATGGTCTCATGGGAACTATCCAGCTCCCTCTCCAGCAGAGAAAGGAGAAACATTAAATGAATGGAGATGCCTATCTCCTAGAACTAGAAGGGACCTTGAAAGGTCATCAGGTCCAGTCCCCTGCCTTCATAGCAGGACTAAATACCATCCCCGACAGATTTTGCTGTAGATCCCTACATGGCCTCCTCAAGGATTGAACTCACAACCCTGGGTTTAGTAGGCCAATGCTCAAACCCCTGAGCTATCCCATGTGTTCCAGAGAGCTGCAGCGCACAGACTCTGGCACTGGGTCCCCCTGCCCTGAGTTCCATGGGACAGGGAGAAGCACCAGGCGATGGTTCCCCTGGGATCATGTCTCACATGGATCCAAAGGCTGAAGGCTCCCAGATCCACCCTACAGATGGGAATGCCGGTTCCTAGAAGCTCCCACCTAGAAACCCTTGAGTGACGGTTCACAAAGAAACTGAGGGGAGAGGAGTCACAGAGGTTTCTGGGTGGGCGAGTGCAGCTTCTTGGCTGCTGAGCTAAGTTCAAGAGCAGCAAAGGGAGAGGAGGGGAAGTGGCTGCCGGACACACTGCATGGCCCCAGCAGCTGAACCAAGAACTGTCCTTGCGTTTCTTGCCTTAAAGCATTGCTTCTCGGCCGCTTAGCTAAGATCGAGCACTTCCTGCCTCTCAGAGAGAAATAAAAGCAGTGAGAGGCATTAGGACCCACTTGTGCCGGTTTTTCAGGGTTAAAGTAGAAGCTTTGCAAAGAGCTGCACTGCTACCTCCCCACATTGTATCAGCTGGAAAGCAAACCCAGGCCTATTGCTTGGAAGGCAGCTATGCTCACCACCAATTCCTGTGCTTAGCAGGTTTGTGAAAATGAGTGAGGGAAGTCCATATCTGCCATGAAGCACACTTGAGGTGAGAGGGTGCCCATGTGGTTCAGGGTAAAGCAAAACTTCTTGCCCAATTGGCTAAAATCAGGAGTGGTAATGTTGGGGTAGTAACAGCCCTGTGCTCTCTGTGGTGTGACGGATTGGGTGGCAGAGGAGTTGCAGAGGTTTCTGGGTGGGCGAGTACAACTTCTTGGCTCTTGGGCTAAGTTCAAAAACTGCAAAGGGAGAGACAGGGAAGTGGCTGCCGAACGCTCTGCGTGGCCCAGGGATATAGATCAAGAGCTGTCCTCATGTTTTTTGTCATAAAGTGTTGTTTCTCGGCCGTTTGGCTAAGATCAAGCGCTTCCAGCCTCTTGGAGAGCCATATCACAGGCATGAGCCCCCAGAGACCCCTGTGGTCCTTCCAGGGACACATCACAGGACCAAGCAGGAGGCAGCAAACACTGGGCACCATCACTGTCTAGCTCTGAGATAAAGACCCTCTTGGAGCTGTCGTCCAAAGAGGAGTCTCTGCAGGCCCTGCAGTCCAGGCAGAGGAATGCTGATATTTATGGCCAAATGGCTGATGGCCTTGCAAAGAAAGGCCACCTCCCTCCCGCAACCTAGACCAAGTCAGAGCCTAGGTCAAGGAATTGCGGCAGGGGTATGTGTAGCCAGACATGAACCCCATCTTAGTTCCCCTCCCCCCGAGAGAGCAAGAGAACGGCAGTCAGCCTTTGATGCCCTGGGAACGCAGGTGTGCTGCCTGTCCCTGACTCTACCATAAACAGAAACCAGACAGTAAATGGGCTAGCTGATGACCGGGGCCTCCCACCGCCCTGATGGCTAGTACCAGTAATTGACACGCCTGCACTGTCCCAGGAGAGGAATCTTCACCCATCACATATTAGAGGTGCCCCATTGTCTGCATTTTCCCAGGCGTGAATTGTGCTTTGCACCCTTTGTGGGAAACTTGGCGTTCAAAGCCATTTTTCCTAAATTGGCCACTTGAGACCAGGAAGAAGCCTACGTGACCCAAGGGGTATAAAGAGGGGTTTAGTAGCCCACCCCATTTGAGCTCCAATCATCTACACCTGCTGGCAGGTATTGATTGATTCCTGAGGTCCGTGGGACGCCCAACCTCGCCCTACTTCTTCACGAGGGATTGAGAGAAAGACGCTGGCCACATCAAGTCTGGAACGCAGGGGTGAGAATATATACCTGCTAGGTGTCTATTTTGCATGCATTTAATAAGAGCTCAGAGAACCAAAAGGGTTTCATGGTACCTGTCAGTGACTTTTAGTGTAACTTCTACCCTGTCCTTTGTAGTGGCTGTGTTATCTGTAACACAGCAGTATCATTTAACAGCTAAAGTTTACCTTGCAACAATAAAATAGTAACTGTTTAAGCTTTAACCTGACTCCTCCTGTTGCTGTAACAGAACCAGACACAATTAAAAGAACTCCAGCCGGTCATAAGGGACAGATATAGGGAGCACTGGGCATCTGGATTGTGTCGCCTCCAGTGGACAAATCCGTGGGGCACCTCTCAGCCTTCCCTAGGCTGCCTGCTGCGACGGGACCTTGTGTCCCAGCAGTTAAAATCTGAGGTGTAATAAGCTCTCCCTGTAAATTTTGGGGCGTCTCTCAGCCTGTTGGCTGCCCGCTGCAAAGGGACCCCGATCCTAGCAGTTGAAGTCTCGGGTGTATAACACACACACACCACTCACTGCCCTGACCACCAGCTGACAGTATGTGAGGGCCCGTGAGCGCAGCTCCCGCACTGGGGAAGCACCGCAGCACTGTGCTTACTATGAGGAGCTGGCCAGAATCCTGGGGTTGCAGGTGAGTGCTTTGAGGTTGCAACACACATAGGGCAGGGGAGGTGGGAGCAAAGGGGATGATGCGCTATTGTGAAGCGTCATGCTGGTCACAGACTCTGGGGGGCCTTCCCCTCATGTCTGACCCCAGGAAGGGCCGTCCTCCTCACCCCATGTGTGCGAGGCACCACCTGCTCCTGCAGACAGTGCTGCCAGGGGCTAAGCTCTCAACCACGGATGCAAACATACAAGTGGCATGAGGGTGTCTCTCAGGGGTTGTGTCTCTGATAGCAAATCAAGCAGTACTTAGCTCAAATCCAAGAGCCACATGAGAGAGTGTCCATTTAATAGAAACATTTACCTCTACAGTTCTATTGCATCCTGGATTTCTATTGTATGTGGACTCTTTAAATGATACAAACCATTAATGTTCTCCAGCTCCAGTGCACATAAATCAGGCAGACCCATTCCTCAGCTGGAGCCAGTTCAAACCCACTGGCTATGTCTAGACTGGCATGATTTTGCGCAAATACTTTTAACGGAAAAGTTTTTCCGTTAAAAGTATTTGCGCAAGAGAGCTCCAATGGCCGTTTTAGCCATTGGGCTTTCTTGCACAAGAAATTAACATTCCTGTCTACACTGGCCCTCTTGCACAAGAATACTTGTGCAAGAGGGCTTATGCCTGAGCGGGAGCATCATAGTATTTGCGCAAGAAGCACTGATTTTGTACATTACAAAGTCAGTGTTCTTGCGCAAATACTCACAGCCAGTGTAGACAGGACTAGACGCAGCCACTGTGTGTCTGATTTCTATTTCCATCCATTCAAGAAGGGTGGGATCTGGATGCCTATAGGCAGGTCCTTGCTCTCCATGGGCCGTGCTGTGCAGAAGAACAAGAACCACACCCAACGGAGGAGGAATGCTTGTAATTGACTTTCTGGAGTTTGATTTAGTCCAACTAAGACCCAGAGAGCACCCCCCTAGTGCCCTGAAGTCTGCCCTTTGCTGCCTTTAGCTTCCTGCTGTGGGGACACGGCCAAGCTTGGCTAAAGGAAGCTGACTCCAGCTACTTATGAGGGATGGTGGGAAGAGCAGCACATTGGCCAGGCACCACTGGGGGCTGGCTGCTTCCTGCACCTCCCCTGTACTGGCAGGTGTCTGGGCCAGTTTAGCCATGGGGCCGCTCTCTGGGAATTTTCTCCCAGATGCTACACGTTGCCATTAACCATCCCAAGGGAGAGAAGAGGAGAGTGAAGCTATGTCTGCACTGCAGGCTTTTGCTGGCAGTGTATGCTAATGAAGCGCTCATTAGCATTTGTTGCACTGTCATTTGCATATTCTCTACCCAAGGCTTTTTGCACAAAAGGTTTTTAAAAAGGCCTCCTTTTCTGAGGTATAAGGATCTTCTGCTGCTGCACTTAAACTTGGGCAAATATTCGGTTGCTAATCCTTTGGCCAACAGAGATTGCTGCAGGGCAAAGGAATTCTCTGTTGTCAATTTTGTGCCCTCAGGAAGGGACCAAACTGAAGGAGGCCAAGCCCACACCTGGAGACTCCAACCTAAACCCTGAGACCAAGGGATTGCCAATCCAGCTGATCAATGTTTGCTGCACTGTTCCCTTCCCTCAACCTCGCCAAACCTCAAAGGCAACTCTACAGTCCCAGCAGCTGGGGGAGATGTGAATGTCAGAGCTTCTGCCCACTGAGCTGTAACTTTCTGTGCCCAGGAAGCCAGACACTGCCAGGGCTGGAGGGAAATGGGAGTCAAAGGTATTGTCTGGAACCAAAGAGTAGAACAATTTTACGACTGCCCTTTTTTTTTTTTTTTTTTTTGAGCCTGGTGCAATGACTTAGCTGGTTAAAGCACTTATGTTGTTAGCAGGAGATCCTGGATTCATTTTCCCCTGGTGCCTTGTTGCAGCCTTTGCTCATATTTTCCTATACCCTTCTATGACACAGAAGAGGCCTCCCCTGCCCACCCATGGAACTGCTGGTTCAGAAACAGGCTGATTGGGAAGGAGTGTTGGGAAGAAGGAAACCACAAACCTGGAGCAAGTGCAGAGGCTGCTGTGACTGGCACTGGCAAGTCAGGGCTCTGACTGCAATCGCTGGGCCCTTGTGATTCCCTGGGAGTGTCAGCACCCAGAGATCCTGAGGGTGTAACCTCTGCAGCTCCTGCAGCCATGGACAGTGATTCTCCTCCCCACACCCTTGGGATGGGCAATGGCAACACATGGAGCAGCTGGGAGAAAAGTCCCAGATAGTGTCTCCTTGGCTAAGCTGCCCAAGGCACCTGTCAGGTATAGAGGAGGTGAGAGATGAAGCCCCTAGTGGTGCCTGGCCAATGTGTCTGCTCTTCCCACCATCCCTCCTTACGTAGCTGCAGTCGGCTTCCTTCAGTCGAGTATGGCTGGGTCCCCACAGTGAGAAGCCAAAGGGAGCAAAGAGGAGAAGTACTGGAAGCTGGTGGGGGGTGTCCTCTGGGTTTGATTTAGTGAGTCTTAGTTGGGTTTGCTAAATCGAACTCCATAAGATCGATTGTGGCCATTCCTCCCGAGCTGGATGTGGTTCTTGTTCCTCTGCCCAGCACAGCCCAGGGAGACCAAGGACTTCTTTTGAAATAACCCTCAAACCTCATTGTATAAGGAGTAAGGGTTATTTTGAAAGAAAGGTTTTCTTTCCAAATAGCCGTGTCTAGACAGTGTTTCTTTTTTTGAAATAACGCTATTTTGAAATAGCGCCATAATGCAATTATGCAAATGAAGCCCAGGACATTCAAATCCACACTTCATTTGCAATTTTGCTTATCTGGATTTGCATTGCTCCCTCGAAGGGGGAGAGCAATGTCAACATACCCTGTGTGAAAAGAAGGGAAGAGGGCACGCACACCTGTCAGTGAGGAGCAGGGGGCATGGATCCCACTTGTTCCTGCAAAAAAATGAAGCAGTTGAGCACTTTGCAGAGAACAGGCCATAGCCCTGCTGGGAGAGGCTCCATCATGCACAGACTCAGCGCAGGGCCAGCCTGCTGGGAGGAGGATCTGACCATGGACTTTCCTCCCCTCTCTGTTACCTCCTGCACCTGGGGCTGAAAGGGTCGTGGGCTGCTGGACAGTCCTGCCCAGCTGCCTTCCCCGGTGGGAGCAGAAAATGCTTATGGGAGGGCTCACACATTGTCCCCAGTGCACTGGCCTGAATTCTTGCTGCCCCTGGGTGCATCCAAATGCCCCTTCGGGGGTGGGGAGGAGAGGCGGGCAGGCTCCCCAGCTCATACCCCTCCTCTCACACTTGGTGCCATGAGAACAAAGTTTCCAAAGGGGTTTGATTTTCCTCCATCTCCCATTGCTGCTGAGCTAAAAGAAATCCTGAAACCGGCCCTGTCTCCTGTCACTGGAGAGATGACCCTGTGCTGGGATATAAAAAAAAGCTGACACATGCAGCCTGGCTGGCTGAGTTGGTAAAGCATGAGATTTTTTAATCTCAGGGTCATGGGTTCAAGACCTATGCTGGGTGATATTCTTTAACTCACATTCTCCACCTACAAGCAAGTCACTCTCAGCTTTCACCAGGGCTGCGTCTAGACTGGCACTCTCTTGCACAAATACTTTTAATGCAAGAGTTCTTGCAAGAGAGCATCTACATCTACACAGCCAGGGTTTTAGAAAGAAAGAGTCTAGTCCTGGGGTCCAGCTTTAGTAGAAACAAAGAGAGAACAAACTGCAATTTCCATCTTCTGAGGAGAAGGGAAGAGGATTTTCTTCTCCTCAGTTCTAGCCACATCAGCCCAGGGAGGAGAAAAAATAACCCTCCGCCCGCTGATTGTCCCCCGTCAGCTTCTGTAGCTTCACCTCCTTCCACAGCAGCTCCAGCTTTGAGCTACAAATATCAAGGGGCTGGTGAGGAAAGGAGGAGGTGGCAGCTCAGGCTAGTTGCTTCCCTGAGAACAAGAGGTGGAGTGTTCACAAGGTGTATTTCCCCTCCCCCCTGCAGAGCAGGGTGCTAGTAACAGAACAGTCAGCAAAGTTCCACCAGCACTAAAGTGTGTTTTTGTGGTGTAGTGGTTATCATGTTTGTCTAACATGCAAAAGGTCCCTGGTTTAAAGCCAGGCAGAAACACAAGGACTATGTCTACACTTGCAGCTTCTTGCGTGAGTAATATGCAAATGAGGCTAAGAGTGGAATATTGCTGAGCCTCATTTGCATACCTAATGAACCACCATTTTTTTCAGAAGAGGCTCTTGCGCAAGAAGGAGCGTCTACACTGCCCCTTCTTGCGCAAGAAAAACCCTCTTGCGCAATGCCGTTCTTCCTGAAAAGTAATAGGTGTAACGGCATTGAGCAAAAAGGTTTTTCTTGCGCAAGAAGGGGCAGTGTAGATGCTCCTTCTTGCGCAAGAGCCTCTTCTGAAAAAAATGGTGGCTCATTAGGTATGCAAATGAGGCTTGGCGATTTTCCACGCTTAGCCTCATTTGCATATTACTCATGCAAGAAGCCGCGAGTGTAGACATAGCCAAGCTCTCCTCTTATTGCTGCTCCCCTTGGTGCCCAGGTAAGTGCAGCTCCTGCTGCCTGGCCTGTGCCTGGGATGAGCCCAACTACCAGGTAACAGAGGGAGGGGGTTGACATCAGCTGAGAAGGCCCCTTGGTGCCATCCTGGGGAAGCCAGATAGGTCAGATGGGGTGCTTGTGGCTTGGCCTCCCCTGCCTTTGGAGGCTGACATATGGGACTAGCTCTTCCTGCTGCCTCCCTTGTGTGACTGGCCTAAGGATGAAATGGGGCAGAGGTGGGAAGCCAAGCTGAGGCAGGCAGGGCAGAAGCTCAACATTTCAGTGGGACTCAGTGGGGTGAGCAGAGCCCCCTCCCTTTTGTTCTGCCAAACCTGTGGGGTGGGGCTGGCTGTGGGGAGGCAGAGTCCTGTGTTTGTCTCCAGGCATCCCAGGGAGGCTCCTTGCAGCCCAGGAGGAAAAGAAGGGGGTCCTGGGTGGAAGGAAAACAAGCAAAGCTGGTCCCAGTGGGCATGGGCCTGGGCTCCAGTTTGGCCCAGCTGAGTCACAGGTGTCTTGCGTAGGTCTTGTGGTGTAAGAGGCAGCACTCAGGACTCTGAATCCTGCAGTCTGAGGGCAAATCTCATTGGGACCTGCTGGGGCTGGGCTGCTTGCTACAAACCCCTCAAAATCCATCTTCTTTGGTTTCCTTTCTTGCAGGCTCCCTAGAGAGGTATTTGTGCCCCCTGCTGTAAGTCTGAAAACACCTGCCCCCCTGGCAGCTCTGTCTCTTGTCTGGCAGTCTGTGAGGGGTGGGGGCCCTGGAGATGCCCATGGCTGCAGACAGCAACAGAGAATCTCAAGGACAGAAGGCTGAAAATTCAGCATGAAACCTGCCCCCTGCTGTGCGCCTGTAAGGTGATGACAACACTGCAGTGCTATTTTGGGGTACGGAGACACCTGTAATAACTACCCTGTGTGTTAACAATGCCCCGATTTTGAAATGCAATGGGCTCACTATTCCAATGTCCATGTGAACCTCATTCCATGAGGCGTAAGGGGCATTTCAGAATAGCAGGATATTTCGATATTTGGTGCTGTGTAGACACTAAAGCGTTTTTGAAAATAAGATCAAACTGACAACTTCTGTAACTTGAGTCTCTGAGGTACACACGGAACTGTCAAAAAACACAGAACCCATGGGGAGCTAACAAGGGACTTTGTCACAAAGTGGAAGGCATAAACACAATTTGCTACGTGTACCCGTTTCTTGCATATATTCAAAATCGTAAAATGCATAATCCTCCCCCTACTCTGGAGACAAGATGTTACACATGTAAGACTCGTGGCCCTCTATGTTGTCTGTCTTTTGGTAGCACTGGTGGTGGAAGGGGGTGGGGTTAGGAGCAAGGCCTAAGGGAGGGGTGGGCATCTCTCAAAACAATATAGTGATGAAACCTATCAAGGCATTTACTACTGATGCAGCACTTTCTACAGCCTGCCTGCCAGGCTCTGCAGGAACCCAATCCCCAGGGCTTCTTGGAGACCTTCCTCAGGTATGTTGGAGAGTGACTACAGGACCTGGACATTGCCCGCAGCACTGCAGGAAGCTACAATCACACACAGCACTAGCCTAGTGCAGAGTCAGGTCAGCACATTTTTGTTTCCACCCTAGAGCCTAAAGAGATCCACAAAATCCACTAACTCTTCAACCCCAGGAAAGTAAATCTGGCCCTGAGTCCTCCCTCTCTCCTCCCCTCACCCTGTGAATGCCAGAAGAGTGAGGTGTCTCAGTTGGGGGTCACATCATTGAGGGCTGGGGGTTTGGGGAGGAGTTTTTTGCTTCTCACTTGTGTGTTCTCCAACTGACTTTTCTGTGGGTTAGTGGCCTCCAATGCAAAAAAGGTTCTCCACCCCTATAATACATAAAAACATGGCGTTTTTTGTATGTATTGGATATAAATATTGTACTTAATTTACAATAAAGTTTGATCAACTAACATGAGAAAGTTAAAAGGTTTAATCTCTTTAATAATTTAAATGCAACTCCCCAGATGCAGCCCTAGCAAAATGGCTAGACTAATTATGTAATTAACAGTGAGTTTCCATTAGCAACGGTAGTCTACAGAAGGCTTGGAGAGGACCGGGCCGGGTCTGGGCACTGCTGAAGGAATCCACTCAGGGCAAATTGCTCAAAACCAGGACTGCTTACAGCCCTTGACTGGAGACCTTTTCGAAATAGGTTACAAACCCAGTCACACAGAGGACTTCATCTGCCAGTCCAGCCCGCAGGAAGCCTCATAAGCAAAACCCTCAGATACCCCAGCTCTTCCTGTGCCACAATCAGCCCTGGGCTTACAGACAGGTGAGGGGTTACAAAGCCCAATCTCTCCAACCCAGAACAGATCCACCCGGTTCCAAAGAACCAGCCATGAATCCCTGGTCAATTTATACCTTTAGAATATAAATGTTTATTAATGAAAGAAAAAAAAGGTTGAGAGTAAGGTTGTTAAGGAGAATACATTATATACATCAATCAGCAAGTTCTTGATGCAGGATCTTAGCGGAGATGTCACAAACTGCTAGCATAAGTCTGTTTCATATGACAACAATGCCTGCTTTGCAGCTTTCCACATGCATTCCTCAGGTGTATATTGGCCACCCGAAGAGCCATTGTCCTTGAAGCCGTACTGATTAGCATAGTCACTCATTGGACATTCCTTCCTCATGACACGCAGTCCACACACAGCATCAGCAGAGCCCATAGTCATAACTCCCCATACAAACTCCAAACAGGTACATGAATACCATACATAGCATCAGCACAATATCAGCTTTCATTTGACATCTCACATGGCCCACTCTGTACCAAATTTGGGGCAAACAGTTCCATGTGAGCACAGCAGTGATCTGTATGCTCACCTTAAAATCCAATAATGTGACAGGGGCCTCAAGAAAGGGTTGGGGTCTTCAGGAAGGATCTGGAATGCAGAAGGAGGCAGGTGTCTGGCGAGGGGGAGGGTGCAGTGTGTGGCCAGCAGAGACGGTGCAAGAAAAAAGGAGGGTGTCAGTGGAAGCTGGGGGTGATGGCTGCTGGGGGAAAGGGAATTAAAGACACTGGGAGGGAGTGTCAGGGAGGACAGCAATTACCACCTGGCTTTGGGCCCCCTTGCAGCAACATCTCCAGCCACACTGTCCTGGTCACCGCAGAAGGAGGCTCTGCTGCTGCAGCAGCAGCCACAGAGATGAGGACCAGCCCCGGACACCAGAGGCACCACTGCTGCACCCATTCAGTCCAGGGCTGGAGGTGCTGATGCTGCAGCCATGCAGCCCAGGACAAGCCCCAGAGGCATCCCTGACATGGCCATGTGACACTGGAGGCCAGCAGTGCAGTGGCAGCAGTGCCTCTAGTGCCGGCCTCAGGTTATGTGTCAAAGACTCAGCCTAGTGCTACCTCCTCTCTAATGGCTACACAGCACGAAGAGGGGGTGGGACTAAGCTCCTTCTCCCTGAGCACATGTTCATTTGCAGGTGGGGCCTGGCACTGCCTTGTGGACAGGATCAATGCCTTAGGCAGGCTGGACTGTGCCAAGAGAGAAAATTTTGCTCACCACCACTATAGTGTTTCTCACCTGTGTGGGTTCAACTATGTGCAACAAGGCTTGAACTCTCTCTATAGCATTTCCCAAAGTTAGAGCAGTTGAAGGATTTATCTCCTGTGAGAGTTCTCACGGATAACAAGGTGTGACCTCTGAGTGCAGCATTTCCTACAGTCAGATCAGCTGAAAGGTTTCTCACATGTGGGTTTTCCTATGTCTAAGAAGCTGTGAGCTCTGACTGAAGTTTTTCCCACAGTCAGAGCAGCTGAAGGGTTTCTCTCCTGTGTGGGCTCTCCTATGGCTAACAAGGTGGGACCTGTGACTGAAGCTTTTCCCACAGTCAGAGCAGCTGAAGGGTTTCTCTCCTGTGTGGGCTCTCCTATGGACAACAAGGCTTGAGGTATGACTGAAGCTTTTCCCACAGTCAGAGCAGCTGAACGGTTTCGCTCCTGTGTGGGCTCTCCTATGGCTAACAAGGTTTGAGGTCTGACTGAAGCTTTTCCCACAGTCAGAGCAGCTGAAGGGTTTCTCTCCTGTGTGAACCCTCCGATGGTTAACAAGGTGTGACCTGTCCCTGAAGCTTTTCCCACAGTCAGAGCAGCTGAAGGGTTTCTCTCCTGTGTGGACTCTCCTATGCCTAACAAGGTGTGAACTCCGACTGAAGCTTTTCCCACAGTCAGAGCAGCTGAAGGGTTTCTCTCCTGTTTGGACTCGTTCATGTTTAATAAGAGTTGCACAGTCACTGCAAGCACAAGGTGAATGTCGATGGGGGATTTTCTTTTGAACAGTTTCTGTGTTTGTTTTCAACCTTCTTCTCCTGTGACTGGATTTATCCTGTCCTGCTCCTGGATGGTTTCCTTGCTGCCTTTGTAGGCTACGCTGACTCTCACAAGTGTCTCCTTGCTCAGGACTCTGAGAAACATGCCCTTCAGATTTTCCCATTAATACCCCAAATGGAGCCATTCGCTCAGGTCCTTCCTCCTGAAGACTCCTCTCACTGTTCTCATTCAGCATCCCATCACCTGCTGGGATAGAGAGAGAAACCACACAGGAGTCATTCCCTGTGGTGAGCTGAAAGAAAAATTCTCAATGGTGAACAGAAAATGGGGGACACACCCAAGGAATGGCTGGAAAGATTCAATAATCATGAGCTGAGTTCATCCTGCTCCCCCATAACTCTTTCCCCAGCCAGCACTCTCAGATTGGAGTTGAAGACAGGCTGAAGGGCCAGTCAGACTTGATGAAAATATACAACCAACATCTGCTATGAGAACGCAGAAATTGGTTTAAGTCAGTTTAGCTGATTTCTCACCTGTGTGGGTGTCACTGATGATCTCCCCTTCCTCACAGCCTTGGAGATCCGGGATCTGCTGGTATTCCCTTCGCTTCACCCAGGAGAGCACATGAGCTTTGGAGACTGGAGATCCTATTCGGGGAGAAATTAACCAAGTGCTGATCTTGTTCATTAAGGTCTGTGCCATTCCTGCTTCCAAAGCCAGGATGTGAGTCTCATACCCAGAGAGGCTTCTTTCCCACCTTCCAGAGACTGGTCTCTGGCTGGTACAAGATTCCAGGACACACTAATTCCATCCCCCAACCCCCACCCCACTTCCACGTTGGGAATAGCCCAGCTGACTCCCGTGGGGAATTGAGTGCTTTGCTGCACTCTTCAGGATACAACTCAGTCTCCCTTAGGGCCTGTTCCATACTTGGGCAGGACAGGAACACACTGTTCATAAGGGGAGAGCTCTAGGACTTTCAGGCCTGACAGACACCCCAAGCCAGGACTCATATTTGAGCTGCCACATGTGAGGTCGTTAGGGCTGGGAGGGAAAGGATACAGCAGAGCTCTACAGCCCTACGGGTTCTACCCACAAAGCTCTTGGCTGGGGGCTGGATTTGCCCTGCTCTTGGACTCAGATTCTCTACTTGAGCCATAAGGAGGCAGGGGAAGTTGTCTGATAAGAAAAATGAATCCTTGACTGGCCACTTCAGGCCATGCCTATGCTCCATATCCTGATCCTGACTGACTGTGCCTTGGTGGGCCCTATCAGCTGCCCACAACAGCTGTCAGTCCTGCAGACAGCCAGGGCAGTGCCAGGCTGTTCCTGTGGCCAGCCAAGGTGGAGACAGGCTGGGCTGCTTTTAGCTGATGCTCCTGCAGCTCAGCTCCCCTTCTGTAGCCTTGGTTCTACTCTGCCAGCAGCAGCAGCCCTCTTCTTGTGGCCAGTCGGGCCTGCCATTTGGTGCCCCTCTGGCTTGCACAGAATCTTCCAGAAGCAGGGAAGGACTCTGAGTTGGTGCCTGCCTTCCAGGGGCTCAGCACAATAGCACAAGGGGACCCTGCAGACGCTAAAAGCAGCTGCACCCACAACTCCCCACAACTCTGGTACCTGCCGTTCCTGCCTGAGCCCTTCCACTGACACCTCCGGCCAAGGCACAACATGGGCAAGATGGTGGGAATCACAGTGAGACCTTGGCTGTGGGAAGAGCAGCACCACTATTATGTCACTGAACCTCCTCTCACACAGGAGCCAGGATTACTGGGGCACATACTGCTGATATTGGGGGTTCGGGCAATGAGGGACCCTGAACCAAACCCAGCCCAGCTGCTCCAGAGCCCACCCAGCTTCTGTTACACAAGGGGACAGGAATCCTCACCCAGCCAACTCACAGCCTCATAATTCTCCTGCATCACATCGTTGTAGAGGGCTCTCTGGCCCGGGTCCAGCAGAGCCCATTCCTCCTCAGAGAAATACACAGCCACCTCCTCGAAGCTCACCGGCTCCGCCACGGACATTTCCTGTCCCTGGATCTGCAGGCCGGGGGCTGATCTGGAGTCAGACCTCGGTTTTCTGCAGCCTGTCAGAGGGAGAAGGGGAATTGGAGACATTTCAAAAAGGGCTTTAAATCCTTTCCACACCCCAATTCTGCCCAGACTCTGTCCCTGGTGAAAAACATGCTGGACTGTACGCTGAGTCTAGATATTCCATAAACACCACACACAAGTTAGATCCGAAAGCCGTATTTATTTCTCTCAATACCTGGCCTGAGTTACATTACTTTGCCTGCAACAATGGGATTCAGTTCTCAGCATCCAGTGTTTCTGCTAAACAAGCCACATATTCATCTGTCTGAACATGGACATAGGTTTAATTTAATTTGGGCTGCAGTATTTATAATCCTTAGTCTTCATGCACTGATTTGCTGCCCAAACTTTGGTTCTCTTCTCTGACACAGACTTCCATAACAGAGGGGAAGTGAAGTTAATATGAGTATTCAGATACATATTATTAAACACATGTGCTGAATGTTTGCAGGATAAGACCTTAAAATACATGGATTCATGGTATCAGAAGCTATCCTTAGCCATGCAGTCTGTCCCCTCTGCGGCACAAGCCATTACACTTAGCCCAGCTACCCACGCACAAAGCTCTGTTTCCCCACAGCATATTTTCTAGAAAGTCGCCCAGTGCTGATATGAAGACATCAAGAGATGGAGAACCCACCAGTTCTTTGCTCATTTGTTTCAGCAGCTAATCCTCTTACCCATCAAATAGTTGTGCCTCCTCTCTAGCCTGAAATTCTCCGGCTGCAGCTTTCAGTTATTGGCTCTCACTGAACTATATCCACTAGACCAGGGGTGGGCAATTCATTTTGATTGGGGGAGGGGGAGGGGACTCCAAGATTTTGGAAAGTGGTTGAGAGCTGCACTCTTCCAAGACATTAAGCAGGAAATACAGCGTATGGGATGGACATTGGGAGAAGAAGAGAGCTTTGAGAGAGGGTTTGGGATGCAGGAGAGAAAGAGGGGTCTGGGAAGGAGTTTGGGTGAAGGAGGCAGGTGTGAGCTGGGGCACTGGATTAGCCAACTACTCATGAGATATTTAAAGTAAAGTTAATTTAGAGAAGCGGCTGAGTGGACAAATAAGGGGCTGAGGATTTCTGACCATGAAGAGATTCTTGTATACTTGGATGCAGGAAGAGAACAAAGAGTTTGGGTATGTGGAGTGGGGGGCAGAGAATTTAGAAGGGAAGGGAGAGGTTGGGGTGTCAAAGGCAGGCTTTGGCTAGGAGACTTACCTGAGTGACTCCCGGCCAGCAGCCAAGCACCTCTCTGAGGCAGGCAGGGAGCCTACCCAACCCTGCGGGGCCATGTGGGTGTGTGAATAACTATGAGCCGGAGGGGAGGGGGCACAGTTCTTCCTTTCTGGCCAGAAACCAGCCAATGAGATTGTCCTGGGAGTGGAAGCAGTGCCTGTAGCCTTCCCCTTTCACCTCTGGGCTCACCTTCGCTTTCTGAGTGGCTTGCAAGTGGGAAGTGGCAAGCACGAAACTAGCCCATGGCTTGCCAAGCATCAGTGGGCCAGATCCGATGGCTTGGTGAACGAGATCCGGCCCATGGGCTGTATTTTGCCCAGGCCTGCACTAGACCGAACAGCCCTTGCATATCCAGCAGGTTCTCGCCATGAACAAACTGATACCATGGAAGCCAGTCAGCTCCCAGCCTTTCAGCCTATATATTGTTTGAAACCAACCCCATATTGAAACTGACTGAGCAGTGAAATCTGAGCCCGAAGGTGCCGTCCGTTGTGTGCTTTAACGTCACCCCTTTAGCATCACACCCAGTGATTCTTACAGTGTCTGCAGGTCCCCATGCAGCACCCCTGGAGCTCCTCACTGATCACTGGCTGAGATTTAGGGCTGTGTGCACCGTGGTTGCTGGGTTTGGTTGGTAACTTCAATGACAATCACATGAAGATGATTTCGCTGGAATTTTCCCATTTAAAGTATCTCCACATGAAAAACTCACCTTGTCTGAAAGCTCCCAGGGATTTTCCTCTTGCTCTCTCCAGTGCAGAGGGCAGAGTGTCTGGTGGGGGAAGGAATAAGAGAGGTGAGATTCCAGGCTCTCCTATTTATAACAATGTCCCCATGCTGAACTCTGCATTTCACTTGTATCAGAAACCAGACAGAGACACGCTCAAGTGTTTAGTATGAAAAGGTCTGAAACCTTCCATGTCCTCTCTTGCTTGGGCTACTCCCAGCAATGGAGCCAACATCTCTGCAGCCTCATCCCCGCCCCAGGAGACACAAACTGAAAGTGAGATTTACTTTTCCCTCCTCATCCCCTCCCACCTGGCTTCTCTCAGTCACTTACCACGTCTTGTCATAACCTAGAGCTGCACTGGGGGAAGACGTTGCCATGACATTAATTTTACCTATTTTGATCCATTGACACCAACGGGAGGTTCAGAGTTTGGAAACCCCTGGCTCTATTTGCAAGCAGTTGGCTCTGTTCGCTCCGTGTCTCTAAGGAGAGCACCATGATGGGGCCGTCATTCTCCATGTGGGAATTGTGGCAGGGGAAGGTTGGCTTCAGAGGCCAGATTGAATAGTTTCTAATACTTAAACAACTTTCCCCTACTCCATCCCTTCTAGGTACCTTTGAATTCCCTCAGAGTCTCCAACAGCGCAATCATTTTCTGGGAGAAATCATTGACTTCAGTCTTCATGGCTGAGGACGTTAGGGAGATTCCCAAATCTGCACCGTCCTTTGTGGGTGATGAATCTGAGGAACTGTCCCGGATTGAAGTGTCATTAGAGGAGATTTTAGAACAAATAGAAAAACTTAATGTCAACAAATCTCCGGGACCGGATGGCATTCATCCAAGAGTTCTAAAAGAACTCTAATGGGAAATTGCTGAACTATTATCTGTGGTTTGTATCTTATCCTTTAAATCGGCTTCTGTACCTAACGACTGGAAGGTAGCTAATGTGACACCAATATTTAAAAAGGGCTCTAGAGGTGATCCTGGCAATTACAGACCGGTAAGTCGAACTTCAGTACCGGGCAAATTAGTCGAAACAATAGTAAAGAATAAAATTGTGAGGCACGTAGAAGAACATAATTTTGTTGGACAAAAGTCAACATGGTTTCTGTAAAGGGAAATCATGTCTTACTAATCTATTAGAGGTCTTTGAAGGGGTTAACAAACATGCAGACAAGGGGGATCCAGTAGATACAGTATACTTAGATTTTCACAAAGCCTTTGACAAGGTCCCTCACCAAAGGCTCTTGTGTAAATTACATTGCCATGGATAAGAGGGAAGGTCCTTTCACGGATTGAGAACTGGTTAAAAGACAGGAAACAAAGAGTAGGAATAAATAGTATATTTTCAGAATGGAGAGGGGTAACTAGTGGTGTCCCCCAAGGGTCAGTCCTCAGACCAATCCTGTTCAATTTATTCATAAATGACCTGGAGAAAGGGGTAAGCAGTGAGGTGGTAAAGTTTGCAGATGATACCAAACTGTTTAGGATAGTCAAGACAGAAGCAGACTGTGAGGGACTCCAAAAAGATCTCACCAAACTGAGTGATTAGGCAACAAAATGGGAAACGAAATTTAATGTGGATAAGTATAAAGTAATGCACATTGGGAAAAATAACCCCAACTATACGTACAGTATGATGGGGGCTAATTTGGCTGTGACAAATCAGGAAAGAGATCTTGGCATTATCGTGGATAGTTATCTGAAAACATCCACACAGTGTGCTGCGGCGGTCAAAAAGGCAAATAGGATGCTAGGAATTATTAAGAAATGGACACAGAATATCTTACTGCCCCTGTATAAAACTATGGTACGCCCACATCTTGAATAATGTGTACAGATGTGGTCTCCTCACCTCAAAAAAGATATTTTGGCCTTGGAAAAGGTTCAGAAAAGGGCAACTAAAATGATTAGGGGTTTAGAACGGGTCCCATATGAAGAGAGGTTAAAACGATTGGGACTTTTCAGTTTAGAAGAGAGGAGACTGAGGGGGGATATGATAGAGGTATATAAAATCATGTGTGGTGTGGAGAGGGCGAATAAAGAAAAGTTATTTATTAGTTCTCATAATAGAAGAACTAGAGGACACCAAATGAAATTAATGGGTAGCAGGTTTAAAACTAATAAAAGAAAGTTCTTCTTCACACAGCGTGTAGTCAACCTGTGGAACTCCTTGCCAGAAGAGGCTGTGAAGGCTAGGACTATAACAGAGTTTAAAGAGAAGCTAGATAAATTCATGGAGGTTAGGTCCATAAAAGGCTATTAGCCAGAGAGTAGAAATGGTGTCCCTGGCCTCTGTTTGTCAGAGGCTAGAGAGGGATGGCAAGAGACAAATCGCTTGATCATTGTCTTCGGTCCACCCTCTCTGGGGCACCTGGTACTGGCCACTGTCGGCAGACAGGCTACTGGGCTAGATGGACCTTTGGTCTGACTCAGTACGGCCGTTCTTATGACTTGTTCTTCCAGTTCAGGGGAAATCTCCTCTGGCAGCTGGAACTGCCCCATCTCATACCTGGACAGAAACAATTCCATGTGATTCTATTTCATTTACAGATTATAAGATTTGGCTAGTGAGTCTCAGCTCTAACAGGCCTGGAGTTAGAATTCCTTGAATTCCCCCAGCCTGAGAGCAGGGGCAACACAGTCCATGGCTGTGCAATCTTCCCCTGAAAGGTTCCATTGCTGTTCTTCACCTACGGCCAGGAGAGACCAGCTGGGGACAAAAGTGGAATTGAGTCTCAATGGCCAATTCACTCTTTGGCCTCCAGGCGATGAGGGACAGGAGGTTCCCAGGTGAAGGGCTGCAGGAATCTGCCCACTAGGAAATAGACTGAGACACCAACTCCTCCCTCCCCAGCTCCTTCCACACACGTCTCCAAACAGCCCTCACGTAGGACAGACTCTGGGTCCCCGCTGCCCTGGGCTGAATGTGCCCAGTGCCCAGCAGTGACAGACCCATATTCCAGCCCCACAGTCCTGAGGCAGCAAGTCCCCAGGTAGGTGACAGCTCTAGGAAATATCTGAAGTTAGATTGTGCCCCTGAATGGGGAATTCCAGAGTCTGCTGTGGAAGGGTGAGACCCTCAGAATCAAGTGAGTCAGAGACATTTCTATCCAACACCTGGCTGTAGAGCGCTGGGGAGATGTGGTGCCAACATCAGCTCCAAGCTCTTTCCATGCGCTGTGCAGTTTGACAGGAGTGCGAGCCACCTACCTGTTCAAGGTGTTTCTGACGTCCTAGAGAAAAGAGACAGAAAAGAATCTCAGCTGCACTGGACACACACTGGACACACACAGGGAAGGCATTTTATAAATATGGGGAAGAGACGCCCTGACCTGGCCCCAGGGCCATACATACTGTGAGCTAATGGGGCTTTGCTATCTCTAATAGCTCTGTGCCTGTAACTCTGCAAAGCACAACAGTCTCTCACATGGCAGCAATGCACACGCCGAGTTACACCCAGATCTGACGGCTGGACCCCAGCGCTTGTTATTCAGGAGCCTCTCTTCCTTGTGTGGGGAGCTGGGATGTTTCTCCCTCAGTCTCACCTGCAGGAATTCACTCGCTGGCTTCTGACACTTCCCCTCCAGCTCACTGATCCGCTCGCGGAGACAGGAAATCTGTGCGGAGAGTTTCCTGTGAGCGTCAGTCTGGAGCCTCTTAATCTCCTCGTCCAGCTTCTCCAGCTGGGCCAGCAGGAGTCGTCGCTCTTGTTCCTCCAGGAACTGCCGCAGCTGCTGAAACTCGGCCACAATCTTCAGCCTCTTAGCTTGTGTCTGTTTCTGTATGAAAACAGGGAAAGGGCTGGTCAGGGGCATGGATGGAGCCCGGGGCCCTTTCATGGGGAGATAAGTGTGCAGCAAGGACAACTTCTTGGAAAACCCTAAAATGTATGACATCTGACTATATTCTGTGGGTATTAGGCAGAGGCGTCTCTCTCAGCATTTCCCTTGGCCCGTATCCCTCTGAAAGGGTTGTCCCCATGTCTGCCATGGGCAGCATCTTCTGTTATTAATGGGCACTAGCAATTCAAACCCAGAGCAGGAGGCAGGACTCAGCAGCAACCTGACAGAGATACCCAGGGAGGAAATAGATACCCAGGGAGGAAAAAGAAACAAAGTGGCTGCGTCTAGACTGGCAAGATTTTGCGCAAAAGCGGCTGCATTTCCGCAAAAACTTGCCATCTGTCTACACTGGCCGCTTGAATTTGCGCAAGAACACTGACTTTGTAATGTACAAAATCAGTGCTTCTTGTGCAAATACTTTGACGCTCCCGCTCGGGCAAAAGCCCTCTTGCGCAAATGCTTTTGCGCAAGAGGGCCAGTGTAGACAACGCGGTATTGTTTTGCGCAAACAAGCCCCGAAGGCGAAAATGGCGATCGGGGCTTTTTTGTGCAAAACTGCGTCTAGATCAGCCACGGATGCTTTTGCCCAAAAGCATCCGTGCCAATCTAGACGCTCTTTTCCGCAAATGCTTTTAACAGAAAAACTTTTCCGTTAAAAGCATTTGCGGAAAATCATGCGAGTCTAGACGTAGCCAGTGAGTATACTCAGCAGACAGCCTTTCACAGGGACATTCAATTCCCTTGGGGAGGATTTCTGGGAAAGTCACAAGAACTGGACATTAACTCATCCTCTGACATGGAAGCTCAGTGCCTGTCTACGCATTGATCTAACCTAGCAATCCGTGATCCAGGAGAAACATAAACAAGCCCAAACTCATGTAGAGACCATTTCATATTTAGCTAGAAGCCATTCTGTATAACAAAGGTCATTTCAGTTTCTTGTGTCTGCACGTATACTAGAGGGAGTGAACTGGCCTTCACCGAGGTGGGGAGAAGCCAGAGGGATGCGCTGTTGGAATGTGTTAATGAACTATTTTGAGCTAAAGCTCGAACTCCCTAAAAAAACACCTATTTCTTTCTTTGCTGATAATAATTCCTCTTTGAAGTTCCCTTTGATTTCTTGCCCTGACGTCAGACTTGTTTCGTTAAGGGTATAAAATACTAGGATTGATTGTATTAGCCAGCCTAACTGGGCCCGGCTCTGCTGGGACCACATTTGGCTCACTTGGCTTTACTGATCATTAAAGCTGTTTGTTTAGCTGCCTAAAACTGAGTGAAGTCTTTGCTTCGACACTCACAAAGGAAAAGTCAGTGGGCGTGATATGGCTTGACTTTAACAGAGCTTTTGATACAGTCTTCCACATAGTGCATGAGGGGGGTTTGTTGGGGGCCAAACTAATCCCTATTGGTAGGAGGATGGTGGGACCCCGCAACCTTTTACTTGATCAGAAAAGTCCTTGGGGGGGGGGGTGTCACATGACACCTTTTACTTTTGGTCATGTGTCCTTCTTGCCGGAAGAGTGTTGCCTCCAGAGGCCTGGCTAACGGGGGTCAGCGGTGTGGCTAATGGGGGGGCCAGAGGGCGTGGCTAATGGGGGGGGCAGAGGGCATGGCTAATGGGGGTCAGGGGCGTGGCTAATGGGGGGTCAGAGGGCGTGGCTAACGGGGTCAGGGGTGTGGCTAATGGGGGTCAGAGGGGTTGGCTAATGGGGGGTCAGAGGGCGTGGCTAACGGGGGTCAAAGTACATTTACAGAAAAATTCTTTGGGTGCCTGTAGCCAGACATGAACCCCATCTTCTTTCCCCCCCCCCCCAGAGAGCAAGAGAAAGGCAGTCAGCCTTTGATGCCCTGGGAACGCAGGGTGCTGCTTGTCCCTGACTCTAATAAACAGAAACCAGACAGTAAATGGGCTAGCTGACGACCAGGGGACCTCCTGCTGCCCTGATGGCTAGCACCAGTAATTGACACGCCTACACTGTCCCAGGAAAGGAATCTTCGCCCATCACATACTAGAAGTGCCCATTGTCTGCATCCCAGGTGTGAATTAGCTTTGCACCCTTCGTGGGAAACTTGGCGTTCAAAGCCATTTTCCTAATTGGCCACTTGAGACCAGGAAGAAGCCTACGTGACCCAAGGGGTATAGAGGGGTTAGTAGCCCACCCCATTTGAGCTCCAATCATCTATACCTGCTGGCAGGTATGTTGTCTCCCGAGGTCTGTGGGACGCCCAACCTCGCCCTACTTCTTCCCAAGGGATTGAGAGAAAGACGCTGGCCATGCCAAGTCTGGAACGCAGGGGTGAGAAATACCTGCTAGGTGTCTAGCATGCATAAGACTCAGAGAACCAAAGGGTTCATGGTACGTGTAAGTGACTTATTAGTGTAATTTCTGTCCTGTCCGTAGTGGCTGTGTTATCTGTGACACAGTAGTAGCATTTAACAGCTAAGTTTACCCTGTAACAATAGACTGTTTAAGCTGTGACCTGACTCTTTCAGTTGCTGTAACAGAACCAAGCACAATAAGCTCCAGCCGGTCATAAGGAACAGATATAGGGAGAGCTTGAGCGTTGGATCGTGTCGCTTCCAGGGGACAGATCCGTTGGGGCATCTCTCAGCCTCCCCAGGCTGCCCGCTGCGAAGGGATCGTGTATCCTAGCAGTCAAAGTCTGAGGTGTAATAAGCTCTCCCTGTAAACTTCTTGGGGCGCCCGTCAACCTCCTCCAGGTTGCCCGCTGCTAAGGGACCCCAGTCCTAGCAGTTGAAGTCTCGGGTGTATAATTCACACACACCACTCACTGCCCTGACCACCGGCTGACAGTGCCCCCTAATGCAATGTGCTTCCCACCCCCCACCCCCAGCCCGCGTGAGCCCTCCCACAGACCCCCCCCCCTCCGGGACCCAGAGGCCGCTCCACAGACCATGCGGGGAGGGGGCGGTGCGGGGCGGGTCAGGCGCGGGGGGGGGGGCCGGGGGGGGGGCCAGGGGTCCCTGTCAGCTGTTAGGTCTGCTCGCGAAACTCGCGCATGCGCAGCGCGGGGCTCTCCCAGCCAACCCGGAGCCAATGAGGCGCCGCGAGGAAAACAAACAAACAAACAGCCCCGCCCCCAGCCCGAGGCAGCAGCCAGAGAACCCCCCGTTAATCACCCGGCCCCGCCCCTCCCCGCCTCACCTCGCTCCGCTCCCCAGAAGCAGCCACTGCGGGCCCCAGTGGGTGGGCGGGGAGTGACGGGCGGGGAAGCACGAAAACCCGGCGCCGGCTGTTTGGAATGGAGGGGCCCGATGAGACCGCGCATGCGCAGAAGGTCAGTGACTCTGCTCGAAGACCAGCGCCAGGGCTTAGCTCAGACCGGGAGCTTCCTGGCCACGCCCCAGTCCCGAGGGGCGGGGCCCCCTGGCCAGGCATTGATTCCGGCGCTGGAAAGCGGCGGGGGGGCATTTGCCGGACGCGCAGCAAGAGGGGGGCGGGACCGGGCTGGAGCGAGCACACGAGGCTCGTTAGAAACGGGGCGTCTCTGTGCCACTCCCCAGCGCCCCGCTCGCGCGAACCCGCAACAGCCTCCCCCGCCGCGCAGCCACGTGGGGCCCGCGCGAGTCCCTGCCGAGGTCACGTGTCGGCACCGTCACGTGCGGAGTGGGCGGGGAGACCCCGCAAGTCGCTGGGCGGGAGCCGAGCAGCAGCGCGCGCCGGCCCCGCCCCCAACCCCCCCCCCCGTTGTGACCCGGAGGAGCCGGGGGCGGGGCTAGAGAGCCGGGGGCTTCGCTGCTCCCCCAACTCAGAAATATTCCCCCGCCCGCCTCCCCGGCTCCCCCAGCCCCGCCCCCACCGCCCGGCCCCCTCCCCGGCTCCCCCAGCCCCGCCCCTTCACACCCCCCGCCGGCCCCTCTTCCCGGCAAGTCCCTGGCTGCTGCGCCCGGGCCGCTCCTCGCGCTGCATCTCCTGGGCTCTGCCCCACGCGTGTCCCTGGCTGCCCCCCCCATTCCCCCGCCGCGGGCCATGGAGCTGCGGGGCGCTGGCTCCAGCTCCTCTGAGTTGACCCGTCCCCGGGCTGTAGCAACCCCCCCCCCCATGGTTCTCTGCCGCGCCTGTTGCTGCTGGGGGCTGGTATCACACCTGCCCCCCCCCCCCCCCCCGCTTTGCTGCTTCTCCTGTTCCCCGGGGCAGTGCGCTGGGAGCTGGGACATTCCCACCCCAGTGCGGCCCCTCTCCCCACTGACTGGCCCAGGGACACAGGCTGGGATGGGGGGGGGGGTCTGTCAGTTCCCCCTCCTGCCTCTCTCCAGCTTTTCCTCCAGGGCAGGGTGCTACTGGTGGCTGGAACATTCCCATTCCCAGCCCCATGTGCTGCTGCCCCCCCCCCCCCCCCCGCACCTGTCACCAGCCCCTAGGGCAGGGGTGCAATGTTCCCATGGATACAGGATACGCCTGTCACAATGAGCGACCTCTGGCTTTGCCCATCCCTCTGGGGGGCCCCAGAACAGGAGACCAAGGGCCCTTACCACTGGTGAACAGGTCTGGCCTGGCCTCTTTCTCCCCAGACTCCCCTGCCCCTCCCCATTCCCCCTGGGCTCTGCCCCCCACCCTGGCCAGAAGCTGGAGCCCTGCCCAGAGAGGAGGAGCCCTGGGGTGCCAATGCAGCTGGGGCCATCGCAGGACCATCATGGGGGGGCTCAAAAGCTGCCCCTGGCTGATGGGCCGGCCATAGCAGCCTCTGCCCAGGGCAGATGGAGGGTCCATGGATCCCCCACTGCCCAGACAGCTCTATGATGTGAAGGGGGTGAGAACCACAGGGGCAGTTGTGGGGAGCCTCAGACTCTGGGCTGGGGCTGCTCATGGGCCCGCCACCAGTGTTCCCTGTAAGCTGAGCACCTGGGCAGCCACTCAGGAGAAATTCAGGTGCCACCCAGCTGATTAGCAGAGCCCCACAACCGGCAGCCTGTGTTTCTATGGCTGGTGCACATCTGCACCTGCCTTGGTGCACAGAATCAAATTTATTCCACACAGATGGAACCAATTTGAGGGAACCCTCTCCCCCTGCCCAGGCAGAACAGCCTGAGTGAACCTGCTCCCTCCCCAAGCCCCACAACACTCTGGTTTCTGCCCTTCCCAAAGGAGCGTTTGCCCCAAGTCACTGGCACCTCCCGGCTGAAAGCAAACCCAGCGCCTGCTGCCATTCCTGTGGCACCGTCATGAACGATTTACTGGCCCAGAGAAGGGAATGAGAGTTACTCACAGTGTGAACACAGCAGCTGGACACACACGCACACGGTGCGCTCCTGCCTGGCCCAAGAGAATAGAGGCGCCTCTGGTGAGCCAGCTAGGTGTGTCCTGTAGCACCAGCCCACCAGCTGCAGATCCCTCAGTTTGTCCTAACCCTCCCCCCACGGCCATCCCCCTCCCTCCCTGTCCCACCCACAGAGTTTAAACCTGGGAGAAAGTTCTTTCTGCCCTGGCTCGTCCTTCCTTCCCCCAGAGCTCACACTGATAAGAGGGTTTGAGGCCCAGCTCCTCTTCAAGGGCAGGTGGAGGAGGGGAGCAGCCAACAGATTTTTGCTCCATCGTGGCTTGTCTGGTGTCTGGAGCTTCCTGTGCCAGGCAGGAGATCCCCACCCCCCCTCCTCCTCCTCTGGACACACCAGGGTCTCACACTTGGCTCTGCTCCTTTCCTGGCCTTGGGCTGCTCCCGTGACACAACAACCCCTGGTCCAGCCCCTGAGAAACACCAAACCCTTGCCCAGGGCCACAGGCACAGCCAGTCCCAGGGGGTCAGCACCGGCAGCCACCCCCCAGCATTTCCCAGAGTCCAGCCCCTGCCCCTGTTTCTGCCAGTCCAAGGCCTGTTTTAATCCACATGGACACCCAGGGAGCCAGCTGGCTGCTGGCCCAGCATGTGCCAGTGCCCAGGGATGTCTGGGACCTGGGCAGGAGCTGGCACTCGGGGGGCAGGGGGATGCAGTGTCACACAGGCCCTGCATGTCTGTGGTGAGCTGTCGTGTGACACACAGCACACTGAGGCTATGTCTACACTCGCGGTTTCTTGTGCAAGTACGGCCATTCTTGCGCAAGAATCTGCAGAGCGTCCACACTGCCTGCCCGCTCTTGCGCAAGGAAATGTACAGTACGGCGTGGTAAGAGAGGGCTCCTTGCGCAAGAGTTATGCTCTTTTTTAACAGGTGTAAGCCCTCTTGCGCAGGAGCTCTTGCACAAGAGGGCAGTGTGGACGCTCAGCAGGGATTTCTTGCGGAAGAAAGCCCTATGGCTAAAATGGCCATCAGAGCTTTCTTGCGCAAGAGAGCATCCACACTGCCATGGGAGCTCTTGCGCAAAAGCACAACGCACACATGGCAGTGTGGACATTTTCTTGCGCAAGACTTCTTGCACAAGAACCCTTGCGCAAGATGTTCTTGCACCAGAAGCCACAAGTGTAGACATAGCCTGACTGTCATGGGGAGCCATGTCACAGCACTGGACAGGCTGACGAATCCCTTCCCAAGAGGCTCTTGGGCAGAAAATCTCCCCTTGCTCTTCACATCGACCCGCCCCATTGCCAGGGCTACCTCCACTGACACCCCCGCAGCACAAAATGTCTGTGCGCTGGCCCCACACCTGAGCCCCCTGCCTGCTGCTCTTATTTCAGTCACGTCCCCGCCTGCCTTCCCCTCGCTGTGTCTGTGCCAGAGTCGCACCAGTGCTGGGCTCCCCAGAGGCTGCAGAAGGGAAATAAACCCCCATGCGCAGCCAGGAAGAAAGGCCTGGTAACCACATTCACTGGCCCTGAGGGGCTGAGACCGATCGCCAGGCACCTCACTGACCAGCGCCTGCCCAGTCACAGGACAGGCCGGGACCCAGCCAGCCTGAGCTGGGCCCGTGGGCTCCCTGGGCAGGGAAAGGGGAGAGACGCCCCCTCAGAATGGGCCCCACACGTGCCAGAGTGCGAGCTGGGAGCTGCCAGAGCCAGCCAATGGGAGCCTCCCACAGAGCATGTGACCTAAGCCCTGGCTCTCACGGAGCTTGGTGCCTAATTCCCCTCGTCAGTAGACAGGTGCTGAGCTCGGCCTAGGAACCCCTCTCCTGGGGCCAGGCAGCCCGGGCCGCTGGCTGCACCCTGGGCCAAGGAGTTAGGCCAGAGCCTCACGTACCTGGTCTGTGTCTATACTGGCGCGATCTTGTGCCAGAGCTATGCAAATGAGGCTCAGCGTGGAATATCGCCGAGCCTCATTTGCATAACTAATGAGCCGCCTTTTTTTGCAGAAGAGGCTCTTGCGCAAGACGGAGCTGTCTACACTGCCCCTTCTTGCGCAAGAAAAACCCTCTTGCACAAAGCCGTTATGCCTGAAAATAATCAGCATAACGGCTTTGCTGAAGAGCGTTTTTCTTGCACAAGAAGGGGCAGTGTAGACAGCTCCGTCTTGCGCAAGAGCCTCTTCCGCAAAAATGGCGGCTCATTAGTTATGCAAATGAGGCTCGGCGATATTCCACACTGAGCCCCATTTGCATAGCTCTGGCACAAGATCGCGCCAGTATAGACACAGCCCTGGAGTGGGCAGAGGGGGTGGGGCCCACCTGAGAGCTTTCAGCCACCGGGTTAGCCCCTGGGGTGTGGGGTCCTCGTCCCCTCCTGTCTCTGCCCAGTGGGGGAACTGAGGAAGGGTGAAGCCCCTGAGCTGGCATGTGCAGCTCTTAGCATTGGGGCAGCTGGTGGGGGGAGAGCAGCTGGTGGGGGGAGAGCCTCAATGCCAATCTTGCCAATGTAGACATTGCCCAGCATCAGGACCAGAGGGGTGCATCTAGACTGGCAAGATTTTGCGCAAAATTGACCACTTTTGCACAAAATCTTGCCAGCTGTGTAAACTGGCCACGAGAATTTGCGCAGGAACACTGACAATCTAATGTAAGATTGTCAGTGTTCTTGCGCAAGAACTCTGATGCTCCCTCTCGGGAAAAAGCCCTCTTGCACAAGTGTTCTTGCGCAAGAGGGCCAGTGTAGACAGGGACAGGAATTTTTTGCGTAAGAAAGCCCCGATGGCGAAAATGGCCACCGGAGCTTTCTTGCGCAAAACCGCATCTATACTGGGCACAGATGCTTTTGCGCAAAAGCAAATCTTTTGCGCAAAGGCACTTGCCCATCTAGACGCTCTTTTGCAGAAATACTTTTAACGGAAAAACTTTTCCGTTAAAAGTATTTCCGCAAAACCATGCCAGTCTAGACGCAGCCAAGCAAAACCAAGAATTAAGGAAAAGCCAAGACGATAAAGTGAAATCCCTCCTCCTCTCTACTTCAAAACTAATTTTGAACTTTTTGACAGTAGCTCACCACTCAGCCTGTGCTTTCTTCCTCCAGCTTCCTAACAGGAAAGAAAGAACAATCATCAATAGCAGACAGTAATTACATTAAAGTAACACCATCCACTTGCTTTATGCTCAGAAGAGAACACTGTTGTTCATCTTCATGGTTAGCAAGACCAACTGCTTTCAGCTGTATTTCTCTAGTTACTAACTATAAAAATGATCCCTGAAAGTACAGTCATAGTAGGTGTCTGTTTGCTACACACCCACACTCACGTGCATTCACTTTCTCCTCATGGGGAATGTTTTCACACAACACTTAGAAAACTAAAAAACAGAAATAATCTTCGCAAAGTGCTTGTCCCATTGAAACACACTCTACCAGATTTAGAAATCGGCATATTAGAATATGCTCCGTGTCCCTCCTTAAAGAACTATGCCTCCTGATTAGCATGTGGAGCACCTGGCACCCAATCAAAATCTCTTGCTGTTTCTTCCTGAAACTGCAATTCCTGGGGCTCCTCTAAGTCAGAGGTAACAAACTTCCGGTCTGTGGACCAGCAAGGGACCAAGAACCCCTGCGTGCTGGGCAGAGGTGGAAAGTAACTAAGTAGAAATACTCAAGACCTTTTTAGGGTATTTGTACTTTACTCAAGTAATTTATTTTTGTCACACTTTGACTTTTATTCAAGGTTTTTTTTTTTTTTTTAGAAAATATTGTACTTTTTACTCCACTCCCATTTCCAGAAGCGCTGGGTTAACTTGTCATTTAAACCCAATATCCCTGAAGGCCCTGCCAGCCTGAGACCTGAGCGAGCAGGGTGGCTGCCCAGGGCTCCGTGCTGAGGGGGGTGCATATGAGAAGTCTCATGTGACCTGATCTGGGGCCAGGCAGCTAAACAGGAGGGAAACCCAGCAGCCAAGGTCAGGGAGGACAGAGGCACTTACTTGTGCCAGGTGAATCCTTTGCTCTGGTGGGAGCAGCTGCAGGGTGGGTGGGTGCCTGGGGCAGGGGCTCCCCATTCTCCCTAGGACAGAGGCCCCTGTAGAAGCCCTGTGGAGAGAGGTGGGGCAGGCTGTGCTGGAAGAGTCTGGGGGTGGGCAGCTGAGTGGGGTGGGGATTGAAGAAGCATCTGGGTGGGCACAGCCGAGCTCCCCAGCTGCTCTCCCAGGGCTGTGGCTGACCAACCTGCATTGCTGCCAGCCCAGGCTCAGCTCTGCCAGTGACCTGTCCAGCCACCTCCGTGCCAGGGGCTGCAGACGTGTCTGCTGGGGTAGAAAGGAGGGACATGTCTGCTCAGGCAATGTGAGGTGAGGGGTACTTCTTTGGGACATAGAATTTCTATTTGTTCTCTTGCTGTCTTGTCTGGCTCTAGTGGCCTAATGGACAAGGTGGTAGCTTCCTGTCCTAAGAGTTATAAGTTCAAGTCCCACCTGGGCTATGTGTACATTTGCAGCTTCTTGCACAAGTATGGCTGTTCTTGTGCAAGAATCTGCAGTGTCCACACTGCATGCCTGCTCTTGTGTGAGTAAATTTACAGTATGGCATGGTAAGAGGGGGTTCCTTGTACAAGAGCTATGCTCTTTTTTGACAGGTGTAAGCCCTCTTGCGCAAGACGGCAGTGTGGACGCTCGGCATGGATTTCTTGCGCAAGAGAGACCTATGGCTAAAATGGCCATCAGAGCTTTCTTGTGCAAGAAAGTGTTCACACTGCCATGGGTGCTCTTGCGCAAAAGCACAGCTCGCACATGGCAGTGTGGACATTTTCTTGCACAAGACTTCTTGCACAAGAACACTTGCGCAAGATGTTCTTGTGCAAGAAGCCGCGAGTGTAGACATAGCCCTGAGGTATAGAACTGTGACCTTCTGAGTGTTGACTGGGAAGCCCTGGTTTGCTTTTCCCATGGGAACTGAGAGATGGTTCCCCAAGAAGTTCCACATCCCATAGGACAGCAGTTGTCTAGTCCCACCAGCTCCAGGAGTGACTCAGACAGAGGGAGGTGGCTGTAGCAGAGCAGGATCTGTCTGGTGACAAGTTAAAGCCTGAGGAGGGGCAGCTCTGGCAGAGGCTCAGTAGGAGCAAGGGGGGAGCTACTTTGTTGAAACCATCTGGCAACTCTACATGGAGCCCAGGTGACAGGACACCTCCTAGTACTCACTGCTGCTAGCGACACCCTCACACGGCTCCTCACAGCTCCCCCCACCATGGGGCAGGCAGGAGAGGATTGTTACCCCCAAGTGACAGAGGGAGGGACAAAGGCTGAGAAAGGCAAAAGGCCTTGTCTGATGTCACACAGCCAGTCTGGGACAGCGCTGGGAACAGGACCCAGAAGCCCTGATGCTGAAACTCCCCCTCAGTCTGGAGTTTCACACCCTGACAGATCAGAATAAAGTGTCTCAAAGGTGCTACAGCCCTGCCTAGGGATGGCTCAGCCAGTGGGTTAGAAGCACCAGGACACAGAAGCTGCTGCTCAGAGACAACCACAGGCTTGTTTGCTGGGACTTAGGGAGAACAACAACAAGGTCCTGAGTCTCCTCCCTGCTACTGGCCATACCCGCAGCTCAGCCAATCAGAACTAGGACTGGCAGGGACCTTCTGAGAGGAAGTCCAGTCCCCTGCCCTCACAGCAGGACAAAGCACTGTCCAGATCAATGTCTCTCCAAAACAGAGAAACTACCAGGAGTGGGGGTTGAACCCACAGAGCCTAACATCCAGTGGATCATAAGTCCAAAGCCTTAACCACTTGGCCATCCTGGTAATGACTAGAAGAGCAGACGTGTGAAAGTTCTCTCCCCAAACAGACAGGGACTCGCTCTGAGAGCATGTGCCGGTCCCATCTCTGTGCCAGGGCTTCCCACGCGAGGGCGAGAGAGCCGCCCCCTCCCCCACAGCAAGGAGGGAAGCAGGGGAAAGGGAAACCAAACAAGACAAAACCCAACGTCAAAACCCAACGTCCCCAGGGATTCCGAGGGACACAGGCCTGGTGGAAAAATATCGCCCTCCTCCCCCCACCTAGTGTTTTCCCTGCCTTGCATTTGGCCAGCCCCCATGGATCAGGCCAGTGTTTCCAGCCTTTTTTTTATACCATGGATGGCCAAACTCATTCACAAACTTTTGCCAGACCAGTAACATTATATTTACATATCTGCATATACATTATGCAAATAACAAATATGCAAATATGGAAATAAACTGTTACAAGTCCCTAACAGATCAGTGTTTGCATATATCTACACTAACAAAAAATGTGGCAGGAGCTGGGCAGGGCAGGGTCTGGCCAGGCTGGGGGCACTGCCCTTAGGAGAGGTTCCCAGGGAGCAGCTTTCTACATCCCCTCCTGGCTGCAGCCCAGACTCTGGGGGCCCAGCGGTGCTGTACCCAATGCTGGGACTCAGGGATACACCCAGAGCCGGGCCCCGCAAGCAGAGGCCAGGAAAGGAGCCAGGCTGAGGCTTTGCAGGGAGCAGGCCGGGGACCTGGCAGGAGGAGGCTCCAGCCTGCACAGAGCCTGCGCAGGGCCAGCCTACTGGGAAGGGAGCAGGAGCATCCAGCACCATTCAGGCCAGGGGCAGCCGACACTGGGGGAGCTCTGAGACTCCAGGGCAAAGGCCTCCAGCCCCCAGGCCCTGGGATTAGGTGGCCCTGAGAACCAGGCCCCCTGGAGTAACATTGTGGTCTGGGGGCTCTGACCCACAGGGGGGCTGGCCCCAGAGCCCAGGGAGTCTGGTCAGCAAGTGAGACTCGCCCAACAGTCTAAGTTGCTTTCTATCCCGGCTGTTGTTCCTGCCTGTTCCGTGCCAGCGCCACACGCAGGCCAGTGGGGCAGGATGAGGGTGTGTCAGTGGGGCCCTGCTCTCAGTCCGTCCCTCACAGACCCTGTGGGCTGCTCGAGGGCTGAGCCCGTCTGCCCAGGCCTGGGGCGGGGATGGAACATGGGGCACGTTTCCCCCTGTGAGCGTGTGCGGGGGCAGGAGGGAGCCACATGGGCTCAGCTGAAGGTTTTGTGCCTGGGCTGGAGGCTTAAGCCCGAGCTGTCGGCCTCAGCAGGACTTGCTCCTCCCTCCACTCCTGCCTTGCTGCCCCCTTTGGCCAGCAGCACACAGGGGGCATCCGGGAGAGCCGGCACCAAGGGCGGAGGAGGCCGAAGCACAAGCCACTCAGAGGGGACAGGACTGAGGCCTCTGGCTTGCTCAGGCTCACACCAAGGGGCTTTCTGTGGTGCCAGGCAGGGGAGGGATGTCAGGCCTAGGCCAGTGGGAGAAGGGGCAGCGCCTGCCAGGCCAGAAAAGGGAGCCACAGATGCAGCATTTCAGTCTGGTTTCACTCAAGGGTCCTTCTGTGCGTGAGGCACCCGTGACACCCCTGTGCTGCTGGGTTCTCCTGCCCCCCCCCCCCGGGAGGCCGTCCCCTTCTGGGGGGCTCTTGCCCTGGCACTCATGGAATGGCCAACCTGGGCAAAGCAGCCTGCCCCAGGCACCCTTCCATATCCTCAGCTGGCAGAGCAGAGGACGGTAGTGGGTGCTTGGCAAGTGTCCTTAGGTTGCTGATTCAACTCCAGCTGAAAGGAGAGATTCTTTTCCCTCCCCCTGGCTTCAGGCCCGGCCTTAGGACCAGGCGGCTGCATTGGGTCTGTCCCCTCAGAGCCCGATGCTACAATTGACAAAACGGTTTTGGGTACCAGCTGCCAATTAAATGTCTTGGGCTACGCAGACCTCAAGACATGGCAAGAGCTGGAGGGGAACGGTGAATGGCTGCACTTTGGAATGTGAACATGTTCTCTGGAACCATAAAGTAGAACAGTTTGAGGGCAACTTTCATGCTGGGCACCATGGTTTAGTTGGCTAAAGCACCTGCCTTGTAAGCAGATGATCCCAGGTTTAACTCCTAGTGGTGCTTTGTGGTGAGATCAATGTGTCTTTTCTTTCCACCATATCCCAACATGTATCCAGAGTTGGTTTTACTGTCAGTTGAGTTTGGTGGTGCCCTCACAGTGGAAGTAGGATGGTAGCAAAGAGCAGGAGCCGTGTGTACCAGGTACAGGTGCCCTCTGGATTTGATTTAGAGAGTCTTAGCTAGACTCGCTAAATCAAACTCTGGGAGATGGATTGCAGCAGAAATCTCCACCTGAGTGAAGACATGGCCTAATGGTGCAATTAGTTAGATGCTGACCAGGGCCGGCCTGAGCCATTCTAGCACCCCGGGCATGTGGCGCTGCCCCCGGGCTCACGGTGCATGTGCGGTCCCACACTGGGTGCACAGTGCATGTACAGCCCCACCCCTTTGGTGCGCAGAGCTTGTGGTGGCAGGATGCCCTTGTGTTGCCCAGCCTGGCCCGGCCATTGCCACTGGCACGCAGCCCAGGGTCCGCTGGGGCAGGCGGCGCAGGGCCCCACAGCTGCATGGGGAAGGGCGCTGTTGACCGGCACTGTGGAGGTTAATGCAGCCCCAGCCCCGGGCAGCTGCTGGGAGCCAGGTGCGCAGCGCCTGATGGCAGCTATAAGGGGCCCTGCACACCCCTTACAGCTGCCATCAGGCACCCCAGGCAGTTGCCCCACTAGCCCACCCCTGATGCCAACATTAACAGCCCCACTGCTGGTAACTCACAGAAGCCCTTGTTGCCTGACAAAGAGGTGTGGGCAAAACCGAGGCCTCGCTGTGAGCAGGATTTGAACCTGCGCAGGGAAACCCTATTGGATTTCTAGTCCAACGCCTTAACCACTCGGCCATCACAGCTCTGGGCAAAGTAGAGCCAGTGAAACTGGTAAATAATCCCAGTGCGCAGGCCTAACGTCACCTGCCATAGAATTCACACAGCAAACCATTGCAACACTTGTGCAGAGGAGTCCTGGCTGTTCTGCTCTTAGGCTGCCTTGGAGGTGAGTTCTGCTTCAAGGTCTTCTCTCCTCCTTCTTGGTCTTCCTTTCCCTTTTCCTTCCTCTTTGCTTCTCCCTTTTTCCTTCTTGCTGGTCTCCTTCTTGGACCCCAGCTTATGCAGAGAAACTCAATACTGCTTAGTTCTACCGTAACCAATTATTTTAGTATAATTTCACGATCTAGTCATAACATACTGTAACGGAATTACCTAACCAATCATACCCCACCGCCTTTTTTGATTTACTCCTAGCAAAATCAATTATATAGCAAACAGATATAAACCAGGCAGATATCACACAGACAAACAATAGGAAAGTGAGGACAAGAATCATAGAATGCTGATTGCACAACCATAAGTATTGGTAAGCAGTCTTTTACCAGACAAAATGCTTTTAATTAAGTTTTCTCTACCCACCTTGAGATCTGTTTTTTGCCTGGGGACAGTGGGTGCCACTAGGATAAGACCCTCCCCCCCAGCTTCTCACAGCCTAGTGTTACACTATTTAAATGTCATTTAGATAGAATGTGAGCATGTGACTCCAGGCTTTATAGCTAATTGCTATTCAGTCTGGCTGCAGAAGAAGGCTTCAGTTTACACCTAGGCTATGTCTACACTGGTAGGTTCTTGTGCAAGAACATCTGTTCTTACACAAAAGCTTGCCCGCTGCCTACACTGCACGCGTGTTCTTGCGCAAGTAAATCTACAGTATAACGTGAGAAATCAGGGCTTTTTGCAAGAGAACTCTGATGCTCCCTCTCAGAAAGAAGCCTTCTTGCATAACTGTTCTTGTGCAAGAGGCCACTGTAGACACGCAACATGAATTTCTTGCGCAAGAAATTCCTATGGCTAAAATAGCCATCAGAGCTTTCTTGCGCAAGTAAGCGTCTACACTGCCATGGATGCTCTTGCGCAAAAGCACATCTTTTGTGCAAAAGCACATGGCAGCGTAGAAGCTCTCTTGTGGAAAAGTTTTTGCACAAGAACTCTTCCACAAAAGAATTATTGCACAAGAAGCTGCCAGTGTAGTGTATATTGAACAAATGCATTAGGCATTGTAAATTAGGCCCTAATCAAAACAATTCACATTGAGACTCGAGCCTTCAGCATTCCTCAAATCTCCTTAACATGGACACAAGACAAGATTCTGTCTCTCACTTACTAAACCTTAGAACAAAGAAATAGATATTGAACTAAAGGCCTAGAACACTATCCCTGCCTTAACAGAAATCACACAGTGCTATGTTATTAAACCAGAAATACAAATATCAAAAGATATCAGACTCTTACTCCAACCCGACCCAGGCAGGTAACAGGGGCTGCAACTCAGGAGCGAGGGCACCACAGGGCCAGGTTAGGAGGGGCTACACAACAGGAGTCAGGGGCAGCATGGAGCTGGGAGGTGCCTGGGCAGGGAGCAGGGGGCGGGAGTGAGGGCATGAGACAACTGAGTTGGCAGGGAAGCAAGTAGCACCAGGAGTCTTCCCAGGAGGATCTAGCTGCCCAATTTCCTCCCCATGGTGCTAGGCCCCCGACCAATTCAGCCACCAGGTCAGCCCAGGAGCTCAGGCAGCAATGGGGGGAAGAAGTGAGTCAAACAGTGGGGGGAGGGAAATGCTTGTCTTGCCTTCCTGGGCAGAGCACGGCTTGTGTGGGGCAGGGCTGCCAAGCACCTTGGACAGAGAATTACAGGCCAAGGAAAACTAGCTTGTACCAGCCTAAGTAGCTCAGCTCAGTGTGCTTCAAGCCAGCAATCTAAAGGTGCCTGGTTCAATCCCCTGTGTCAGTATAGCTCCTTTCTCTGCCCTTTGAAATGCTGGTGTATCTTCCCCTCAAAGTGCCTACCTTGGGGTTCTGTGTGTGGCTCACCAGAGTATTTGTTTATTATTTTACACATCACAGAGTAGCCAGATTCCACCACAGCTACAAGCCCCACAGGTCTGAGGCTGGTTTGATGCTGAACCCTCTGGCTCAGAAACGAGGCCCCCAAACTCCCCCTGAGCTCTGGGAGGCAGGTTTGCTGCTTGAATTCTGTGTGGCAAGTGACTTCAGGTTGAGGAAAAAAACAGCTTCTTCATCTCCCTGGTGATCTAGTGGCTAGGATTCAACACTTTCACTGCTATAACCTGGGTTCAATTCCCAGTTAGGAAAGCCTGTTTTCTCTACTATCCTACAAATAGCCAACTCCTTTTCTGCAATTGCAAGGAGAGATTAAAGCACCTGTAATACAGCAGGTTCCTTATGGGCTCGCCTTCACCCTCATGACTAGCAAGGAAGGAAGCTCTGTGGCTGACACAAGGTGTGTTTTGTTGTTGAAGGAGACAACACAGAACTGGCTCCAGCCCCCACTCAGTAACCTGGGGAAATGAGGCACCAGCTGGGGGCACCTCAGAGAGGCAAGGATTCCCCACTGGCCAGGGCAGAGCCTCCTGCTTACACAGCTGCTGTGTAGATGCCCCTACCCTGCTCGGTGCTGCCAGGGAGGGGCCTCACTGCGAGAGCCACCTGGGCAGGTTCCTGCCACAGAGACACGTCCCAGAGCAGGACGGATGCTCAGACCGACACTGAGTGTTGCTCAGCGCTGGGGTGAGACAGGGAAGGACAAAAGGGTTGAACGGCATCTGTAGCCTTTCAGAGCAGCCTCCAGCCCCACCCCCAAGTACCAGCCCTTCCCTCCACCCTCGCTGGGCTCCACTGGGCACTGTCTGGACTCAGTCCTCCCTGGTGCCAACCTAAGGGCTCAGGAAAAGACATGGCAGCTCCGTGGGCAGAGTCCTGAGCCCCTGGCTGGGCAGGGCTCATTAAGCAGCTGTGGGGCTGGGCTGCAGGGTGGGGAAAGCACTGTGGGCTGGCAGCAGGTGGAGTCGTGGTTCACAAGGCAGCCGGCCAAGTGGTTAGTCTGGGTTTGTGGATGTTCTTTACTGCTCCCCTGTCTCTGTTCTCTGACTCGCCCCTTTCCCGTCCCTTGGTTCTGCCCAGCTCTGGCTCCCTCCCAACTGTCTGGCTGCCTCCAGCATGGACTGAGCTCAGGGGCCGAGTGGGTGACCTGCTCCACCAACATCTCCCATCAGTCTGCTCCATCACTCACAGCATCCCAAGGAGCCAAGCAATTGTGCCCGTGGGTGGCACTTTCTGCCAGCCTATCAGCTTTGTGGGGAGGTCCATGGACGTGGGGCAAAGAGCTCTCTTTTTAGGTCAGCAAGGAAGCAGCCAAGGCCCCACCCCCAGGAAGCTGGCTGGGGACCGTGTGGAGGGAGCCATTGCCTCTCCCCTGTGTAGCAGGCACTTTCCCAGTGGGGCAACACTGTGAGCTTGGACCCTGTCTCCATTGCTTCTGTCACTGCAAGGCAATGGGAGGCTGAGTCCCAGCAGCTTTCTGCCTCAGCGTGGCTGGCTTTTGGGGAGACAAAGTAGGAACAGAGAGGGGCCATTGGAGGCCCTTAGCCCACGGCTGGCTCTGCCTGTGAAAAGAAAAAGGAAGTTCCTCCATCACTGGAGAATGAGGGCATGGATCCCGCTACCCCTCACATGCTAAGTAAGTGCTCTACCACTTGAGCTAATTCCCCTGATGTAGGGACAAAGGCCCTCTTGGAGGCTCTTACCTTCTCTAGGGGGGATGTCTGTCTTCTAGGTCTGTTAATCGAGGGAAAGGAGAAGGCTCCAACGAGACTCCTCCTCACATTCATGCTTGTGACCCTCATTCTCTCCCTGGCCTCAAGGGCAACTCTCAAGGAGACTCCCTGCACCAAAGCCATGGGTGGCTCTGAGACTCCTTGCAGCAAAGTCTCTGAGGTTTCTTCAGCCCTGCATCCTGTCCCACCTGGCCATTGTCATGGACTCTCTGTGAGGTCATCACCTCCCAACCTCCTTTAGCCAATTAGATGAGGTGCTGCAAAAGGCCCTTGTGATGTCACTGCCACACCCACCCCTGCCCTCCAGGGCTAATGTCCTGCCCCAGGCAGCCCCTTTGCATGGCTGAGCTGCTCCCAGGGGGTGAAAGTGACAC
>CM064345.1:26776932-26828300 GCA_032595735.1 Pelochelys cantorii | reverse complement strand
ATTAGAGTAGGAAATGGAGGCAGAAGCCCAGCAGCAGAGTGGGGGCTATCCTGTTTATTGTGTCGACTGCAGTATGTATGACTACCTACCCTGTGAGTGGGTGGCGTATGTGTGCGCTCGATGCAAGGAGCTCCTGGCCCTCAGAGACCGAGTGCGTGCTTTGGAGGCCAGGGTGGCTGAACTGGAGGAGCTAAGGAAGGCAGAGGTGTTTGTGGATGAGACTTTCCGGGATATAGTAGGGCTGTCCCACCTCCAATCTGACAGTCCTGATGCTGTTACGGAGGATGAAAGGCTCAGGGAAGGAGAGCAGTCAATGGGAGCAGAGGGAAACCATCCCATAGTTGGGACCCTCCTTCCAGAGGGTGATGTTGTATCCTCTCGTGCCGAGGATATTTCTCCGGGGGAGGGAGCTCCAGCTGTTAGGAAGAAGCAGGTTTTAGTAGTGGGGGATTCGATCATTAGAAATATAGATAGTTGGGTTTGTGATGACCGGGAGAACCGTATGGTTACTTGCCTGCCTGGTGCGAAGGTTGCGGATCTCTCGAGGCATCTAGACAGACTTATGGGCAGTGCTGGGGAGGAGCCGGTCGTCGTGGTACATGTTGGTACCAATGACATAGGGAAGGGTAGAAGAGATGTTCTGGAGGCCAAATTTAGGTTACTAGGAAAGAGACTGAAATCCAGAACATCTTTGGTGGCATTCTCTGAAATGCTTCCAGTTCCACGCGCAGGGCCAGATAGACAGGCAGAACTTCAGAGTCTCAATGCGTGGATGAGACGATGGTGCAGGGAAGAGGGGTTTAGATTTATTAGGAACTGGGGACACTTTTGGGGTAGGGGGAGCCTATACAGGAATGATGGGCTCCACCTAAATCAAGGTGGATCCAGACTGCTGGCATTAAACATTAAAAAGGTCGTAGAGCAGTTTTTAAACTAAGAGGTGGGGGAAAGCCGATTGGTGCGGGGGAGCACCTGGATCGGACGGAGACTTCTCTTACACGAGGCTCCATAGATAGGGATTCCCTAGAAGTTAGTCAGATAGGGAACGTGGGAAATAATATATGGGCAAGATCAGATGTGAAACAATCGTGCATAAAAACATCCAATGTGTCTGTGAAAGGTGGACATATAAATAGTGGTAGTTTTCTAACATGCTTTTACACTAATGCTAGGAGTCTGTCTAATAAGATGGGTGAACTGGAGTACCTCATATCAAAGGAGGAAGTTGACATAATAGGCATCTCAGAAACATGGTGGAATGAGGACAATCAGTGGGACACTATCATACCGGGATATAAATTATATCGGAAAGACAGAACAGGTCGTGCGGGTGGCGGAGTGGTACTATATGTGAAGGATAATATAGAATCAAATGAAGTAAAAATCGTAAAGGAATCAAAATGTTCCATAGAATCATTATGGATAACAATTCATTCCTCTAATATGAATATGGCATTAGGAATATATTACCGACCACCTAACCAGGACAGTGATAGTGATGCTGAAATGATAAGGGAGATTAGAGAGGCTACCAAAATAAAAAACACAGTAATAATAGGAGATTTCAATTATCCCCATATTGATTGGGTGCATGTCACCTCAGGACGGGATTCAGAGATTAAATTTCTTGATGCCTTAAATGACTGCTTCTTGGAGCAGCTAGTACAGGAACCCACAAGGGGAGAGTCGATTCTCGACCTAGTCTTGACTGGAACGCAGGATCTGGTCCAAGAGGTAACTGTTACTGGACCGCTTGGAAATAGTGACCACAATATAATAACTTTTAATATTCCTGTGTTGGGAAGAACACCGCAGCGGTCAAACACTCTGGCATTTAATTTCAAAAAGGGGAATTACACTAAAATGAGGAAGCTAGTTAAACGGAAACTAAAAGGGAGAGTAATTAAACTAAAATCCCTGGAAGCTGCATGGGAACTGTTTAAAGACACCATACTAGAGGCCCAACTTAAATGTATACCCCAAATAAAAAAACACAGTAAGAGACCTAACAAAGAACCACCATGGCTAAACAGCCATGTTAAAAAGGCAGTGAGAGAGAAAAGGGCAGCTTTTAAAAAGTGGAAGTCAAATCCTAGTGAGGAAAATAGAAAGGAACATAAACACTCCCAAATTAAGTGTCATAATGTAGTAAGAAAAGCCAAAAAAGAGTTTGAGGAACAGCTAGCCAAAAATTCAAAAAATGATAGTAAAATGTTTTTTAAATACATTAGAAGCAGGAAGCCCGCTAAAAAAGCAGTGGGGCCCTTGGATGATAAAGATATAAAAGGAGCGATCAAGGAAGACAGTGCCATTGCGGAGCGATTAAATGATTTCTTTGCTTCAGTCTTCACGGCTGAGGATGTTACAGAGGTTCCTAAATCTGAGCCAGCCTTTTTAGGTGACAAATCTGAGGAACTCACTCAGATTGAAGTGACATTAGAGGAGGTTATGGAATTAATTGATAAGCTGAATAGTAACAAGTCTCCGGGACCAGACGGCATTCACCCAAGGGTTCTGAAAGAACTCAAATGTGAAATTGCGGAGTTATTAACAGTGGTTTGTAACCTATCCTTTAAATCCACTTTGGTACCAAATGACTGGAAGATGGCCAATATAACACCAATATTTAAAAAAGGCTCTAGAGGAGATCCTGGCAATTATAGACCGATAAGTTTAACATCAGTACCAGGCAAATTAGTAGAAACACTAGTAAAGAGTAAAATTGCAAGGCACATAGAAGAGCACGAATTGTTGGGCAAAAGTCAGCATGGTTTCTGCAGAGGGAAGTCGTGTCTAACTAATCTGTTAGAATTCTTTGAAGGGGTTAATAAACATGCGGACAAGGGGCACCCAGTGGATATAATATACCTAGATTTCCAGAAAGCCTTTGACACGGTCCCACACCAAAGGCTTTTACGTAAATTAGGTGGTCATGGGATAGGAGGAAAGGTCCTTTCATGGATCAAGAATTGGTTAAAAGACAGAAAACAAAGGGTGGGAATAAATGGTAAATTTTCACAATGGAGGAGGGTAACTAGTGGTGTTCCCCAGGGGTCAGTACTGGGACCAATCCTGTTCAACTTGTTCATCAATGATCTAGAAAATGAGGTAAGCAGTGAGGTGGCCAAGTTTGCAGATGACACAAAGTTGTTCAGGACAGTCAAAAGCAAAAGGAATTGTGAAGAACTACAAAAAGATCTCAGCAAACTGAGTGATTGGGCAGCAAAATGGCAAATGAAATTTAATGTGGGTAAGTGTAAGGTAATGCATGTTGGAAAAAATAACCCAAATTACACGTACTACATGATGGGGTCAAATTTAGCTACGACAGATCAGGAAAGGGATCTTGGAGTTATAGTGGATAGTTCTATGAAGACATCCACGCAGTGTGCAGCGGCAGTTAGTAAGGCAAATAGGATGTTAGGAATTATTAAAAAAGGGATAGATAATAAGACAAAAGATATCATACTTCCCCTATATAAAACTATGGTACGCCCACATCTCGAGTACTGCGTGCAGATGTGGTCTCCTCACCTCAAAAAAGATATATTGGCATTAGAAAAGGTTCAGAAAAGGGCGACTAAGATGATTAGGGGCTTGGAAAGGGTCCCATATGGGGAGAGGCTAGAGAGACTGGGACTTTTCAGTTTGGAAAAAAGGCGATTGAGGGGCGATATGATAGAGGTATATAAAATCATGAATGGTGTGGAGAAAGTGATTATAGAAAAATTATTTACCTTTTCCCATAATACAAGAACTAGGGGACACCAAATGAAATTGATGGGTAGTAGGTTCAAAACTAATAAAAGGAAATTTTTCTTCACACAGCGCACAGTCAACCTGTGGAACTCCTTGCCCGAGGAGGCTGTGAAGGCCAGGACTCTATTAGGGTTTAAAAAAGAGCTTGATAAATTTTTGCAGGTTAGGTCCATAAATGGCTATTAGCCAGGGATAAAGTATGGTGCCCTAGCCTTCATAACAAGGGCAGGAGATGGATGGCAGGAGATAAATCACTTGATCATTGTCTTCTGTTCTCCTTCTCTGGGGCACCTGGCATTGGCCACCGTCGGCAGATGGGATGCTGGGCTCGATGGACCTTTGGTCTGACCCAGTATGGCCATTCTTATGTTCTTATGTTCATATTGCCTGCATGTTGAGTCCAAGATCAGTGTACACAAGATTTTATCAATGATTTTTGCTCAAGCGATCACTGAGACAAGACAAGGACTCTCAATTGATTCTAGTCAGCTCTGCCTTTAAACACTGGATGTAAAGTGTCACACATAATTGAGGACTCCCAAATAGACTCTACACCACCAGAAATAAAACCTGTTTCCCTCTTCTGTGACTTTCAGTTAGATGTGACTCACTATCCTCCGCTTAGTGTTCAAGTTATGGTCGACCCTAAGCCAGGTCATATTAAGTTCAGGTCTTTTACCTTTTAATCATACAATATGGATTACAACATTTCATTCTCCCAGCTCCAAGTCTTAAATGAATTTCAACCCAAAAGAGCCAAAATTGATCACCTTGACATGGCAAGTGTGTCTGCTGATCTCTGTGGCAAGGTAGGTTGTCTATATGAATAAGGCCTGCTCGTGAAGCCTTTTCCTACAGTTGAGTAACAGATGGCAGTAGATAGCTCATTCAGACCACTGGCTGATAATAGTCACCCTACTCTCCATTGTCTCTATGATTCTCTGATGACCTGCGACAAAAAAGGAGGGTGGAAAGGGAAACTGAAGGGAGAGACCTCTCTAAATTCACCAATCAAAGAGCAGTATTGCCAATCCAAAAATCACAAGGAACACCGACACAAAGTTATGAGATTGGTCTACAAATCATAAGATTTTTTTAAAATAAAACATGTTGGATTTGTATTGGCCTTTTGTTTCTTGAGAATTTAGGGTTCATGTTTTAAAGCTTTCCTCCTTAGCTGTATACAGAAGTATACAGAACTTTTTTTAAACGAAAGCTGAGATTCCTACGTAATCAGTTGACCCCAGGCCTTTAGAAAAACACCAAATGTTTTGAGACTCATGGTAAAACAATGGAGGAATTCTTGTGAGCCCATGCTTTGCCCACAGTATAAATAAATAAAAGATAATAATATCTTCTCCACTAAACATCCTAATGAGATACTGCAAATGGTAAACTGAATTCAACAGCTCCTGATTTGAACAAGTATCAACCTAGTTTTTCATATTTGAGATGGGTTACCAGGGATCGTACATGACAATATGAAATCTTTCCACTCTCAAGTCAGCATATTCACAAAGCACCTATAATTTTGATCCGTGCATTTATCGGATAGTGAAAGAGAAAGGAGGGGAATCAGTGTAGATAAATGTTCAAATTAAAAAAAAAAAAAAGCCTGAAGGAATTAGGACTGGGCTCCTACATCTCACGTTCAGAACTGATTAGGACACTTATGACCAGATTTTCAAAGGTGTGTAAAGATCAGATAGATATCTTTGAAGATCCGAGTTGGCAACTGTCTCTTTAGGAGCTTAATTACCTTTGAAAATCTGAGCTTAGATTTCCAAGTCCAATTTTCAAAAATGACTTTAGTCACTCAAGTGCTTTTGAAAATTTTAACTGGGGGCCTAAAGAGACAAAAGGCAGGAGATATGGTATTCCTTTTAAAAATGTGTGACATCTATTTTTAACTCAATTTTATATTATTCTTCTCCCAGGGGCAACTGACCCCTCCGGCCCCCTCACTACGCCACTGCCCCCACCTCCTGCAGATCTATCATCTTATGCATGTGCAGGATCTGTGAGTTAGTGTCTGTGGCGCCTGCTTCTGGGTGGTGTCTCAATGCTGCCACATTCACCTCCAAAGAGGGGGCTTCCCAAAGCAGGCCCTTGCTGCTGACCCCCAAGGCATCCACAGGTCCAGTCTCCTTTCAATGTGCCCGCTTCCCAGGGCTCCTTGATCTTGGATCTGGCTTCCATCCCCTCTCCAACCCCCATCAGAACTACTGTGCCCTCCTGGCTTAGGAAAAGAATAAACAGGAGGATTGGAAATTAACCCGCCCAGTCTCACGTCCCCTAGGCAGGGAATGAGCCATCTACATTAGGCCCCAGCTGGAGTATCATGTCCAGTTCTTCCCCTTCTTTCAAGCCTTCTCTCAGCACCTCCCCCTCCCCCTCTAGTCCCCAAAGCCCTTCCCCTCTCCTCTCCCAGCATCACCCTGTCCCCCCTCCCACTGACACCTCCCCTCCTGCCCTTTTCCTCATTGTCTGCACTTGGCCCCCCGCCATTTGTCTCTCCTCCACCCTGTCTCTTGGTGCCTTCACCTCCCCCCTGCCCCTCCCCCTCCGCCCAAGCCCCTTCTCCTTCCACTCCTCCCCCTCCATCCCCCTGCCTCTGCCCAAGCCACTTCCCCTTCCGTCTCCGCCTCTGCCCCCACACCTGCCGAAGCCCCTCCCCCACCACCCAAGCCCTTCCTCCACTTCCGCCTCCACCCAAGCCCCTTCCCTTCCCTTCCCCCCCCCGGCCCCCTACTGCCACCCAAGCCGGTTCCATACCTTCTGCCTTCCATGTTGCGGGGCCAGAGTCTGCACTCAGGCTCTGGAGGCCGAACCCGGAGGTAGCCAGGCCCTGCAACGTGCCTCCGAGGAGTTTTAAAATCCTGGGCCGTGACATAATGTCACGCCCGGGCGTCCTCCCCACCCACCTGCAACGCTGCACATGGCAGCAGAAGCCAGCGAGGGGGAGCTGCACAGAGCCACGCACTGCAGGGATGGTCCAGGCCGAGGGGGATGCTGTGGGGGCGGGGTGGGAGGACTTGTGGGGGGGCCCCGCTACAGGCAGAGACCCAGCTCCACATATTGCTGGATCAGGGCCCCAGCTCTGAGAAGAAACACTCTCCTCCTGTCTGCACCTAACACCAGTGTCAGTGTTTGCTACTAAGGGGTCCTGTCTGGGGGAAAACAGCAATTCCAGGGAACCCTTTCCCACTGTTTAACCATCTGGGAGCTGCTAAGGGATAAAGGAAGCCAAAGAAACTTGGCATGTGCTGAGAAACAACGTAACTGTCACCCCAAATGGGACTTGAACGCACAACCCTTGGCTTCAGAAGCCAATGCTTTGTCCATTAGGCCACGCTAGTGAGGGTGAAGAAAAAGAAATTCCCTCTTCCAAATAAACATTCCTCAACATTTAGGTGCCAGATTCGAACCCTTGGAATGAGCCAGAAACACAGGAAGGGCTGATCGCACCCCCCTCAGAAAATCAGCTCTCAGGAGGCACCTCCAGCTGCCCCCAAAGTGTGGGTCACCCCACACTACCCAGGGGCAAAACTCAACACCTGGACATCTTGTCTCCCTCCCAAAGCCAGGGGCTTTGCCTCCCACGGCCACAGCTTCAGCAGGGAGCCGTGCTGGTGCTCATTGCTCCTGGGGAAGGGAGCGGGTCCCACAGGGGCTGGGGCTGGCAGGGAATGGCCGGTTGTTACTGAAGGGGAAGGAGAAAATGCAGTCACATTGCCGAGGGCAGGGAGAGCCCCTGGGGCTGGCCTGGCAGTGCTGTGGGACGGCCCTGGGGGAGCTCTGCGATGTGACCCTGGCTCCCAAGGCAACAAGTGCGTAATCCCCCTCGGTGAGCGCGAGAGGCTCCGAGCGGCCTGGTCTGAATCCGGCTGAAGGGCTGGACGGCCCCGCTGCTGGAGTGTCAGAGCCCCTGTCAATCGGCCCTGTGTTTGTTCCCTCCCTCACCAGGCAGGGCAGGGCCCACAATCCCAGCAGGGAGTTACAGGCACATGGCTTGCTCCCAGAGCACTGGGATGTCCATTGGAGCAGGACTCAGTGGCCAGTTTGTGGTTCCCAGGGGCTTAAAGAGGGAGTCAGAGCCCTGCCTGGCCAGTGCCAGTCACAGCAACCTCTGCACCAGCTGCAGGCTTGTGGTTTCCTTCTCCCTAATGAGCCTCTCCAATCAGCCTTTTCCTGAACCAGCAGTTCCATGGGTAGCCAGGGGAGGCCTCTTCTGTATCCCACAAGGATGTAGGAAAATGTGAGCAAAGGCCACAACAAGGAACCAGTGGGATTTGAACCCAGGCCCTGCTCTTTATGAGACAGGTATGTTAGCCAACTAAGCCATGGTGCCCTTATCAGGCACGCTCGTAAAACTGTTATATTCTATGGTCCCAGACAAGGTCTTTGACTCCCAAAGTGCAGCCATTCTCCATTTCCCTCCAGCCATCCCACCCTGGCAGTGTCTGGCTCCATGGGCACAGAAAGCTACAGCTCTGTGGGCAGAGGCTCTAACATGCACATCTCCCCCAGCCACTGGGACTGTGAAGTTGGTCTTGAGGTTGGGCAGGGTTGTGCGGAGGGAGAAGTGCAGCAAATGTTGATCATCTGGACTGTAAACCCCTGGGTCTTAGGGTTTGGGTTGGAGTCCCCAGATGAGGGCCCTGCCTCTTTTGGTTTGCTCCCTTCCTGAGGGCACAGAATTAACAAGAGAGAATTCCTTAACCCCGCAGCAATCTGAGTTGGCCAAAGAGTAAGTAACAACATTTATGTTCACATATAAGTACGGAAAAAGCTTTCTCATTGGTGTGATGGCCGAGTGGTTAAGGTGCTGGACTCCAAATCCAGTAGGGTTTCCCTATATATGTTCAGATCCTGCTCACAGTGAGGCCTGTGTTTTGTTCACACCCCTAACCAGGGCAACAAGCTACCCAACCCCTGAGACACACTCCCCATCCCCTGTCAATCTCCTTCTGCTCCTGTCAGAGAGATGCCTGGGATGGTGCTTTGTGTTGGCTTCCTGAGGTCTCTGGTAAACTCTGGGCTCCTGCCCCTGGCCCAACACCGCATGGCTCAGCCCTACCCCTGGGAGTTGCTCTGCTCGAGAGTGTGACAGAAGCTGGGTAACAGGCCAGGGAATCTGAGCCTGCCCCAAAGGTCCATCCCTGGAGGGGGGAAATGCTGGGGATGTGACGTGAGTCACCCCTCCCCAAACACACGGGTCCCTGCCACCTTCCCAGTGTTGGGAGTGAAGGTCTAGAGAAGTAGTGTGTGTGTGTGTGGCGGGGGGGGGGCATTTCTTGTTCCCTGCTCTTGCTCTGCCTCTTCCCCCAAGGCCTTGGCCAAAGAGTTAGTAACAGAAAATGTATCGAAGTTTAAGTCCAGCAGATAGCACCCAAAGTGGTGTTTCTGTGATGTAGTGGTTATCACTTTTGCTTAACATTGAAAAGGTCCCTAGTTCAAAACTAGGAAGAAACACAGGGTATGCTCTTACTGTGCCTCCCCTTAGTGGCCAGGTAAACAGAGGGTCTGTTTCTGGGATGAGCCCAACTCCCATGTGACAGAGGGTAGTGACATCAGGTGAGAATGCCCCTTGGTGCCAGCCTGGGGAAGCAAAATGAGCAGGGCTAGGAACCAGCGTAAAGCTTGTGGTTTGGCCTCTCCTGCCCTGGGGGGCTGGTTCTTCCTGCTGCTGCCCCTTGTGTGACTGGCCCAAGGAGGAAGTGAGGTGGGAATGGGGCAGAGGAAGGAGGTGGGGCAGAAGCTCAGTCCCTGAGTGGGGTGAGCACAGCTACCCCCTGCTTTGTTCTGCCAAATCCTGTGGGGTGGGGCTGGCTGTGAGGAGGCAGAGTCCTGTGCGTGTCCCAGGAAGGCTTTTTGCAGCTGAGGAGGAGGCTCTGTGCAGAAGGAAAACAAGCAAAGCTGGTCCCAATTGGCAGGAGCTGGGGCTCCAGTTCAGCCTGATTGAGTCACAGGTGGCTGATGTAGGTCCCTTGGTGTAAGGGGCAGCCATCCAGACTCTGAATCCTGCATGCTGAGTTCAAATCTCAGTGGGACTGGCTGGGCTGGTTGCTGCAAAACCCTCCTGCTTCCTTATGCACAGGCTTATAAGAATGGTGATACTGGGTCAGACAGAAGGTCCATCTAGCCCTGTATCCTGTCTGCTGACAGTGGCCAGCACCAGGTGCCCCAGAGAGGGTGGATGGAAGACAATGATCAAGTGATTTGTCTCCAGCCTCTGACATACAGAGGCCAAGGACACCATTTTATCCCCTGGCTAATAGCCTTTTATGGACCTAACCTCCATGAAATTATCTAGCTTCTCTTTAAACTCTATTATAGTCCTAGCCTTCACAGCCTCCTCTGGCAAGGAGTTCCACAGGCTGACTACACGCTGTGTGAAGAAGAACTTTCTTTTATTAGTTTTAAACCTGCTACCCATTAAAAAGGCAACCTGCAAATCCCTGGAGAATGTGGGCATTGATCTTACTATCGCTTGCATGTTAAGCCAGCACTCTATCACTTGAGCTAATTCCCCTCATGATTATGCTGCAGAAAGAAAGTTGTGTCTCCTGCTGGGTGTCTGATGCCCCCTGGAGCTCAGTGTCCTGTCACTCTGACTCTGCCGGTGGCTAGGCCGGGCCCTGGCCCTCATGTGTGGTCCCAGCAGCTACTAGTCTCTGACTCTTGTTCCCATGACCAGGTGCCCCCTCTAAGTGCTTTTAAATTGTTCTTTATGGTCCCTCTCAGGGCGTTTTTCTCCTCAGCAGTGCACAAGAGAGAAGCTGTTGCCAGTGGCCCTGCAAGACAGGATGAGCTTTTCCTGCTTTCCTCAGACTGACTCACTACTTGGCCCCATTCCTGCCTCTCTTCCTGGACTGATCCGTTGGCTGAAAGGGACTGTGGCTGCCGATGGTGGGAAGAAGATGGGCGGAGGGCCGTGCTCCCTCTGAGACTTTCCACACATGGCCGTAGTGAATTTCATAATGTGCGCCGCTAGTGAGGTCGTGTGCGCTTGTGTGGATGTGCACCACTATGGCGCCCACTGATTGCTAACAAACAGCTTAGCTAGAGATATTTTTATAATGTTATAGAAGAAAAAATACTGAAACAAGGGATAATTAACAAGGTATGTGACTTTATTTAATATGAAATCAAATAAAAAGAACATTAACACTGCAACATGTTCAGTTGCCATTTGGTATCTCACAGTTATCTGTTCCTTTGAGGCATAAAACAAAATTGTCCATCTTCTTGATTTAGCAAACAAGAGATGACGATTCGTATGGATACATGAAATGAAATAGTCGTTACACTTTATGCTGGAAATGAAAGATTCTGCTTTTTGTGCCCATATTGCTCCCTATTAACTAGGAAACAGGGTTTTAAATCTTTCAGTTGTTTCCATGTCACAAATCTTTCCTTCTTCAAAGCTGGGGCGGTTCAGCTCTGTGGGAGGCTGAGGGACAAAATCCTTCTGCAGATTTTATTCATTTATTTGTATTTGTGAACCTCAGCAGTGACTACACAGCACCCTAAAATCAAAATAAGTGCCAGGCACTTAGGGAGGAGGCACAAGGAGGCAGGTCCCCCCTCACAGGAAGGCTTTGTCTACACTCGCGGCTTCTTGCGCGAGTAACATGCACATGAGGCTAAGCATGGAATATGCCGAGCCTCATTTGCATACCTAATGAGCCACCATTTTTTTCAGAAGAGGCTCTTGCACCAGAAGGAGCGTCTACACTGCCCCTTCTTGTGCAAGAAAAACCCTCTTGCGCAATACCGTTCTTCCTGAAAAGTAATAGCTTTGGCTCCTGCCATCTTCTGCTACATAGCATCACATTAAGGAAAAACCTGTTCTTCCAACACATCCCTTCTGCCTCGTAGATAGAGCATCCCCTGCAGTCTGGACGTAGCCTCTGAAAGGAGCAGAAGGGGATTGATGGGGAGGGTGCAGAGAGTATCTCAGGGGCTGTGTATCTTGTTGCCCTGGTTCGGTATGACCAAAACAAGGGACTTGCCATGAGCAAGATTTAAACCTGTGCAGCAAAACTCTATTGGATTTCTAGCGCACTGCCTTTACCACTCGGCCATCACAGCTGCAACCTTAATAAAGATAACCTGACCCCCCGGTCCAGGGGAAGTGGTAAATAGTCCCAGTGCCCAGGCCTGACATCACCTGCCCCACAGAATTCACACAGCAAACCTGGCTCCTCAAGCACAGGGAGAGCTGGGGGGCCCGTTGCTGAGCCGTGGGGTGAAGCATCAAACTAGCCCCCTCCTGTGGGGCCTGTGAGTGTTGCAGAACCTGAGCCCTGCATCTGGGCAACAGCAGACAAAAGGTCTGGGGGCCACATAGTCACTCCCTTCAGAGGGGGGCCCTGTTAGTCTGTAGCTGTGAAGGGCTAAAAACCAAGGAATGGTCCTAGAACCAGAGAATCCTGCCTTGTGTCTATAGCGGGTGGAAGCCACCTCTGTGTTGCGCAGAGACTTGTAGCTCCTGGGGACAGCCCTGTGTCTCTTCCCTTCTCCTGGACCCCCTTGGCCACATTCAAGGGGTGGCCTGTTCTGTAAAAGCTGCCCAGGAAATGAGTGAGCAGCTAAAGTAACTCTGTTAGGATTTGAGCCCACAACCCTTGAATGACTAGGCTGACCCACAGTACACACCACAGCTTAGAAGTCTAACAGACTTTCCATTGCATCACAGAGCCCTCTGGGTGACACAGTCCCACATCTCCTCTCTCTGCTTTGCAGCATGGTGATTGCTGGGGTAGAAGGGAGCGCAGAGCTGGGGCAGTGCCTGGGTTGGCTGGGCCAAGTCAGTGAGGGTTTTGTTTTGTTTTTCCACCTCTCACCTGTGTTCAGCCCCCAAGTGATTTCTTGGTGGGTCTGCAGCTGCCCAGCTGAAAAAAGGTTCCCACCCCTGAGCTGGACCCCAGAGCTGCAGGGAAGCCAGGAGCGCAGAGTGTCAGCTGCCAGCCCAGAGTCCCAGGTACCCTGAGAGCAGCCTCCCTGCAGGTCCCATGGTGTGTGCTCTGTGGCCAGCATCACAAGCTGCCTGACAATCAGGGCCAATCCCCCAGTGGGGTCTCTGCCCATGGCCACACGAGGGCTTCTTTGGGGGGTGGGGCAGCACAACCTACCCCCTGGGGGGCTGAGGCTGGGGGTGAGAGCGTTGCGATAAAACAGCATCTGTAAGAAAGCTACGTGTGGGGGATGCAGGCTAGGAGGCTCAGTGCAGTGTGTGGGGATGACGGAGGAGGGCAGGGGGCTGGGGATGCAGAACCCAGGGGATGGTGTGTGGATACATGTCTATTTTGGGCACGTTCCTCATTCCCAAGTCCCAGACACGTACTGTGGTACAAAGACCAGCAACTGTCCCTGCACAAAGTGTGTCCCAGGGATAAGCGTTAGCCCCCGGAACAAGCACCGCCCTGCAGAGGAGACACCCCTGGTATGGAGCCAACAAGCCCAGGAGCCACCCAGCTCAGGATCCCCAAGGGCAGTGACACAGACTCCCTGGCACAGGACAATCCCAAGTCTCGTTCTGCCGGCCAGCGGTTTCCCCTCTTCCGCTTCTTGTCAGTTCCCTGCAAAACACCTCACAAGGGTAGCTGAGGGTGAGTGTGGATAAACCCAGCGGTGCTGTAGAGCGGCTGTTTGGTGGGGAAAGAGAGGAGCCTCCCTTAGCCTCCCCGAGCAACTCACACATGTAAGAAAACTGCGGATGAAAGAACCAACAGCCATGTCAGGACGGTTGAGTGGTCTAAGGTGCCAGACTCAAGGTCTTGCTTTTCCCTCCGTTGGATGTTCTGGTCTCTGAATAGAGGGGTGGGTTCAAATCCCACTCCTCACGTGTCCTCTTTTTGATAGCTAGAGAAGTGACCTCATTTCCCTGTCTCCCCTGACATTGTAGAAGCGCTTGCTCAGCATTTCTCTGAGGCTGCATCTACACAGCAGCGTTCCTTGGGAATACCGGCCATTATACTGCAATAACAATGGGAGCGTCTACACAGCAATTCCATTATTCCAACTTCTGTAACGCTCCATCCAGATCAGTGGTCTGAGGAGCCAGGAGGTTTCCAGGCTGCAGACAGCCAAGCCCACAGGCACAGACAAAGTGAAGGCCCAGGCACTTCCTGCTCAGCCCAGCAGGGTCTCCCTGTGGCCCCCAGACCTTTTGTTTGCCATTCCCCAGGTGCAGAGGCCCAGATTCAGCAACACTCACAGGCCCCACAGGAGGGGGCTGGTTTGATGCTTCACCCCACGGCCCAGCAACGAGCCCCCAAACTTCCCCTGTGCTCTGAGAGCCCGGTTTGCTGTGTGAATTCTGTGTGGCAGGTTTTGTCAGGCCTGGGCACAAGCAGGCTTCATAACCAACCCACAGGTAAGTCCCCGCTCAAGTGGATTGAGTAATGTCCTTTGCCAGCAATGGAAGCAATGTAAGTCCAGCCATGTAAGTGTCCCACTCACATGCCCAAACTTTCTCCGTACCCCACTCACAGCTGCTGCCCTTGCTCAGGGCAGATAAGAGCTCACAGGTGGTTTTCAGAGCTCACCTCCCACTCTTGGGGGGGGTGGGGACAGGAGGCATCTCACCTACTCTGCTGGCCACTTGCCACTGCTCCTACCCGCTGCCCGCCAGCCACTCCCTCCAGCCACCCCATCCATGCTGCTGTGGGTGCCAGTGTCTCAGCACACGGTAAAAACAGACCAGAGACAGACACTATCAGTTAACGCTTCTCCTGGAAACGCTCCTCCGGATGCTGGGCCTCCTGCCCCGGCCCACTAGAGCCGTGTGCCGCTGCCATCCGCCTGCTCCATGGACATCTTCCCATTGCAGAGAGCGCTCCGAGCCAGGCTGTGACTAGCCAGCCCCTCTCTGGGCACCCAGGGGCTACGTCTACACCACAGGCTTCTTGCGCAAAAACTTGAGGACCATCTACACTGCACGCGTGTTCTTGCACAAGTACATTTATGGGAAAATGTAGGAAAAGAGGGCTTCTTGCGCAAGAGTTATTCCTCTCCCCATGAGGAAAAAGACCTCTTGTGCAATAGCACGAGAAGGGAGTATGGATGGGCAACAGGGGTTTCTTGCACAAGAGAGCGTGCACACTGCCATGCACGTTCTTACACAAAAGCACATGGCAGTGTGGACGCACTCTTGCACCTAACAGTTCTTGCGCAAGAAGTCTGCAGGATAGATGTAGCCAGGGAATGTTTGGGTTTGTTACCAGCACTGAGCTTTGTACAACAGCCCAGGGAAGATTGTGAAAAGCCAAAACCTTCCCGCCCCCAGGTATCCCTGGCCAGCCAGCAAGTGGCACATAGGTTCCCTGAAGTGCTGACTTTGGGTGGTTTGAAGCAACTTCTTGCAGGTCAGATGAGGTGGCCGAGTGGTTAAGGTGATGGACTGCTAATCCATTGTGCTCTGCACGCATGGGTTCAAATCCCATCCTCATTGTGTGTATGTAACCCTTCCTCTTGCTTCTCCCAGAAGTTGAGTGCCAACCCCCTCCTATATCCCTGCTTGCCCCAGCCCTCTCCCAGTGCAGCCTGGGGAAAGGGGAAATCTCCATTGAGACACTCCCAGATGGGACCCTTCTGCCCTCAAGTGGAAACCTCACAAAGGAGATTCCAGGCAGCCAGGCCATGGGGGTCTCTGAGATTGCCCCAGCCCTGCAGCCTGTCCCACCTGGCTGTTGCCATGGCCCCTCTGTGAGGTCACTGCCTCCCAACCAATGAGCTAAGGTGCTGCACAAGGCCCTTGTGATGTCACTGCTGCCTTGCAGGGCTCATGTCCTGCCCCTCACCAGCCCCTTGGCATGTGTGAGCTGTTCCCCTGCTGCGCCCGCTCCCCCCCCCCGGTCACTCAGGGCTGGTTCTGGGGCTCAAACAGGGAACATCAGAGGCTGCTCAGGGTGCCACATGCCCCCAAAGTCACTTTTTAAATGTCAGGGCAAGCCAGGATCTATCCCATCTCTTCCCCAAGACCCCACCCCTTTGTTGAGCCCTGCCCTCTCCCAACCTTTCCACGGACTATCAATTGCTAATGGACACTCACCACTAATGACATAATTATAGCTGGGGAGAATAGTTTAATTTAAATTATTACATACATTAAGCATTTGAACTGTCGCATGTTAGTTGATCAAACTTTATTTTAAATAAAGGAAAACATTACGGCCAGCACAAAAGGTTCCAGTGTTTCTTTATTTATGGCAGGGATGGGAAACCTTTTTTGGGACGGCCACTGACCCACAGAAAAATCGGGGGCCACAAAAGTGAGAGAAAAAAGCTCCTCCAAAGCCCCCAACCCTCTCTGATGTGGCCCCCAACTAAGACACCTCACTGCTCTGGCGTTCTACCCCCCCATGGCATGAGGGAATGTGAAAGGGAGGACTGAGGTTCAGATGTACTTTTCTGGGGCTGCAGACTTAGTGGATTTTGTGGACCCACTTAGGCGCTGGGGTGGGGACAACTCTGAAGGGTTCAGTGTGCGGGACAGGGCTGCCAGCGAGTGGGATGCTGGACGGAGTTAGGAGGGCAGGGTCTCTAAGGGAGTTTGGCAGCAGGAGAGGGTGTGGGGTGGGGGTACGAGAAGGCGTTTGGGTGCTGGAGGGGGATGGGGCAGTAACTCGGGAGGCTGAGCCTGGAGACCCAGTACAAGCTCCCAGCTGCATGGGAGCAAGGGGTAGAGCTGAGCTCTCACCACACGTGCCAGGGGAAATCGGCTCATTTGCTGCTTGTGGGTTACCGACCCCTCATCTAAGATGTTTGTTAGTAACTGGCGGGTGCCACAGGGCGCACGTCCGAACAGGCGCACACGACCTCATTGGTGCACAAGACAAAACTCACTGACCTCATAGATGGAAACTCTTAGAGGGAACAGTAATTGGGAGTGTCTCAGGGGTTGTGTAGCTTGTGGCCCTGGTTAGGGATGTGGCCAAAATACAGGCCACCCTGTGAGTAGGATTTGCACAGGGAAATCCTGTTGGATTTCTAGTCCAACACCTTAACCCCTTGGCCATCACAGCTGCGAGCTCAGTAACACCCCCCAGGCCAGGGAAACTGGTAAATAAGCCCAGTGCCCAGGCCTGATGTCACCCGCCCCACAGAATTCACACAGAAAACCTGGCTCCCAGAGCATAGGGGGAGTTTGGGGACTCGTTGCTGGGTCGTGGGGTGAAGCATCAAACTAGCATCCTCCTGTGGGGCCAGTGAGTGTTCCTGTCCCTGCTGTACAGACAGGGCCATAGAGCCAGGGAGAGATTCACTGAACAGGCCAAAGTCAGCCAGCGAGTTAGAGCCAAGATCTGCCCCCAGCTCCCTGCTCCACCCACCCACGTACTGACTCCCTCACTGCCATGGGGCTGTTTGCATTGGCCTCTGCTCTCTGGAACCAGGTTTAAGCCACGGCTGAGGCTCTATGGGCAGGGGGCTGGGTATGGGGGGTGGTCGGGGGTCTGAGGGGGGGGGGGCGTGTGTTCCTCTGGCTCAGCTTTTCCCTTTCTTTTACCCCAGCAATTGCCCTGTTGCAAAGCAGGGGGGGAGGAGGAAAAGAGCTGTAGGCTGTAAATTACAGGGCTCTGTGGTGCAATGGGAAGTGTGTTGGATTGCTAAGCTGTGGGGCTCAGTGTGAGCCAGGCCAGTCATTCAAAGGTTGTGGGTTCAAAGGTAAAGGGTCACTTTAGCTGCTCTCTGATTTCCAGGGAAGCTTTTACAGAGCAGGCTGAACCTGCTCCTGGTGCATGATGGAAGTGACAAGGAGCTTGTGATTTCAGGACCTCTGTGTGAGACTCCCCTGGGGGAGTCACAGCTCACAAGAGAGAGCCCTAGGGTACCACACACTTGCCTCCATGTCATCCCAGTGCTCTGGGTGCAAGAGACATGCTTGGGACTCCTGGGTCCTGCCCTGCTTGGTGGGGGAGGGGACAAATCCAGGGCTGCTTGACAGGAGCTCTGACACTCTAGCAGTGGGGCCATCCAGACCTTCAGCCAGATTCAGACCAGGCTGGTTGGAGCCTCTTTCACTGGGCAAGGGGGATTCTGCACTTGCTGCCTTGGGAGCCAGGGTCACATTGCAGAGCTCTCCCAGGGACGTCCCAAGGCACTGCCAGGCCAGCCCCAGCTGCTTTCCCTGCCCTCAGAAATGTGGCTGCATTTTATCCTTCCCCTTCAGTGACAACCAGCCATACCCTCTCCCTTTCCCAGGAGCAGTGACCACCAGCACAGCTCCTTGTTGAGGCTGCAGCTGTGGGAGACAAGCCCCTGGCTTCAGGAGGGAGATGAGACATCAAGGTGTGGAGCCTGCAGCATAGACATAGCCATGCAGTGTGGAAAACCTCAAAACAACAATCTCCATCCCAGCAGGTCCCACTGACATTTGAACTCAGATTGCAAGATTCAAAGTCCCGAGGGCTGCCCCTTACACCATGGGACCCATACAAGGTAACAAGCATGGGGCACCTGGGATACTCAGTTTTCAGGCTGGCCTCTGCCCTCCTGGCTTCCCCCCTGCTGCTTCATCTGTCTGGCTACGACTACACTGCACATTTATTTTGGAATAAGCTGTTCTTGAATAGTTATTCCAAAATAGCTTATTTCAAACTAGCACGTCTACACTGCAGGGAAACCTCAGAATAGTCCAAGGCAGGCTCCCCAGTGTAGACGAGCTACCTCGATTTAGAGCCCCGGGAAGAATAACTTAAAATGGCCCTGGGGAGGGACTAGTTCAAACTAGCAGCAGTGGCGCATCTACACAGGCCTTTTTAAAAAATAGCTAATTGGGAATAGGTGTTATACTTCGTAGAATGAGGTTTGCAGAAGTCGGAATAAGCCATCTGTTACTTGGTTGCTTTCTGCTAAGGCCAGGCAGGAGGGAAAACAATTACTCCTTTGAGCCAGAATTGAACCACCAACCTCAGGATCACTTGTCAAATACACACTACAGTGCTCTGCTCTGCCAACTGAGCTATCAAAGGGTACAGCAGTAAGACTGGTTTATCCAGGTTGTCCCTTCTACAAGTCTCAGGGCACATACTCCCCCAAGTAGATGGCATTGCTGGTGAGGGGCAGAGGAGCACAGGGGCTGTCACAGGTACTTCACATGCAGACAGACCCCTTGAGTGAAACCTGAGCTGGATCCATCCATGTCACAGGAAAAGGAAGAAAGTTGGGTTCTTCTCATGTGTCTTCTTTGTTCCAGAGTCTCTAGGGGTGCAGTAGGGGCAGGTGCACAAAAAAACAAACCACTTGAATGAACCTCGGTCTAGAAACACACAGAAACACCCCTGAGGGTTTCCTTGCCTGTACTTAATGTTGGCAAGAATTTTGTTACTAACTCCTTGGCCAACTCAGATTGCTGTGGGGTTACGAAATTCTCTGTCGTTAATTCTGTGCCCTCAGGAAGGGAGCAAATTGAAGAAGACCAGGCTCCCCCCAGGGACTCCAACCCAAACCCTGAGACCAAGGGGTTTACCAGCCAGATGATCAATGTTTGCTGCACTTCTCCCCCTCCCCAAACACAACTCTACAGCCCCAGCAGCAAAGGGAGCCCCCCCTGCCCTTGTGGCTACATCTGGCCAAGTGGCTAATGATGAATAAGGAGCAGATGGGAAGATTCCCATGGCTCAGAGTTGAGCCAAGTTAGCTGCAGGTGACATGCTGAGCACCAGACACTCTACAGTCCCAGTGGCTGGGGGAGATGTGCATGTTAGAGCCTCTGCCCAGTGAGCTGTAGCTTTCTGTGCCCAGGGAGCCAGACACTGCCAGGGCGGGAGGGGAATGGCTGCACTTTGGGAGTCAAAGGTGTTATCTGGGACCATAGAGTAAAACAGTTTTACCAAGTCTCCTGAGGAGGGCACATGGCTCAGCTGGCTGAAGCACTTCTCTAATAAACAGAAAATCCTGGGTTCAACTCCCAGTGGTGCCCTTTGATCACAGTTTCCTCTGTGTTTCTGGAACACAGACGAAGCCTCCCCAGCCACCCATGGAACTGCTGGTTCAGAGAAAGGCTGATTGGAGGGGAGTGTTGGAAAGAAGGAAACCACAAGTGGGCACCTGATGCCCACATGCCCTAACTCCCCATGGCTGCGGGAGCTGCAGAGGTTGCACCCTCAGGCTCTCTAGGTGCTGACACCCCCAGGGAATCACAAGGGAGTGTGGTGCTGGCTCTCCTGTCCCAGCAATTGCAGTCAGAGCCCCCTTGCTGGTGCTAATCACAGCAGCCTCTGCACCTGCTCTAGGCTTGTGGTTTCCTTCTTTCCAATGAGCCTCCCCAATCAGCCTTTTCCTGAACCAGCAGTTCCATGGGTGGCTGGGGAGGCCTTGTCTGTGTCCCAGAAGGACCTAGGAAAATGTGAGCTGCTACCGCACATGAAGCCCTTGCCGCTACTGGAGCCACTCCCTGTGCTCAGCAGCCAGCTGCTAGCATGTGCAGGCTGGGATGCTGTGTGCAGCCAGCCTGCACATGCAGGATATGATGTAGTGCGCTGTGAGCAGAATGGCGTGGCCCCATTCCCGCCTCCCTTCCCACGCTGACCCAAGGGCCAAAAGGGGCTGTGGTTGCTGCTGACAGGGAAGAAGCTGGACGGCAAGATGCTGGTAGCAAGAGATTCCGGCTGCCTCTTTGCCCTGGGTCTGAGTGTGCCATGTTGACCGCCAGCCACCTTGACCAAAGCTCAAACCAGCTGAACTAGCCAGCCCATGTCACAGTGAGTTGCTAGTGGCCCTATCAGAGAAGAGCCCTTGGCAGCTGCAGAAATGTCTCTGCAGCTGTCTGAGGTGCCTTTCTTGAAAGGGCTACTTGTGAGCTATATTTTTGTAGGCCAGCTAGCTCAGTTGGTAAGAGCATGGTGCTAATAATGCCAAGGTCATGGGTTCAAGCCCTATGCTGGCCATAGGGTTGTTTGATTTGTTGACTTGCCCTCTTTTTGCCTCCTGCTATAGACAAGCAAGCAGAAACAAGCAAAAGGCTGAGAGCTTTGCAGGAGTCAGGCAAGAGAACTGGTAGGAGGAGGCTCCAGCCTGCACAGACCCAGTGGCTAAAAGGTCCTTGGCCTGGCCTGCTTTTGACAATAGCAGGGAAAACTCTTCTCTTCCCTCCATTGTCCTCAATGGGGTGACCTGATGCCCAAACTCCTGCTGCAGCAGTGGCTACCCCAAGGCTCCCTGCGGGGGGCAGACTCCCCAGCACAAGGCACAGAGGGAGGCTCAATATGTCCAGGAGGCCTGGAGCGTGTGCCCAGCACACAGTGCTGGTTCCAACCACCTGGTTGCCTGCTTCAGCAACCCAGCAGCCCCGCCAACCCAAACCCAAACCCAAACTCTCTCCTGTTCAAGTGCCCTCCTGAACCCATACCTGTCCCTCCTCCTCCAGCTTCTCCCCCTGGAGCCATGCCATGGCTGCCGAGCTCCCTGCATATGAGGCAGTGGGACCACCCGAGGCAGTGACTAGTCCCGGCCCCATCCCCGAGCCCCACCTCCCCCTTCCTCCCCTTTCCACCAGCCTCCTCCCATTTTCCAGGTTCTTTCCCCAGCTCCTCCCCAGTTCTACATTTCCCACATAAAATCCAGAGAGTTTGTTCTTTCAGCAGGGTAAAGTCCTGTTCGTTTTACCAGCAGGGGAGGCGGGAGCGGAAAGTGGGAAGGGCGGGCAGGGGAAGGGTGAGTGTGTGTGGGGGGGAAGGCACAGAGGGGCAATACAGAGGCCCCTTGTGGGGGCACCCAGGGGAGCGTCACAGGTGTCCTTGTCTGGAACGCTCCCTCAGGGCCTCTCAGATGCACAAGCCCCCGATGGGCTGCTGGATGGCAGCCGTGTGCTGCTGCTGTAGGGCCCTTGCGAGCTGCTCAGCTTTTGATCCCCACCCTGGCAGGAACATCTCCCCCTTGTGCTCACAAATATTCTGGAGAACACCACAGGCCACCACCACTTGGGAGACGTTTGACTCGCCAAGGTCCAGACAGCGGAACCTCCCTTTGAGGGGCCTGAAGGCGCCTCCACACCAATGCGGGCCCAGCTGAGCCTGCCTGGGAAACGTTCCTTGCTTTAGGCAACGTGTCCTCTCTAGGGCTTCATCAGCCAGGGGTGCAAAGGGCAGGCTGCATCCCCCATGATGCACAGGGGCAGGTCCACATCTCTGGCCCTGGGGTGCATCCAGGGGAAAAGTACTGGGGGGCATCTTCTGGTAGAGCCTGGAGCTACAAAATATGCCGGCATCACACGCCTTCTCCGAGAATGGACCCACGTCCTGAAGGGGACAGAAAGTGGCCTGGGAATGACTAGTGTAGCTGAGCCAACACCGCAGGTTTCTGTCTGTCTAGTGACTAGGATTGAGCACTTCCACTGCTGCGGTCTGGTTTGGGTTCCCAGTCAGGGAAAATAGCCTTATGTATAGTCATGAATTCTGCCAAGTCTTTGCTCTTTCATCATGGGAAGGGCGAATGGATTAAGGGAAGGGAGGGACTGGGGTGCCAGAGGCAGGCTGTGACTGGGAGACTCACCTGGCTGAGTCCTGGCCTGCAGCCAAGCACATTTCCCAGGCAGCTCCTTTCCTGCACAGGCTACAGCTGTCAGGTGCCTGGGGGAATAAGAGACTGAGTGGAGGGGGGAGGGCTTCAGGTAGGCAGCTCCCATTGGCATTGGAAACAGTTCAGAAAAGCACAACAAAAAATGATGAAAGGTTTGGATCAGCTGCCATATAAGGAGAGATTGGGACTTTTCACCTTAGAAAAGTGGAGATTAAGTGGAGATAAGGTAGAGGTCTATAAAGCATGGCTGTTGTTGAGACTGTAAATACAGAAAAGGTATTTTTCTTGTTCCCATAATAGAAGAACTAGAGGTGCGCCATGATATTAGCAGGTTTAAAACAAACAAAAGGAAGTATTTCTTCACACAATGCACAGTCAACCTGTGGAACTCCTTGCCAGAGGATGTTGTGAAGGCCAGGACTATAAGGGTACGTCTATACTTGTAAACTATTTTGAAATTGCTTAAATCAACTTAATAACTTCCAGTCTAAGAAAATAGAAATAGCGTGTCCTCACTATGGGGAAGCCTCAGAATTAGTCCGAGGCAGGCTCTGTTAATGTTCCTTCCTGGGGGCATAGAATTAAAAACAGAGAAGCAAGGCTGGGAGCAGCTGAAGCCAAGAGCCCTGTTCTACTGTGTCAACAATCTCTGAGGTGGCATGAAATCCCTTCTCCATTTTCTAACCCTGAAATATCACGGTCTTTGTGATGTCATTCCTAGCCTCTTGGTACAGCCTTTGAACTCTGACTATAGATGCTTGCTTACTAGATAGGGAGAGAAACTAAAGTAGACTGAGCCACGCAGACAAAGGCATCTGCCAGAGCCCAGGCTTGAACCAGGGCTCTTTAGATGTTCAGTGTAACATATGCCTAATAGAGCTACTTTGGCAACTGCTTCAAGAATTCTGAGGCCAACACTTCTCTCAGGCATGTTTTTCTCCACAGCAGTATACAGGAGAGATGCTGCTGCCTTTGGCCCTGCAAGGCAAGATGAGTTTTGCCTGGCCCCTCAGCCTGACTTGCACTTGGCCCCATTCCTGCCTCTCTTCCCGGGGTGTCCCAGGGGCTGAAAGAGACTGCGGCTGCCAATGGGAGGAAGAAGATGGGTGGAGGGCCGTGTTCCCTCTGAGATTTTCCATCCATGGGCGGAGTGAGTTTCATAATGTGCACCACTAGTGAAATCGTGTGCACTTGTGCAGATGTGCATCACCGTGGCCTGGTGGTAGTGGATGTGTGCTACTGTGGTACCCGCCAGTTACTCGCAAACCAGCTTAGCTAAATATAGTTTTATAAATTTATAGAAGAAAAAATACTGAAACAAGGGATAATTAACAAGGTATGTGACTTTATGTATTTAATATGAAATCAAATACAAAGAACATTAACACTGCAACACATTACGTAGCCATTTGGTATCTTACACGGATCTGTTCCTTTGAGGCAAACAAAATTGTCCATCTTCTTGATTTAGCAAAGAAGCTATGATGATTCATATCGCTACATGAAATGAAATAGTTGTTACACTTTATGATGGAAATTAAATATTCTGTTATTTAATGGGCTCAGTTCGGAGTGCTGTTTTGGTACATCTACATTTGCTCCCTAGTTCGGACTAGGGATGCAAATGTATGTGACCGAAATTGCTAATGAAGCGGAGATTTAAATATCTTCATTAGCAAGATCTCGCCTGGCACTGTAGTCCGAATCACACCTGATTCGAACCAGGAACTGCGCACCGGGACATGGTAGTTCGAACCAAAGCCCTTGGTTCAACCTAACGTTACGCCTCATTTTTTGAGTCAAAGGTGTTGTCCTGGACCATAAACCAGAACAACCCTGTCTGGGGAGGGCACCATGGCTTAGCTGGCTAATGCACCTGCCTTGTGAACAGGAGATCCTGGGTGCAACTTGCAGTGGTGCCTTGTTGTAGTCTTTGCTCACATTTTCCTAAGTCCTTCTGACACACAAAAGAGGCCTCCCTTGGCCACCCATGGAACTGCTGCTTTAGGAAAAGGCTGATTGGGGAGGAGCCAACCACAAGCCTGGAGTGGTTGCAGAGGCCACTGTGACTGGCAAGGCAGTGGGAGAGTTTGAATTCCCTGGATTTCATACTGGAGCTCTGCTTAAAGCTGCAGGATCTGACTCCAGAGGCTGCTCTTAAATGCAACAGAGTTTGAGCTGCTTGCAGCTCTGCCTTTGGGAGAGGGAGTTTGCACTAGAAAGAGGCAGGCTGGGTGACTGAGAACAAGAAGCTGGGCATTCCCATCATTGAAGGGTTGTTAGATCATCATGAGAACATTGCCCGGTACGCCACTTAAAAGATGGGGCGGCAGGGAAGAGTAGGAACGAGACTGGCAAGGGACTGAAGCAGCAGGGTTGGAGTGACCAGGCCAGCTGTGCAGGGGGCAGGAATGTCTCTGACTTGTTCTCACAACTATTCTGGAGGACACTTGGGTGGTGTTCAACTCACCAAGGTCCAGCCAGGGGAGCAGACAACAGAATCTCTCTTTAAGGGGCCCGAATGTGCCTCCACACCAATGCGGGCCCTGCTGAGCCTGCCTGGGAAACGTTCCTTGCTTTAGGGCTGTCCTGTGTAGGGCTTCATCAGCCCAGGGAGCAAAGGGCAGGCGGCATCCCCCACCATGCACAGGGGCAGGTCCACGTCTCCAGCTCTGAGAGTGCGGTCAGGGGGAAAGTGCTGGGAGGCATCTTCTGGTAGAACCTGAAGCTACAAAATACGCCGGCATCATGTGCCTTCTCCGAGAATGGACCCACGTCCTGAAGGGGACAGAAAGTGGCCTGAGAAGAGCTAGTGTAGCTGAGCAAAGATCTCAGGCCCTTGTTTCCCGGATGGTCGAGTGGCTAGAGTTCAGCATTTTCACTGCTGTTGCCTGGGTTTGATTCCTAATCAGGGAAACCAGCCTCATCTGTATTCATGGAATTGGCCAAGTCTTTGACCTCTTCCATCATAGGGGGGGGGGCCAGTGGGTGGAGGGAAGGGAAGGGAAGGGAGGGGCTGGGCTGCCAGAGGGAGGCTCTGACTAGGAGACCCTTCCAGCATTTCTCAGGCAGCTTCTTCGCTGCCCAGGCGGTACAGGTCATATGCCTGGGTGAATAAGACCTTGTGTGGACGGGCTAGGGCTTCAAGCAGGCAGCTCCCATTGGCCACAAATAAGCTTGAAGCAGGGACCAGGCAGGAAGCCTTTTCCTCTACAGCTGTGAAACACAAAGGGCCCTGCAACCCCTTCTCTCAGCTGTGCGTGGGGGCAGGGCAAGCAGGGAATCTGCCTGAGGCTTCTTGCTGCCATGTTGGGTGGCTTCATGGGCTGGATCCAGCCTGCTGCCCTATATTGCCCAGGCCTGGCTTAGAGGGAACCTTGGCTCTGGGCTGTGAGGGAGGGGCTCTGTGGAAGGGCCAGTCTTGCCTTCCTGGGCAGGGCATGACGATGTCCGTTTTGTGCAGCACAGCTGCCAAACATCCCAGACAGAGAATTACAGGCCAGAGAGGTGTGTGCCCAGCAGCCAAATTAGCTCAGTTGGGAGAGCATTAGACTGAAGATTTAAAGGTTCCTGGTTCAATCCCAGGCTTTGGTGTATACCAACATGTGGCAGGTGCATATCTGCCAACCTGGTGTTACTCCTGTGTTTGATCATTACCTCTCACCCTTTTTGGCCACAGCTTGGCATTGACAAATGAAGATCATCTAATTAGCCCAGCCCCCGACTTCTTCCTGTGAGTTGCTGCCTCTTTGACTAATGCCCACCCAGTGCTGGCCCTAGATATGGAAGAGTGGCTATGGGCTGATGGGGATGTATTTGGATTATCTCATGTGACCTTACCTGGGGCCAGCCAGCTAAGCAGGAGGGACATGGCAACGTTTCTCCTTCCTCTGCTGGAGAGGGAGCCAGCTCATTCCCATGAGGCCACATACAGATGAGGCAGGGTCTGGAGAGGTGAAGCAGCTGAATGGAAAAAGCAAGGAGAACAGAGTATCAGCTACCAGCTGAGAACCTCAAGCACATAGCAGTGTGATGGTCCCATAGTGTAAGGGTCACGGTTCAGGATTTCCCCTGAAATAAGCGTATCTAAACAGCATTGTGTATTTCAAAATAGCACCAGTCTGCAAATATGCAAATGAAGTGCAGGATGTTTAAATCCCAGCTTCCTTTACAATTTCACATGTCTACATTTGCATCCCTCACAGGTTCTCTGGGTGCTGACACCCCCAGAGAATCACAAGGGCATGGGGTGGTGGCTCTCCTGTCCCACAATTGCAGTCAGAGCCCTTCCTTGCCAGTCACAGCAGCTTCTGCAGCTGATCCAGGCTTGTGGTTTCCTTCTGTCCAAGGCTCCTCCCCAATCAGCCTTTTCCTGAACCAGCAGTTCCATGGGTGGCCAGGACAGGCCTCTTCTATGTCCCAGAAGGGCACAGGAAACTATGAGGAAAAGCTACAACAAGGTACAACAGGGATTTGAACCCAGGATCTCCAGCTTACAAGGTTAACCCTTTAACCAGGTAAGCTACCATCTCCTTTTTGACCACAGCCCCACTATGGAGCTTTTGCAGGATACTTTTTGTAGCCGGGAAAAACTGCCCCATGCATGGAATGGGTCAACTTTTTGAGATCAGTTTCCAAAAAAGTGGACGTGTTCTTTCGGAAGGCCTGTATTCCTCATTTTATTAGGAATAAGGGCTCTTCCGAAAGAGGAGGTTTTCCCCACATTTGGGCCTGTGGAGATGAGCCAAATGTCAGGAAAACCTCTTCTGTTGTTGAGACTGCAGCTCGTCTTTTTGTCAATTGCAGTGCAATCTAAGGATTACTTGCCAAGCACGCACTGCACTCAGCTTCTCCACCAGCTGAGCTACGAAGGGTGCCTGGGTGGGGCTGCTTTGTCTATGTTGGCCCATCTACAAGTGTCAGGACAACTGCTCCCCCAAGTGGGTGGTATCGCAGGCGAGGGGCAGAAGAACCCAGGAGCACAGGGATACTTCACATGCAGAAGGACCCCTGAGCTAGATCCATTTATGTCACAGCAAAAGTAAAATTGCTGGGTTCTTCTCATGTGTCTTTTTTGTTTCAATGTCTCTAGGGATGCAGGAGGGGCAGACCCAAAAGAACCAAACCGGTTGAGTGAATCTTGGTCTAGCCTCTCACTTGTGCTGCTCGCTCTCCCAGACAGTTCTTGTGCCCAAAGCAATAGCTCCACACCCAATGGATGGGTTAGCAAAGGCCAGGGGGCAATAGGCAGAACCTAGAAGCTGCCGGGACGGGACCTGAGGGCATCAGGGGAAGCATCAAAAACACAACCTCAGCCCCCTGCATCTCTAGTCAGGCTGGTAGGTTCCATGGCCCCAGCTCATCTCAGCCTCCCGCTGAGCCAGCCAGAGGAGCCCGAGAGCCAGTGCGCATTAGACACCCAGCAAAAGGCACAAAAATCTCTTCTCACCAGCCGGAGGACAAGAAACCTAAAGCAGGAGGGTTTTGCAATAACCAGCCCAGGAAAGCCCCATGACAGCTGAACTCAGGTTACAAGGTTCAGAGCACTGCCCCTTGCACCATGGGACAAACAGCTGACATTTTTTGGTGGGCACCTGTGACTCTCAGCTCTCAGGCTTCCTCTGCTCTCCTGGCTCCCTCCAGCTGCCCCATCCCAGCTCCTTGTTTATTTTTTGTTTTTATTTAAGTACCAGCTCTAGGAGAAGCTATGTGACACTCTCCCCTCCGCCATCACGGCATGGACAGGTCACTGCCCCCAACCAGACTCTGAAATGGCCCCTGCAGTTCCTCTGGCCCCATGGGGTTGACGAGAAAGAGGCCAAGTCCATGCTGGAGCCAGGGGAAGCAGGTGGCAGGAAGCGCCCCAGTCTACTCAGCTCCTTTTTGTGCAAAAGCCTCTTGTGCAAAAACGGACCCCAATTAATTATGCAAATGAGCATGACAATATGCTAATCTGTACTTCATTTGCATGAGCTTTTGTGGAAGAGAGATACAGTATAGAGATAGCTTAGGTGGTAGATAGCCACGAAGTAACATAGACTCAGGAAAATCCCTGGGCTGCGATCCTTAGTTACACAAAATAAGAATAATTCACCAGCTCAGACGTGATTTCTAAGCCCCCACACAAGGAAAATAATAAAACCTGAGGGACTAGCTAGACTTTTTCCTACTTACACATGTCAAGAAGTCCAAGCAGATGTAAGAGAAGACTGTATGGCTTAAAGAATAAGCCGTCTGCCTTTAGAACAGAAGTTTGAAGGTTTGAGTCCCTTTGCAGTTGTGTTTCCCTTCTTTTGTCCGTGCTTGTGGATCCTGCTGTCTTTGGCCTGGAGAGGTCCTATAAAGCAATGTAGTCTTTCAGTAACCCTACTGGAAGGCCTGTAACTATTCAGTAGGTCTAAACTGAAGCCTTCTTCTGCAGCCAGACTGAAGAGCAGCAGCAATTTGCTGTAAATCCTGGGCTATGTCTAGACTGGCATGATTCTGCACAAATGCTTTTAACAGAAAAGTTTTTCCGTTAAAAGTATTTGCGCAAGAGAGCGTCTAGATTGGCACGGACGCTTTTGCACAAAAGCACTTTTTGCGCAAAAGCATCCGTGCCAATCTAGACGCGGTTTTGCGCAAGAAAGCCCCGATCGCCATTTTAGCCATCGGGGCTTTCTTGCGCAAAACAAATCTGAGCTGTCTACACTGGCCCTTTTGCGCAAAAGCTTTTGCACAAAAGGACTTTTGCTCGAACTGGAGCGTCAAAGTATTTGCGCAAGAAGCACTGATTTCTTACATTAGAACGTCAGTGCTCTTGCGCAAATTCAAGCGGCCAGTGTAGACAGCTGGCAAGTTTTTGCGCAAAAGCGACTGCTTTTGCACAAAATCTTGCCAGTCTAGACGCAGCCCTGGAATGGCATGCTGAAATTCCAGCTAAATGACATTTAAAGAGTGTCACACTAGGCTGTGAGAAGGGATCTTATCCTAGTGGAACCCACTGTCACCAGGAAAGAAACAGATCGCAAGGTGGGTAGAGAAAACTTAATTAACAGCATTTTGGCTGGCAAAAGACTGCTTACCAATGGTTGTGGTTGTGGAATTGGCATTCTATGATTATTGTCCTCACTTTCCTATTGTTTGTCTGTGTGATAATCTGCTTTGGATCTGTTTCTGACTGCTGTATAATTGATTTTACAATTATAAGGTGATGGGGTATGACTGGTTAGTTAATTCTGTTACCGTATGTTATGATTGGTTAGTGAAATTATACCATAATAATTGGTTAAGGTAGAACTAAGCAGTATTGAGTTTCTCTATATAAACTGGGGTCCAAGAAGGAGACCAGCAAGAAGGAGGAAAAGGGGAGAAGAGAAGAGGAAGGGAAAGGGAAAGGAAGACCAAGAAGGAGGAGAGAAGACCTTGAAGCAGAACTTACCTCCAAGGCAGCCAAAGACGAGAACAGCCAGGACTGCTCTGCACAACTGTTGAAATGGTTTGCTGTGTGAATTCTGTCAGGTGACGTTAGGCCTGCACACTGGGACCAGTTTCCTTATCTTACAAGTACCTGTAGCTGTGATGGCTGAGTGGTTAAGGGGTTGGACTTGAAATCCAATAGGGTTTCCCTGCACAGGTTCAAACTGTGCTCACAGTGATGCCTGTGTTTTGGACACACCCCTTCTGAGGGCAACAAGGGCCTCTGTGAGTTACCAGCAGTGGGGCTGTTAGTGTGGGCATCTAACTAATTGTATCGTTAGGCTGTGTCTTCACTCAGGTGGAGATTTCTGCTGCAATCCATCTGGGGGCTATGTCTACACTGCAGGCTTTTTGTGCAAAAACTTGCAAAGCGTCTATACTTCACGCATGTTCTTGTGCAAGTAAATTTACAGTACAGCATCGGAAAACAGGGCTTCTTCCGGAAGAGAGATTCCTCTCCCCACAAGGAATAAGCCCTCTTGCGCAAGAGCTCTTCCACAAGAGGGCAGTGTAGACAGGCAACATGAATTTCTTGCGCAAGAAGCCCCTATGGTTAAAATGGCCATGAGAGCTTTCTTGCGCAAGAGAGCGTCCACACTGCCATGGATGCTCATGCGCAAAAGCACGTCTCTTGCGCAAAAGCACATGGCAGTGGGACGCACTCTTGTGCAAGATCTTTTGCACTAGAACTCTTCCGCAAAAGAGTTGTTGCGCAAGAAACCGCCAGTGGACGCTCTATCTCGACTTAGAGCCCCAGGAGGCACTGGGGAGTAATTAGTTTGAATGACCCTGGGCAGGAGCTATTTTGAAATAGCAGCAGTGGAGCGTCCACACAACTATTTCAAAATAGCTATTTCGGAAGAGGCGTTATCCCTCGTGCAATGAGGTTTACAGATTTGGAAATAAGCCATGGCTGGCTTTTGAGGTGAGTGAGTAGGAAGAGGGAGGGGCCACTGGAGGCACTTCGCCATCTGGCTGGCTCTGCTTGTGAAAAAAAAATAGGGACCACACATCAGCGGACAATGTGGATATTGATCCCACTGCCTTTCACATGTTAAGCAGGCACTACCACTTGAGCTAATTCCCCTGCTATGTCTTTACCAACCTTCTTGGTGACTCTTCCCTTCTCTACAGGAATGTCTGTCTTCTAGGTCAGTTAATCGTGGGCAAGGAGAAGGCTCCAACGAGGCTTCTCCTCACACTCGTGCTTGTGACCCTCATTCTCTCTCTGGCCTCAAGGGCAGATCTCAAGAAGGAGACTCCCTGTAGCAAAGCCATGGGGGGTCTCTGAGATGGCCCCTGCCCTGCAGCCTGTCCCACTGCCACTGGCCACTGTCATGGACTCTCTGTGAGGTCACTGTCTCCCAACCTCCTTTAGCCAATAAGCTGAGGGGCTGCAAAAGGCCCTTGTGGTGTCACTGCCACACCCACCCCTGCCCTCCAGGTCTAATGTCCTGCCCCAGGCAGCTCCTTCGCATGGCTGAGCTGCTCCCAGGGGTGAAAATAACACTTTTGTACAGGGAGGCTATGTCTACACTGGCGGCTTCTTGCTCAAGAACATCTTGCGCAAGGGTTCTTCTGCAAGAAGTCTTGCGCAAGAAAACATCCACACTGCCATGTGCGCACTGTGCTTTTGCGCAAGAGCTCCCATGGCAGTGTGGACGCTCTCTTGCGCAAGAAAGCTCTGATGGCCATTTTAGCCATAGGGCTTTCTTGCACAAGAAATCCCTGTCGAGCGTCCACACTGCCCTCTTGTGCAAGAGCTCCTGCGCAAGAGGGCTTACACCTGTTAAAAAAGAGCGTAGCTCTTGCGCAAGGAGCCCTGTCTTACCACACCGTACTGTAAATTTCCTTGCGCAAGAGCGGGCAGGCAGTGTGGACGCTCTGCAGATTGTTGCGCAAGAACGGCCGTACTTGCGCAAGAAACCGCGAGTGTAGACATAGCCGGACTGTTTTATTGGGCACCACCCTCTGGGCGGAGGAAGGCTCAAGGCAGGAAGTTGAAGGGTGGGGGGAGAGGTTGTGATAGGACAGTACCTGTAAGAAATTAAAGTGTGGGAGGCTAAAAGCAGGGATTTGGGGAGTGTGGAACTCAGAGCAGGGGTGAGGATGTGGGAAGGTACAGAAATCAGGGCACAGGATTAGGGATGTGGCCTGGCTTGGGTTGTGTGTTGAGGGGATCAATGGGACTAGAATCCCAGCTCCCTCTGCTCTGGGCTCCCTGAGGCCCGTTAACACACAAGGGCTTTCTCTGCAGCGCACTGGGGAGAGAAACCCCTGAGTCAGTGACATGGACTGACCTGGGTGCAGGCGAATGATGGGGGTTTCAGTAAAGCTGAATCCAGGACTCAGCAAAGCAGGCCAAGTGCCCAGTAATCCCAAACAGACGTGCACATCCCCACGCTGGCAGCAGCTGCTGTGGCACTCTAGAAATCTACCACTAGATCTATTTCCCCTCCCGCAATTCCCCACATGCCAGGCACCAGCCAGTCAAAGCCAGGGCTCTGGGGTCTCAAGCAGAACGGAGTGTTGGGGGTGAGGGGTTCTGTCTGTTTGGGGAAAGTTCCTCAGTCCCACATTCCAGGCACGTGCCGTGGCACAAAGACCAACGGTCCCTGCACAAAGTGTGTGGCAGGGATAAGCGTTAGCCCCAGGAACAAGCACCGCCCTGCAGAAGAGACACCCCTGGTATGGAGCCCAGAAAACCCAGGCGCCACCCAGCTCAGGATCCCCAAGCGCATTGAATAGACTCCCTGGCACAGGATAATCCCAAGTCTCATTTCTGCCGGCCAGCGGTTTCCGCTCTTCCGCTTCTTGTCAGCTCCCTGCGAAACACCTTGCAACGGTGAGTGAGGGTGAGTGTGGATAAACCCAGCTGTGCTATAGAGTGGCTGTTTGGTGGGGAAAGAGAGGTGCCCCCTTGGCCTCCCTGAGAAACTCAAACATATAAGAAAACTGCGGCTGAGGTTACCAGGATGGCCAAGTGGTCTAAGGCATCAGACTCAAGGTTCTGTCTTTCCCTCAGTGGGGTGTTTTGGTCTCTGAATGAAGGTGTGGGTTCAAATGACACATCCTGTCAAGAGGAGTGAACTGATTTTGATGTCTCCCCTGCCATTGTAGAAGCACTTGCTTAGGATTTCTCTTAGGCTGCATCTACACAGCAGCGTTACTTGGGAATAACGGCCATTATTACAAAATAACAATGCAATTCCATTATTCCGACTTCTGTAAACTCCTGCCAGCTGCTGCATGTACAATGGATCTGGCTCTGGGCCAGACCTAGCTATTTCATCTCTTTGTCAGTTTCCTCAGTGATTTCAGCTCTTGGCCCCTCACCTAGGCTGGCCAAAAGATTCCAGCCCCCACTGGAATAATATTTTGAAATAACAAAGAGACTCATTACGGAATCTGTTTTAGCTCTATACTTAGAACAGGGGAGGGGGGAGACAGGTTGAACCAGTCTTACAGCTCATGCCTGGAAGACATATGGCATGCTGGTTCAAGCTCCTGTACCCCCTCCAAGTCCACTCCACTTGAGTCTGGAAGGGAAAGGCTCCTCAATTCCAGATTTTTTCAATGACAGTGTTTCTCCTGGAAGCACTGGTGTCATATTTTACAATTCCTATGTTTAGGGATAAAAAGGTTTGTGACCCCACAACAGCCAAATTAGTTCCAATACACAACATTCCATTCCAACAACTGACCCTCCATCAGGCCTATAGTGCTGGTTGACCTGGATTTACATAACCACACCCCAGATTACGTTCCCAGCCCAACATGAGCTGTATTTACATATCAACAGTTGATTATCTTGCAGGGCTAAACAAATGAAGGAGTGTACCCACACCTAGGACTGCTCGCCCTTTTCAGCTGGCTGCACTGGACAGCTCCTTCTCACGCAAAAGCCCCTTGTGGAAAAATGGCAATTCATTAAGTATGCCAATGAGGTGGGGCAATATTCATTGCCGCACCTCATTGGCATATGTTCTTGCGCAAGATGGGGCAGTGTAGACGTAGCAGAACAATTCCCCAAGCACAGGATTGGTTCTGGCTCATTTACTGGGACTTAAGGGCACTTGCACAAGAGGGCTTCTTCCTCGTACGGTGCGTCGGAGGTCTTGCGCAAGTAGACCTCTTTTCCGATGCTGTACTGTAAATTTAGTTGCGCAAGAGCTCACATACAGTGTAGACGCCGTGCAAGTATTTGCACAAGAATGGCCGTTCTTGTGCAAGAACCCTGCAGCGTAGACGTAGCCTAAGTGCCCTTGAAAAACTTTGTGCCTATGTCTACACTGCAGGCTTCTTGTGCATGAACGGCTGTTCTTCCTCAAATACTTGCAAGCACCTCGAGCTAGCATCAGTAGCCCAGCTGTTTAGCAAACAGTACTTGTAAGGCAATGCTCTGAAAAGAAGTATTGAGGTTTTGTGTTCAAGGCTGACCTAAATCAGTGATTGACACTAACCTTGCCCTTACAATTAGCTTATGAAGCTGGAATTCCAGCCCAGAGGACATTGAGAAAGAGCGCAATTAAAATGCTTCTTATCTCCTCACCAGAGTGTTGGTCAAAATCCACAGATCCACCCTCCTTTCTTCCCCACCTGCCCCTGTGCCAGGCTCCATCAAGCAGAGGGAGAAATGGGGAGATAACCTGATGCAGCTATAATGTGCTGGTGACAGTGGCAGTGCAAACAGGCGCTTGAAGCCCAGACCCACCAAATCAAACCCTGTGGCTCAGTGTGTTAAAATGGTAAGAATTACCCCTGAGTACTGGGCCCTTTCTCTCCTGAGGACTTGGCAGTGGCACTTTGGAGAGGGGGTGCTCAGGCCTTTCTCCCTTCTGGCTGATTTGGGGCCTTTCGGCAGGAGTCCTGGGGTGTCCCACAGTGTCCTGTCCCAGACAGGTGTGTGAAGGGGAGTCGCAGGCTGTTGGTGCTACAGGCAGGGTGTGTGGGTGGGTGAGGATGGTAAAATTTCCTTCCTGCCCGCCCCCGCAGGCGCTGCTGGAATTGTCCCTCCTTGTCAGAGGGCAGAGCAGAGGGACCTGCTGCCACTAGGGTGCTGGCAGCCCTGAGGCTGAGGCGACTGGGCCCTTATAAAGCCGCCAGGGCGGGGCCAGTCTGAGGAGAATGGAACCCTCGTGCGGCTTGGCGGGAAAATCCAGTTCTGACCGATCTCTGAGCGGCCAGCGCCTGAGGGGATCCAACACGGATCCCTAGGTCACGGGTCGCTGACTCCATTTAGTGGCCCCAATTACTGGCCTACACACCATCATAACATTACATGTAAATGAGGCAGAAGAATTAAACCAAACAGAACAAACTCCCTCACACAGGGGAGATGCAGAGATCAGAATTTTCCTGCCTCGCTCAGCTTGTCTCGCTACTTTGTCCCATTTCCCGCCTCTTTCCTGAGCTGACACAGTGGCTGAAAGGGGCTGCAGATGCTGATGGGGGAGGGAAGATTGGCAACAAGATCCTGTCAGAAAAAGGGTCAAGGGTCCAACCCTTTCTGTGCCAGTTGGCCTCAGATCCTGGCCATGCAGCAATTGCTCTGAAGAGGCCATAAAAATGTGAACCCGGAATTTTCACTGATCCCAGCCCTGCCGCAGCATTCACTGCAAGGGGACAGCCAGGCAGGGACTCAAAACCACTGCTCCAGGTGAGGTTTGAACTCACACCCTCAGCATGTCTCCAACAAGTACTGCCTTATAAGTACTGTGCGCTGACCCATTGCGCCACTGGAGCAGGTCTTGAGCAAGCTTCTTCAAAGTCCTTAGATTGAAAAAGTCAAGAAGCACAACGTGGAATTGGAGGAGAGGGGCAAGAAGATCAATTCTGAAGGATTTGCACAAACCAACACCTCACCGGAAGGTCTCACTGAGATTTGAACTCAGCTTGTAGGAGTCAAAGTTCTGCTGTGTGCCTGAGGCTCTCAGCTCATAGTTGATACTTTACTCTCTTTGCTTGTTCCGATCAGCTGCTTCACCTTTCCGGACCTTGCCCCAGCTGCATGTGGCCTCATGGGAATGATCTGGATTCCTCTCCGGCAGAGGAAGGAGAAACATTGACATGTGTTACACACGTTGGCACCGTACAGACACCGGCCCTGTTTCCCCCTGCCCTGAGCTCCATGGGACAGGGAGAAGCTTCAGGAGATGGTTCCCCTGGGATCACGTCTCACATGGATTCAAAGGCTGTGGGGATCCAGACCCACCCTGCAGCCAGGAATGCTGCTTCCTAGAAGCTCCCACCTAGAAAGGACTCAAATGAGTGGTCAGGAAGAAGCTAGGGAGAGATGAGTGCCAGAGGTTTTTGGGTAGGAGAGTGCAGCTTCTCATCTCTTGGGCTAAGCTGAAGAGCAGCAAACAGGGAAGTGGCTACTGGACGCTCTGCGTGGCCATTCCTCCCCAGCTGGAGGTGGTTCTTGTTCTTCTGCATGGCACAGCCCATGGAGACCAAGGACTTGCCAATGGGCATCCAGACCACACCGTCGTTGAATTGATGCCAATAGAAACCAGACACAAAGGTTTGAACTGGTTTCAACTGAGGGACGGGTTTGTCTGGTTTATGTGCATTGGCAAAGGAAACCATTATGAGTCTGAAGTCATTTTAAGAATCCCTGTACAACAGAAATCCAAAATGTGACAGCCTGGGAGATGAAATTGTTTCATTTAAGATAATCAACTTTTTAAGGGGGCACTTGGAATTGAAGCAAGAACCACTTGACCTGCATAGAAACACTCTACCACTGAGCTACACCCCCATAGCAATCACGCCTTTGCTTCCAGTGTTGGGAAACTAGCACCTGGCTGCACTGTCAGCAGGAGCAGGTGGTGCTTCGCACACATGGCGGCCCTCCCTGGGGTTGGACATGTATGGAGCCCCCCAGGCTGTGACCAGCAAGATGTGTCACAATAGTGCACCATCCCCTGTGCTCCTGCCTCCCCTGCCCTGTGTGGGTATGTCCACACTTGCACCCGCTTTAGAGAAAGGGATGCAAATGCAGACATCCAAAATTGCAAATTAAGCCGGGATTGAAATATCCTCACTTAATTTACATATTTGTTGACAGGCACTATTTCAAAATACTTTATTTAGAAATAAAAAACGCTACTTAGATGCGGTTATTTCGGGAGAAAGCCCTTCTTTCAAAGTAACCCTTAAACCTCATTGTATGTTTTTCGGTTCTTGGTCTAAGTTCAAGAGCGGCAAAGGGAGAGGCAGGGAAGTGGCTGCCGGACACTCTGCGTGGCCCAGGGATACGGACTAAGAGCTGTCCTTGTGTTTTTTGCCGTAAAGCGTTGCTTCTCGGCTGTTTGGATAAGATCGAGCGCTTCCTGCCTCTCAGAGAGGATGAAAGGCAGACCCACTTGTTCCCATTTTTCGGGGTTAAAGTAAAACCTCCCTAAAAAGCATTGCTGCACAGGCTCTGTGCACGCTGGAGCCTCCTCCTGCCAGGTCCCCAGCCTGCTCTCTGCGAAGCCTCAGCCTGTTTCCTTTCCTGGCCTCTGCTTGCGGGGCCTTTGGGGCTGGTTCCAGGCAGATCCCCTGAGCCTGAGCATTGGGTGCAGCACTGCTGGGCCCCCGCAGCCCAGGCTGTAGAAAGCTGCTCCCCGGGAACCTCTCCCAGGGCAGTTCCCCTGGCCAGCCGCTGCCCAGCCCAGCACATGCACCAGGGTGGGCAACGCTTGGGGGGGCAGGTAAGAGAGACCCTCCCTCCCCTTCCCCATAGAGCAGACCTCCCAAGCCTGCGGCGGGAAGCCTTGACACAGAGATGGGACGGGCAGATGCTGTGAGAGCGAGTCCCTGGGCTGTTTGGGGAGAGAACTTTCACACGTCTATGCTTTTAATTGCTACCAGGATGGTTGAGTGGTTAAGACATTGGACTTAAAATCCAATGGATGTTTGTCTGTGTGGGTTCAAACCCCACTCTTGGTAGCTCCCTGCTTTGGAGAGATACCCATCTGGATGGTGCTTTGTCCAGCTGTGAGGGCAGGGGACTGGACTTTGTCTCTAAAGGTCCCTGCCAGTTCTAGTGTTCTGTGATTCAGAGTCCTGGTTCTGACTGGCTGAGCAGGGAGGAGACTCAGGGATTCCTTGTTCACCTTAAGTCCCACTAAATGAGCCAGGGGGTCTCTCTGAGCAGCTCCTGAGTCCCTCTGTGTCCTGGTGCTTCTGAACAACTGGATGAGCCAATCCCTAGGTGGGGCTGTGGGGCTGTAGCTCCTTTGAGACACTTTATTCTGATCTGTCAGGGTGTGAAACTCCAGACTGAGGGGGAGTTTCAGCATCTGGATCCTGTGCCCAGCGCTGTCCCAGACTGGCTGTGTGAGGTCAGACAAGGCCCTTTGCCTTTCTCAGCCTTTGTCCCTCCCTCTCTCAGTTGGGGGTAACCATCCTCTCCTGCCTGCCCCATAGTGGGGGGAGCTGTGTGAGGGAGTTGCTAGGAGCAGTGAGTACTAGGAGGTGTCCTGTCACCTGGGCTCCATGTAGGGTTGCCAGATGGTTTCAACAAAAATACCGGACACACTTGACATCACATCACAATCTACATTATTATTATGAACATACCGGACATTTCTATTTTCTGTTTGTTTCCGGAACAGAAAGCTCAAATACTGGACTGTCTGGTTCAAAACTGGACACCTGGCAACCCAGCAGGGAAACGCAGTCGAACACCTCCCCCCATATGCTGGCCCAGCCTTGTGCCTGCTGGTGGGGCTGCCTCCCCCCCATACATCAGTGGGGCCTCCTGCCCCTGTGTTGCTGCAGCAACTGCCAGTCTGCCCGCACCCAGGCCCGGCAGCCATGTTGTCTGGGGGCAAGAGCAGGGAGAAAGGCGCCGTCCTAGCCCAGCCTGCTCCCCATCCCATCTCTGAGGGAACTTTCCCCCGATGCCAGCCCCATGCTCAAGGCCTTAGTACGTTCTGTAAAAGTGCCAGGCCAAAGTAGCTCCCCCCTTGCTCCTACTGAGCCTTTGCCAGAGCTGCCCCTCCTCAGGCTCTGCTCTGCTCCAGCCACTTTGCTCTGTCTGAGTCACTCCTGGAACTGGTGGGACTAGACAACTGCTGTCCTATGGGATGTGGCATTTCTTGGGGAACCATCTCTCAGTTCCCATGGGGAAAAGCAAGCCAGTGCTTCCCAGTAAACACTCAGAAGGTTACCGTTCTATGCTCCAGGTGGGACTTGAACCCACAACTACCTGCCTCTATTATCCAGTGCCTTGTCCATTTGACCACTGGGGGCAAACAAAAACAGAAGAGAAGGAATAGAAATTCTCTGTCCCAAAGACATACACCCCCCCCCCCCATTGGCTGAGTGGACACGTCCCTCCTCCCTACCCCAGCAGACACGTCTGCAGCCCCTGGCAGGAAGGCGACTGGGCAGGTCGCTGGCAGAGCTGAGCCCGGGCTGGCAGCAATGCAGGCTGGTCAGCCCCAGCCCTGGAAGAGCAGCTGGGGAGCTCGCCTGGGGGGCGATGGGCCCGTGTGTTCTGCTGCTCACTGACGAGCTGGCTGCCCAAGTGCCCACACAGATGCTTCTTCAATCCCCACCCCCGTCAGCTGCCCACCCCCAGCCTCTTCCAGCACAGCCTGCCCCACCTCTCCCCACAGGGCTTCCACAGGGGCCTCTGTCCCAGGGAGAATGGGGAACCCCTGCCCCAGGCACCCACCCCCGCTGCTGCTGCTCCCACCAGAGCAGAGGATTTACCTGGCACAAGTAAGTGTCTCTGTCCTCCCTGACCTTGGCTGCTGGGTTTTCCTCCTGTTTAGCTGCCGGGCCCCAGATCAGGTCACATGAGACTTCTCATATGCATCCCCCTCAGCACAGAGCCCTGGGCAGCCGCCCTGGTCGCTCAGGTCTCAGGCTGGCAGGGCCTGCAGAGTTTTGAATAACAGGCTGTTGGTGCAGCTATTAAAAGGCTTCTTCCTTGGCAGGGGCATTGTGCTTGTGGATTGGCTATTTTTTGGATGACTGGGTGCTTGCACATGCAGCTGGGCTTTAGCAAATCAGAATGATGCGAGTCGTGAGTAACCCAGCGCTTCTGGAAATGGGAGTGGAGTAAAAAGTACAATATTTGCTAAAAGAACCCAACTTGATTAAAAGTCAAAGTATCACAAAAATAAATTACTTGAGTAAAACACAAATACGCAAATAAGGTTTTGAGTAGTGTGATCAAGTATTTCTACTTTGTTACTTTCCACCTCTGCCCAGCAGGCAGGAGTTCTTGGACCCTGCTGGTCTGCGGACTGGCAGTTTGTTTCCCTGACTTAGAGGAGCCCCAGGAGCTGCAGTTTCAGGAAGAAACAGCAGGAGATTTTGATTGGCTGCCATGTGCTCCACATGCTAATCAGGAGGCGTGTTTCTGTAAACAGGGACAGGAAGCATATTCAAATATAGAGATTTCTAAATCGGGTGGAGCGTGTTTGAATGGGACAAGCACTTTGCTGAGATTATTTCTGTTCTTTAGTTTTTTAAGTGTTGTGTGGAAACATTCCCCACGAGGAGAAAGTGAATGCACATGAGTGTGGGTGTGTAGCGAAGAAAGTGATGTTAAAACTGTACTTTCAGGGATCATTTCTATAGTTAATAACTAGAGAAATGCAGCTGAAAAGGATTTGCCTTGCTAGCCATGAGGATGAGTGATAGTGTTCTCTTCTGAGCATGATACAAGCTGATAGTGTTGTTTTAATGTAGTTGCTATTTGCTATGGATGATTGTTCTTTCTTTCCTGTTGGGAAGCTGGAGGAAGAGAGTACAGGCTGAGTGGTTGGCTATTGTTAAAAAGTTCAAAATTAGTTTTGCAGTAGAGAGGAAGGGGGTTTTCACTTTATCATTTTGTCCTGGCTTTTGTTTAATTCCTGGATTTACTTGTAGGCTACATCTATACTGGCATGATTTTGCGCATATACTTTTAAGGCAAGGATTTTTGCGTTAAAGCATTTGCACAAGAGAGCATCTACAGTGGCATGTGCTTTCAGGCAAGAGATGTGCTTTTGTGCAAAAGCATTCGTGCCAGTTTAGACACTCTCTTGTGCAAGAAATTAACGTTGCTGTCAACACTGGCCCTCTTGTGCAAGAATCCTTGCACAAGAGGGCTTATCCCTGAGCGGGAGCGTCAGAGTATTTGCGCAAGAACCACTGATTTTGTACATTACAAAGTCAGTGTTCTTGTGCAAATACTCGCGGCCAGTGTAGACAGGCGGCAAGATTATGCGCAAAATCTTGCCAATGTAGACATAGCCATACTGCGCTGGTCCTGATCCTGATGTCTTCATGCTGTTCTCTCACCTGCTGCTGGGTCTTTTTCCATGTGCTTCTCACACTGGATTTAGCCAGCCCCTTGGATCTGCCTCATGCCTTGTCCCCATCTGTTCCCTAGTGGCCTTGCGGGAGGCAGAGACTAGCCGCAGCCCAGTGTTAATTATCCCTTGGGTTAGTATCTTTCTCCCATAATGTGCAGCTAAGATATTTGTTAGTAACTGGCAGGCGCCGCGGGGGCTCTCACCTGAACAGAGACACACGACCTCAGTATTGGTGCACAAGACAAAACTTACCCTGCTCCTGGAACAGGAACACTGACTAGCAGTGAGGCCCCTCCCTGGCAGCACCGAGCAGTGAGAGCTGAGTGAAGGGGGAGGCAGGACCAGGGGGAGAAGCCTCCATGACTGTGTCAGAGGGAGGCTCTGCCCTGGCCAGTGGGGAATCGTTGCCTCTCCGAGGGGCCCAGGCCTGGTGGGTCATTTCCCCAGGTTACTGAGTGGGGGCTGGAGCCAGTTCTGTGTTCTCTCCTTCAACTACAAAACTGAACCAATGGATCTTGTGCCGACCTGACTGTGCGCTGGGCTAGTGCTGTGTGCGCCACAGAGCTTCCTCCAGTGCTGCCCACCCAGGAGAGGGGAGGGGCAGTTTGAGTCACCCAGCTCTGCCCCTTCTGAAAGGCCTGTGTAAATGGCAGGCGCTGTCTTGGTGGTGAGGGAGAGGCTGGGAAGGGGAATCTAAGAAACCTGTTGGGTCACAGCTGCTGTAACATCTTTCCGTGATGACAGAGCAATGCTTGGTCGTTTTCCTGGAAAAAGTCAGAGCTCTTGCACAAAAAGGCTTATTCCTCATAGAAAGAGGAATAACTCTTGCACAAAAAGCCCTCTCTTCTGATGCTCTGTAAATTTACTTGCACAAAAACATGCTCATAGCGCAGATGCTCTAAGGCTATGTCTACACTTGCAGAGCATCTACGCTGCATGCAGGTTCTTGCACAAGTAAATTTACAGTACAGTGTTGGAAACCAGAGCTTCTTCTGAAAGGCTGTGTCTACATTGGCAAGATTTTGCGGAAAAGCGGTTACTTTTGTGCAAAATCTTGCCGCCTGTCTACACTGGCTGCGAGTATTTGCGCAAGAACACTGACGTTGTAATGTACAAAATCAGTGCTTCTTGCACAAATACTCTGACGCTCCCGCTCAGGGATAAGAACACTTGCGCAAGAGGCCAGTGTAGACAGGTAACATCAATTTCTTGCGCAAGAAAGCCTGATGGCTAAAATGGCCTTCGGAGCTTTCTTGCGCAAGAGAGTGTCTACACTGGCACGGATGCTTTTGCAAATCTTTTGTGCAAAGGCACATGCCAGTATAGACGCTCTCTTGCGCAAATACTTTTAACGGAAAAACTCTTCCATTAAAAGTATTTGTGCAAAATCATGCCAGTGTAGACGCAGCCAAAAAGTTATTCCTCTCCCCACAAGGAATAAGCCCTCTTGCGCAAGAGCTCTTCCACAGGAAGGCAGTGTAGACGGGCAACATGAATCTCTTGCGCAAGAAACCCCTATGGTTAAAATGGCCATCAGAGCTTTCTTACAGAAGAGAGAGTCCACACTGCCATAGATGCTCTTCCACAAAAGCACATCTCTTGTGCAAAAGCACATGGCAGTGTGGACGCGCTCTTGTGGAGGACCTTTTGCACAAGGACTCTTGTGCAAAACAGTTCTCGCACAGGAAGCCTGCAGTGTAGACGTAGCAAGAGTTTTAGTGCTAAAATTCTGCAGTACAGACAAAGCTTGAAAGAGAAGTGGAAAGGAGGTGGCTAGAGCCTCCCTCCAGCAGTCTGTCCCTCAACAGGATGTCTACACAGCACCCTCACCTCAAAGTAAGCTGTGCAATGTGAGCAGGCTGCCCAGGGCTGCCAGGGGAAGGTCTGTGGGGAGTTTCCAAGGCAACAACAACAACAACAACAACAAAGTATCATTATCAGTACATCAGTGAGTGGGACAGGGAGCTGGGGGCAGATCTGGGCTCTAACTCACTACGGGTGCGTTCCATAGCTCAAAATAAGTGATGCAAATTGTGTCGCTTATTTTAAGTCAACTTTGCACAGCACTTATTTCAAAATAAATTGCAATTCCAAAACATCCCTCACACCATGAGGTTTACAGGACCATCGGAATAGCAAGCCCATTATGGTTTGAAACAAGGGGGTTGCTCTTAAGATGCATCTTTGTGATATGAGCATCACATTCTAAACCTCCGCGCTAGCCGGCCCACGGGTGTCAGTCTCACAAGTGGCCCTTTCAGAAAGGCTCCTTGGGCAGCTGCAGGGATGTTGAGGGCTCTGGAACAAGGTGTGTGGGGCAGTAGAGACTTTTGCAGGCAGGGGGATTAGCTCAAGTGGTAGAGTGCTTGCTTAGCATATGAGAGGCAGTGGGATCAATGGCCACATTTTCCATCTGCAGCTAAGTTCTCATCCGTTACTGTCAGTGACAGGGGCTCAGTAGCCCCCTTCTTCTTCCTACCTGCTCTCCCAAAGAGACAGACCCAGCTCACCTGTCTTTTCCCCAGGAAGTGTGATGCTGCAAAGCAGAGAGTGGAGATATCAACCTCCACACTCCATTAGGCTCTGTGGTGCAATGGAAAGTATGCTGGACTACTAAATTGTAGCGGCTAACGTGAGCCCAACTAGATATTCAAAAGTTGTGGTTTCAAGTCTCACCAGAGTCACTTCTGCTGCTTTCTCATTTCCAGGGCACAGCTTTTACAGACCAGGCAATCCTGAGGCTGACACTGGGGTGGGCTTGAGTCCAGACAGTTCCCAGCAGACCCCAGTGAGAGTGGAGGGAAGGGCTGGTTCTTGGGTTTTGAGCTGGGGGTTGTTCTGAAAGGCTGCAGGTGCTGTTAGACCGTTTTGTCCCTCCCTGTCTCCTACTAGTGCTGTGCAACACTCAGGCTATGTCTACACTACACTGTTCTTCTGGAAAAAGTTACACAAATTTCAAAACCCAATTTGTGTAACTTTTTCTTCTGCTTTTTTTGGAAGAGGCTTTTCTGACATTTGGCCTGTGTACACTAGGCCAAATGTCGGGAACAACCCCTTTCTAAGAACAGCCCTTCTTCCTCATAAAATGTGGTTCACAGGGATGCTGAAAAAGCACATCTGCTCTTCCAAAAGAAGCTTTCGGCAGAGCAGATGTCTTCTCTGGACTAAAGCGTTGTCTCTCTAGCGTAGACAGAGCCCTGATGTAGCATCTTATTTCAAGTTTAAGGTGCAGCATAGACAGAGGGTTGACATATGAGACGCAATTTGAGCTACGGAAGTTGCCATTTTGAGCTTATTTCAAAAATGCTTTGGTGTCTATGCAGCACCAAATATTAAACTAACCTGCTTTCCGAAATGTCCCTTCCTCCTCACGGAATGAGGTTTTCAGGGACGTTGGACTAGCGAGTCCATTGTATTTCAAAGTAAGGGGGCACTGTTAACACGCAGGATGGCTAGTACACATATCTACGTACCCCGAAATAGAGCTGGGGTGTCAAGGGCGCCTTAGAGGCCCACAGCAGGGGGCAGGTTTGATGCAGAATTTTCAGCTTTCTGCTCTTGCGACGCTCTGTTGCTGTCTACAGCCACACATAGGCCTGACCTTGCATCGCCAGAGCCTCTCACAGTCTGCCGACAAGAGAGAGGGCTGCAGGGGGCACAACTTCTTCTCTGGGGAGCCTGCAGGAAAGGAAGATGGAGTGTGAAGGGTGTGAAGCATCCAATCAAGCCACACCACTGAGATTTGAGCTCCGATTGCATGAGTCAGAGTCCAGAGCGCTGCCCCTTACACCATGGGACCTACACCAGTCACTCTTGCCTCAGCTGGGTGAAATTGCAGCCCTGGCCCATGCCCACTGGGACCAGCTTTGCTTGTTTTCCTTCCACCTAGAGCCCCCTTCTCCTGGGCTGCAAGGAGCTTTCCTGGGATGCCCTGAGACAGACACAGGACTCTGCCGCCCCGCAGCCAGCCCCACCCCACCCCACAGGTCTTGGCAGAACAAGGCGGGGCTCTGTTCTGCCCCATTGCTGCCTCGTGACCTCCTTGAGCAAGTCACACAAGGGAGGCAGCAGGCAGAGCCGGCCCAATATACCAGCCTCCCAGGGCAGGGGAGGCCAAGCCACAAGCCTGCAGCAGCTGCCTGGCCTGATCCATTTCATTTTGCCAGGCTGGCACCAAGGGGCATTCTCTGCTGATGTCACCCCCTCTGTCACGTGGGAGTTGGGCTCATCCCAGACACAGGCCAGGTAGCAGGAGCTGTGCTTACCTGGACACCAAGGGGAGCTGCAACAAGAGGAGACCCTGTGTGTCTGCCTGGCTTTTAACCAGGGACCTTTTGCATGGTAGGCAAACGTGATAACCACTGCACCACAGAAACACACTTCGGTGGGGGTGGAACTTGAATGACTGTTCTGTTCCTAGCTCTTTCTAACACCCTGCTCTGCAGGGGAGGGGAATGCACCTTGTGAACACTCCACCTCTTGTTCTGAGGGACGCGACTAACCCGAGCTGCCAGCTCCTCATTTCCTCACCAGCCCCTTGATATTTGTAGCTCAAAGCTGGAGCTGCTGTGGAAGGAGGTGAAGCTACAGAAGGTGACAGGGGACAATCAGCAGGCGGAGGGTTATTTTTCCTCCTCCCAGGGCTGATCTGGCTAGAACTGAGGAGAAGAAAATCCTCTTCCCTTCTCCTCAGAAGATGGAAATTGAAGTTTGTTCTTTTTTTGGCTCTACTAAAGCTGGACCCCAGGACTAGACTTTTTCTTTCTAAAACCCTGATGAAAGCTGAGAGTGAATTGCATGTAGACTGAGAATATGAGTTAAAGAAGTATACCACCCAGCATAGGGGTTGAACCCATGATCCTGAGATTAACAGTCCTATGCTTTACCAACTGAGCTTGCCAGGCTATATATATCAAGTTTTCTCATACCCCATCACAGGGCTATCTGTCCAGTGACAGGACACGGGGCCGGCTGGGGAGGAATGGTCACAATCTACCTTACACAATTCAATTCAATTTAGCAAACCCAACTAAGACTCACTAAATCAAACCCAGAGGACACCCCAACCAGCTTCCAGTACTTCCGCTCTTTGCTCCCTTTGGCTTCCTTTGGCTTCCTGCAGTAGGGACACAGCCAAGCTCAACTGAAGGAAGCCGATTCCAGCTACCTAAGGAGGGATGGTGGGAAGAGCAGACACATTGGCCAGGCACCACTAGGGGCTGCCTCCCACACCTCCTCCATGCCTGACAGGTGCCTGGGCAGCTTAGCCATGGGGCAGCTCTCTGGGACTTTTCTCCCAGGTGCTCCACCTGTTGCCATTGCCCATCCCAAGGGAGGGGGGAGGAGAGTCACTCTCCACTGCTGCAGAGGTTGCACTTGCAGGATCTCTGGGCACTGACACCCCCAGGGAATCACAAGGGCCTGTGGCACTGGCTCTCCTGTCCCAGCAATTGCAGTCAGAGCTCTGCCTTGCCAATGCCAGTCACAGCAGTCTCTGCCCCAGGCTTGTCCTTTCCTTCTTCCCAAAGGTCCTCTCCAATCAGCCTTTTCCTGAACCAGCAGTTCCATGAGTGGCCACTGGAGGCCTCTTCTGTGTCCCAGAAGGGGAGAGGAAAACATGATCAAAGGCTACCGCAAGGCACCACTGGAATTGGAACCCAGGACCTTCTACTTACAAGGGAGGCACTTTAGCCAGCTAAGCCACGGTGCCCTTCTTGGTTGGAAATCCCATACAGATACCCTTCTTGGCTATATGCCAAATATCGAGCTTTTCCAGGATACCTTTTGTATCTGTGAAAAACTCTGCTGCATCCATGGAATGGGTCAACTTTTTTAGATCAGTTTCCAAAAAAGTGGGCTTGTTTTTTTAGAAAGCCTGTATTCCTCATTTTATTAGGAATAAGGGTTCTTCCCAAAGAGAAGGTTTTCCCCACATTTGGGCCCGTGTAGATGGGCCAAATGTCAGAAAAGCCTCTTCTGAAAAAAGTGTCTCTCAAACTGTTCTAATTCATGGTCCCAGACAACACCTTTGAATTCCAAAGTGCAGCCCTTTTTTATTTTAGTCCAGCCTCAGAGGGGTCTCAAGGCCTGTGCAGCCCAAGAAACGCCATTACCAGCTCAGACCCATAATCTTTTTGTCAATTGCAGTGCAACCTAAGGATTACTTGCCAAGCACGCAGCACTGCAATTCACCACTCTACCAGCTGAGCTATCAAAGGTGCCTGAGTGACGCTGGTTTGTCCGTGTTGGCCCATCTACAAGTGTCAGGGCAAGTCCTCCCCCAGGTGGATGGCATCGCAGGCGAGGGGCAGAAGAACCCAGGACCACAAGGGTGCTTCCCATGCAGAAGGACCCCTGAGCTAGATCCATTCATGTCACAGCAAAAGTAAAATAGTTGGGTTCTTCTCATGTATCTTTTTTTGTTTCAATGTCTCTAGGGGTGCAGGAGGGGCAGATCCAAAAGAACCAAACCAACTGGTCCAGCCTCTCACTTGTGCTGCTCGCTCTCCCAGACAGTGCCTACACCCAAGGCAATAGCTCCACACCCAGTGGATGGGCTAGCACAGGCCGAGGGCAATAGGCAGAGCCTGGCAGCTGCCGGGACCGGACCTGAGGGCATCAGGGGAAGCAGCGAGAAACACAACCTCAGCCCCCTGCATCTCTAGGCAGGCTGGTAGGTTTCATGGCCCCAGCTCATCTGAGCCAGCCAGATGAGAGACCGAGCACCAGTGGGCATTAGACACCCAGCAAAGGGCACAAAAATCTCTTCTCACCAGCCTGAGGACAAGAAACCCAAAGCGGGAGGGTTTTGCAACAACCAGCCCAGGAAGGTCCCACTGACAGTTGAATGCAGGTTGCAAGGTTAAGAGCCCTGAGTGCTGCCCCTTGCACCACGGGACAAACAGCTGATGTTTTTGGTGGGCACCTGGGACTCTCAGTGCTCAGGCTGCCTCTGCTCTTCTGGCTCCCTCCAGCTGCCCCATCCCAGCTGCTTGTTTATTTTTTGTTTTTATTTAAATACCAGCTCTAGTAGAAGCCGTGTGACACTCTCCCCTCCCCCATCACGGCATGAACAGGTCACCGCCACCAGCCAGACTCTGAAATGGCCCCCTGTGTTTCCCCTGGCCCCGTGGGGCTGAGAGGAAAGAGGCCAAGGCCAGGCTGCAGCCAGGGGAAGCAGGAGGCAGGAAGAACCCCAGGCTACACAGCTCCTCTTTGCGCAAAAGCCTCTTGCGCAAAAATGGACCCCAATTAATTATGCAAATGAGCATGGCAATATGCTAAGCTGACCTTCATTTGCATGAGCTTTTGTGGAAGAGAGGTGCACTATGGAGATAGCCTAAGTGGTAGATAGCCATGAAGGAACATAGACTCAGGAAAAATCCCTGGGCTGCAATCCTTAGTTACACAAAATAAGAATAATTCACCAGCTCAGACGTGATTTCTAAACCCCCAAACAAGGAAAATAATAAAAGCTTATGGACTAGGTAGACTTTTCCCTACCCACACATTGCAAGAACTCCAACTCTTTGCAAGTCAAGACTGTGTGGCCTAATGGATAAGGCATCTGACTTCGGATCAGAAAATTGAGGGTTCAAGTCCTTTCACAGTTTTGTTTACCTTTCCTTGTCTGTGCTTATGGATCCTGATGTCTCTCCCCTGGAAAGGTCCTCTGTGGCTTTTCCATAAACCTATTGGAAGCTCTTCAGTAGGCCTAAACTAAGGGGGATATCGGGGGGAGGGGGTACTTGCTGGTGAAAGCAGGGCTGGTGGGGGAAGCAGGGCTTGCCATGGGAGATCAGGAGAGAGTAGGCAGGCTGGCCTGGCAAGGGGGAAGGGGGCAGAGAATCAGCCATTGGGGAGTGGGACTGATCAGAGCACAGAAATCCTGAATAAAAAGCGTGCCTTTTAAATATCCCCACTGCTGACAGTGACAGTGAGGTTTAAAGGCGCTACAATGTGTCAGAATGGCGAGAGCCTGGTGCATTCACCATCCGGAATGAGAATACGGATAAAAAAATTCCAAAGATGGTTCTGGCTTTCGGAAAATAAATGAGCCCCTTTTCAGTACACGATGTGGTGGTGCAGGGTTTTATTGGATTACTCTGGTTCTGCTTGCAGAAGCAGGGCTGGCTGGGGGGAGGGGGTAGTAGTGGGGATGGCCGGGAAAGATGCGGGGGGAGAACTGACCGGAGGAAGCAGGGCTGGTGTGGGCAGCAGGGCTGGCCAGGGGAGATCAGGAGGAGAAGTGGGGGAGAACCGCCAGGCTGACAGAGGGTGGGGGTGAGTGGAGATGTCCAGCGGGGAAGCAGGGGGAAGAGAGTCGGCCGGCGGGGTGTGGGACTGATCCGGGCGCATTCAGATCCTGGGGCGCTGCCCGTCCCGTGCATGGTCCTGGCAAAGCACGAAGGAGTTTGGCCTCATAGATTCCATTTTGCGCCCCCCCCCCGTCAGCCGGTGGTCAGGGCAGTGCATGTGTGTATGTTACACCCGAGTCTTCAACTGCTAGGACTGGGGTCCTTTAGCAGCGGGCAACCTGGAGGAGGTTGACGGGTGCCCCAAAGAGTTACAGGGAGAGCTTATTACACCTCAGATTTTGACTGCTAGGATACACGATCCCTTCGCAGCGGGCAGCCTGGGGAGGCTGAGAGATGCCCCAACGGATCTCTCCCCTGGAAGCGACACGATCCAACGCTCAAGCTCTCCCTATATCTGTCCCTTATGACCGGCTGGAGTTCTTTTTAAAATTGTGCTTGGTTCTGTTACAGCAACTGAAGGAGTCAGGTCACAGCTTAAACAGTTACTATTTTATTGTTACAGGGTAAACTTAGCTGTTAAATGCTACTACTGTGTTACAGATAACACAGCCACTACAAAGGACAGGACAGAAATTACACTAAGAAGTCACTTACAGGTACCATGAAACCCTTTTGGTTCTCTGAGCTCTTATTAAATGCATGCAAAATAGACACCTAGCAGGTATATATTCTCACCCCTGCGTTCCAGACTTGGCGTGGCCAGCGTCTTTCTCTCAATCCCTCGGGAAGAAGTAGGGCGAGGTTGGGCGTCCCACAGACCTCGGGAGGCAACCAATACCTGCCAGCAGGTATAGATGATTGGAGCTCAAATGGGGTGGGCTACTAAACCCCTCTTTATACCCCTTGGGTCACGTAGGCTTCTTCCTGGTCTCAAGTGGCCAATTAGGGAAAATGGCTTTGAACGCCAAGTTTCCCACGAAGGGTGCAAAGCATAATTCACACCTGGGAAAATGCAGACAACGGGCACCTCTAGTATGTGATGGGCGAAGATTCCTCTCCTGGGACAGTGCAGGCGTGTCAATTACTGGTACTAGCCATCAGGGCGGCGGGAGGCCCTGGGTCGTCAGCTAGCCCATTTACTGTCTGGTTTTTGTGTTTATTAGAGTCAGGGACAGGCAGCACAGCTGCATTCCCAGGGCATCAAAGGCTGACTGCCTTTCTCTTGCTCTCTGGGGGGGGAAAAACAAGATGGGGTTCATGTCTGGCTACACCCCCCCCCCCCCGAGTAATATTGTTTATCTGTGTGATAGTCTGGTTTGGATCTGTTTCTGTCTGCTGTACAATTGATTTTGCAAGGTGTAAATCAGCTAAGGTGGTGGGGTCTGATTGGTTAGGTCATTCTGTGACAGTATGTTATGATTGGTGAGTGAAATTACACTAAAATAATTGGTTAAGGTAGAACTAAGCAGTATTGAGTTTCTCTATATAAACTGGGATCCAACAAGGAGACCAGCAAGAAGGAAAAGGGCAGAAGAGAAGAGGAAGGGAAAGGGAAAGGAAGACCAAGAAGGAGGGGAGAAGACCTAGAAGCAGAACTCACCTCCAAAGCAGCCTAAGACCAGAACAGCCAGGACTCCTCTGCACAACTGTCGAAATGGTTTGCTGTGTGAATTCTATGGCAGGTGACATGAGGCCTGCGCACTGGGATTATTTACTAGTTTCCCGAGGGGGCTACTGCCTGCAGCGGGGTGGCCAAGTACTTAAGGTGTTGGATTTGGAACCCCATAAGGTTTTCCTGTGCAGGTTCAAATCCTGCTCACAGCAGGGCCTGTGTTTTGGCCACACCCCTTTCTAGGGCAACAAGGGCTTCTGTGAGTTACCAGCAGTGAGGCTGTTAGTGTCCGCATATAACTAATTGCACCATTAGGCCATGTCTTCACTCAGCTGGAGATTTCTGATGCAATCCTTCTCCGGGGCTATGTCTACACTGCAGGCTTTTTGCGCAAAAACTTACAGAGCATCTACACTGCACGCATGTTCTTGTGCAAGTAAATTTACA